>CM044551.2:2451350-2566350 GCA_024416835.2 Perccottus glenii
TCATTCCCAAAAGTCCTCTGTGTCCTTATTAAACACAGTCACTGCTGCAAACTTGAAAACACAGGTCCATAGACTTGTCACTTTATTCATGAACCTCCATCACGTTCTGCCTGAGGCTTTATGTTGTGTCTGTAATGTCCTGAAATTATAGCTCACTGGAGGTATTTGACTTTTTTGATAAATTAACCAAAGCTATTCTTATTTTGTGTTCACTGTTAATATAAAAAAATGTAACTAATATTGTTTTAACAGAGAATTATACATGATATTTGCTCCGTCCTTTTGAGAAAATATCTGAATGTCTTTGTGGTGTTGTTAGTTAAATGGGGACTGGAACTGTTGAATCTGGGACATACTTGTATAAAACATTTTACTGAAGAGACATATACTTGCTCAGTTCACTTTAAATGAACTTTAGAGATGTTTGAGATGTTAAGAAAACTGGAAAAACGGTGTTAGTCTGGTGTGTTCAGAGTTTCAATGAGTTTATTACTGTCCACTTTCACTTTATGCCTAAAAAGTGCATTATTCTAAACCAGCTGCAGATGGCGCCAGTGTCCAGAGAAATACACCTTAGTGATCCTTACGACGTGGCACATCCTGAAAAATCTGGAACGATAGCTTTGGAAGAAAATGTGTATGGCTCGTTGGTCTAGGGGTATGATTCTCGCTTAGGGTGCGAGAGGTCCCGGGTTCAAATCCCGGACGAGCCCTGTCATTTTGTTTAAAGTTATAGAAAAGTGTTGAAAAAATATTAATGTCATAAGTTTATATCTGCCCTTCATTAGCACCAGATAAACCTCTGGAACCAGTTAAACTGTTTAACTGTTGGTGGTTTCTGCTACTGCTACTTCAAATCCAACTAAAACCTCTTCAAGTCCAACTAAAACCTCTTCAAGTCCAACTAAAACCTCTTCAAGTCCAACTAAAACCTCTTCAAATCCAACTAAAACCTCTTCAAGTCCAACTAAAACCTCTTCAAATCCAACTAAAACCTCTTCAAGTCCAACTAAAACCTCTTCAAATCCAACTAAAACCTCTTCAAGTCCAACTAAAACCTGTTCAAATCCAACTAAAACCTTTTGAAATCCAACTAAAACCTTTTGAAATCCAACTAAAACCTGTTCAAATCCAACTAAAACCTTTTGAAATCCAACTAAAACCTTTTGAAATCCAACTAAAACCTGTTCAAATCCAACTAAAACCTTTTGAAATCCAACTAAAACCTTTTGAAATCCAACTAAAACCTGTACTTTTGGAGAAAGTCAGTTCTTTTTGCAAAAAGTTTGGACCTCTGCAGTGAGTACATAAATATTAACAAATACCAAACCCTGCTCATTGTTGCTTTGTAGAGTTCTTAAACACATCTTTTATGACCTCAAAATGTTCTAGGGTTCTAAGTTTTATTTCTGATAATGTTGTGATGTTGTGCAGTTAAAACAAAGGATTATCTCAGTAATGGGTTTAAATGAGTCTTTGGATTGTGGTCAAACAGCAAACCAAGGAAGTGTGACTGTTCTGGGCTTTGTTTATAAATCACATACATGAAAGTCCACAGAGAAGAACATAAATCTGTGATAAAGACCACCCACACCTGAGACTTAGAAAGTTAACTTTAATGTCAAACTGGATAAAAAGCCAACACATATATTTAAAGATGAACATGAAAGTCCATTTATGAGCCCTTGATTCAAAACCATAGACTGTAAAAAAATGGCCGTTACATCCGGGATTTTCGTAGTTTTTAGATAGCATAAACCAACGTAATAATCAAAAACCGGAGACCGGAGCCATCTTTTGTACCAGGCTGTAAACATGATTTTTACACTTGTAAAGTCGCCATTGGGTTTCTCCTTATATTTCCGCTTTTGGAGCCTGCCCTCTGGTGGACGGAGGTATATTGCTGTATTTCGCTGTAAAATCACCGTATGGCGGCGCCCTTACACGACGACCATTTTAGAGGTACCATGGGAGAGGCTTGATCAAAACACATGCCAGGGTTCTTCTTTTAACTAAATGTTTTCCATTTCCTGGACTTTTTAAGGCGGGTTAAGACAAGCATTTTCTTAACTTTGTCATTTATTATAATTTTTATTTCCAACAATAGAAAAACAATTCAAATTCTCTCAAAAAACGCATTATTAATAACAGTTCCTAAAACAATTTTTTTTAGTTATGTAACCCTAAAAGTCCTGTAAGATTTTTAAAAAACTAATAAAAAAAATAAAATAAAATACTATAATAAAAAAAAAATTAAGGAAAAATCATAGTCAAGTTCCATGTAAAAAATGTATTTATGTTTCTTTTACTGTATAAAACATATTTGGTCATGGCACAAATTCATTAATAACATTTTCACATGTAAAATAAAAAAGAGAGGTTTCTTTTGTCATCAGCACCAAATGTTAAAAAGCACCTCAAATTCAAACATTACTGTGGGAATGTTTATTTTTTTGTAAATTTTTGCCTATGTTCACCGCCATAGAGCTTTAAAAATGAACCCAGGGGCCCTTTTCTTCATTTAGAATTGACATAATATAATACGGTTTGCAATTACTTAAACAAATAAAATAACTGTATGAGATATCCCGAGGTAAGGAGCAAGGCGTTAAAGTGAGTCAAAGGACAGGCCTGGGTTAACAAAAAAAAAAACACAGTCCCGCCTACTGGAAATCAAACTGGGATCGAGAGGGACCGGCTTAGTCTTTGTTTGGAACAGAAAAAGAATTTGGACGGTTTCTATGAATCATATCTAATGCAATATTTAGCTCTGTTTATAAAAACGATAGGGGTTGTGCTCTGGTGGTGACAAGAGGCAAAATAAATGATATTTCCTTATATTTCTAGACCTGAGTTTAACTGCAGTGGCTCAGGTTTAACTCTGAGCATCTTCCTCTCTCAGATCCTCCATCAGGAACTCCTCCTCTTCCTCCAGCGCCTGCAGGAAGATGTCTTTGCAGCGGCGGCTGGCCTTGAGTGGACCGATGTACAGAGCCCGCACTTTGCCCTGAGTCGTCGGGATGGCCATGATCTCGTCGTACTTCTCCTGCTTTAACACCTTCTCGCTCAGGAGGACGTCCAGGATGGGGTTAATGTTGCTCACTCGCTCGGTCAGGTCTTTACGGTGTCGGTCGATGAAGTGTTCCTCAGGAGCAGGTTTTCCACCGGACGCTCCAGCAGCTGCAACCAGTTTAGAAAATGTTACTGCTTCATCTAAACTGTCTGCTACACTTTTATTACTGATTATAACGAGTCAGAATACCATCGTATAATTATTCTCTTCAGATGAACACATGAGATTATGACAAATCAAACATAGCCTCGTTTCTAAAGCAGCACAGTTCAGGTTCTGAAGTGTTTCCACCAAAAGGGGTCCAAAGTGTCCCCAAAAAGTGTCATGACCCCTGGGGTCCCAGCTTTGCAGTCCACTTTGAAAAAGGTGGAGCCTGCCGTCAGCTGATTGGACGACAGATAATCCTCCCTCAAGTGAAAAAACATTAAATGGAAATATTGTTAAAATAATTTGAACCTGATGCTGCTCTATAAATGTAATGTTCAAAAAGATGGGCATAAACTATAGAGTGTAAATAAACGGATGTTGTGAGCTCATTATTATTATTAATTTATTTGATACTCGAGGCCCTTTAAAGGGTTCCATGAGAGAAGTTTGGAATAAACAGAAGCAATTGAATGTTTCCTCCAGCCTCTCGCTGCTACAACAGGATTTACTCTGATTTAGATTCAATAGCAACTAAGAGCCACATTTATAAAAGTCTGCTTCAAATACCTTTTATTTTTCAAACAGAGACAGGACTTTCGTCTCTGGACACAGCTCAGAGGAAACACAAGCCTCTTCAGAAGAAACTAACCAAACCCACCTGTACTGTACCCACAGAGGAAACGTACGCTCATGTGCACAATCATGAACAAAACTGAGTTTCAGACCTGTGTGTGGTTGTGGAAAAGGATTGGTGCTGTTCTGAGGAAGGGCTCTGCTGACTCCTGCTGGACCACAGAGACAGAGATGAGTTGAGGAGCTCTCCCATTAATACAGCATTAGCTATACATTTATAATAATGTTATATGTCTATATCTTGTACAAAAATACACAAATAAATCCTAAACATCCCTTCCTCCATGTAAAGATGAATCTAAAACAATGAGGATAAAATGATCTAATATAAAAACTAAAACTATGACCACAGACTGGTCTACACTATCCTTGGTATTAGCAGGTCTGTGCTTCCTATTTCTTTATAAAAAAAAAAAAAGACAGAACTCTTACAGTTGCTGGTGCTGGCTACAGAGAGATTTCCCGAATCTTCAGCTGGAAAAAAAACAGGAAAAGAAAACACAGGTGAAACAAGGCTCTGTACATTGTATGTGTCTGTTTTATGAGGAAATGCAAAACAAAGACACAGTGTCACATTGTTATATAGTTTCTTCTGCTTCCTTTTTAGAAGGGCAGACGTTTGAGATGAAGGTAAAATGTCACCTGTAAAACCTCAGACTAAACCAGGACTAATGCAGGACTAGGACTGAACACAAAACTAAAATCAGGACTAAAGCAGGTCTGAGACCAGAGTTAATCAGGACTAAACCCAGCTCTGAATACAGAAGGAAACAAAGGTTAAACAAGGGCCAAAACTAGGATTAAAGCAGGATTGAAACAGAACTAAATCAGGACTAAACTAGGATTAAACCTAAAGCAGCCCACACTTTTCTTTGTTACAGGAAGAACTCGAAAGTGAAAGTAAAAAAAATGTTGAGGAATTATTATTTTTAAGAACAAAGTGTCGATGCACAAAGCCCCTCCAGGGAGTTATTTAACATTTCAGAGTTAAATGTGAGGTGTTAATGAAGCTATGGATGGGGAGTGACTCGCGCGTAAAAGCGCACTTACCCAGAGCCTCCGCTACACTGTTACAGCCGATGTCCCTGAGCAGTTCAAGCGTCACTTCAATGGCCTTCTGTTGGGTAAACGTGTTCACCAGGAGGTCGGAGAGCTGCAGGTAGGTCTTATTATCCACCTGGTTACGTCTTACTTGGGGCGGCCCCCTCCTCTCCAGCAGGTGAAGGCGGAATTTTTCCAGATCGTCTGGTTTCAGATCGGCCAGAGCCTCCGCAATCTCCACTTTGACGGTTCTAGGCATTTCTCACGCGCTGTGAGTGTGTGTGTGTGTGTGTGTGTGTGAGCCAGATGCAAACGCACAGGAACGAGTTACTGTGGTGCGTTCACAAACTGTAGGAAATTAAACACGGATTTTGATGTTTTCTTCCCTTGGGCTAACAGGACTAAACTGAAGAAGATGAAGGATGGAATGAAACAGAAAGACGCACTTTTAAATTTAGGTCAGAGAAATGTACTACTGTTTCAGAAAACTGTAAAGGTTAGCGGCTTATTCTTTACTGGATTGGATTGACACACAGTTGATCATTTTCTGAGGCTAGTGAAGGCTCCTCCTCTTACAGCCCATTCATTGGCTCCTTAAATAACCGGGAAAACAAACCGGATCGGCGCACATCAGTTGTGGGAGAAAAAAGTGTGATGCTACAGCATCTGCAACCAGTTTAGAAAATCTTACTGCTTCATCTAAACTGTCTGCTACACTTTTGGAATTATTACTGATTATAACGAGTCAGAATACCACCGTATTACTTTCTCTTCAGATTCAGATTCTGATGAAAAACAGGAAAAGAAAACACATTTTTGGGTGAAACAAGGCTCTGTACATTGTATGTGTCTGTTTTATGAGGAAATGCAAAACAAAGACACAGTGTCACATTGTTATATAGTTTCTTCTGCTTCCTTTTTAGAAGGGCAGACGTTTGAGATGAAGGTAAAATGTCACCTGTAAAACCTCAGACTAAACCAGGACTAATGCAGGACTAGGACTGAACACAAAACTAAAATCAAGACTAAAGCAGGTCTGAGACCAGAGTTAATCAGGACTAAACCCAGCTCTGATTACAGAAGGAAACAAAGGCTAAACAGGGGCTAAAACTAGGATTAAAGCAGGATTGAAACAGAACTAAATCAGGACTAAACTAGGATTAAACCTAAAGCAGCCCACACTTTTCTTTAAGTTACAGGAGAAACTCGAAAGTGAAAGTAAAAAAACCCGCCGGGCTTACTCTTCTTCAGCAGGTGAAACCGGGAAAACAAACTGTGGGAGAGAAAAGTGTCTCTTTTATCAAATGGCCGTTAAAAGCATAAAATCTGAAATACTCCACACATTGTCTGACCTGCTGGAAAGTGACTTTGAAAAGTTTGGATTCCAGCTGCGGAACACCACGGATGAGCCGCAGATCGGGGCCAGTGAGCTGCACCGAGTCCGGGGCTTTGGACAGGACTCTGAGAACTCTCAGGGCAATAGGATGTAATGATCAAGCAGAAAAACTAGGTGAGCCGATTCTGAAGCTGTTTTGACTTCAGAGACTGCGGTAAAGTTATTAAAACCAGCCTCAACCTCTGACAGTCACTGTCTGTTCTAGTGCTCGTCTTTTACAGGTTTTACGGTTACGGTAGGCTACATACTTTTACATTTGGACGCTATTTAAAAAAAATAAAACCTGCTTATTTCTTCCTCAATAATAACCCACTCTGGAACATATTGTTATTATTACATTAAACATAGATTCCTTTAGTACCGTAATACTTCAAAACATTACAAAATGCAGAGTGCACTGGAAGAAGTTATCGCTGAACAATGGTCACAACAAATCTATATCGATTCAAACAATCTCCACATCAAGTCTGTAAACGCGCATTATTTCAGATTTGTTATTAAATTTAAAAACGAACGGGTTTTTCATTGCAGTATTCATTAAAATCCATCCAACAACCTGTTCAAATCCAACTAAAACCTTTTAAAATCCATTGTAAACTTGTTTTGATTTTTAATGTGTGCTTGTGTCCTCATTTACATTTAGTCATTTACATTTAGTCATTTACATTTAGTCATTTAGCAGAGGCTTTTATCCAAAGCGACTTACAAACCAGGAAAATAATGGAAGCAATTTTAACAACACAAGGAACAAAAAGCATAAGTGCATCAAAAACTAGTCCCATCACAATATACAAAGCGAAGAATAGGAAGGTTTTTTTTTTAAAGAAAATGAAGAGATAGAAAGGAAGTAGAACTCAGTGTTTGTCAGTCAGGTGTTGACAGAAGAGATGTGTTTTCAGGCGTTTTTTAAAGATGGCTACAGAATCTGCTGATCTTGTAGCAGCAGTAGATCATTCCACCAATGTGGAACAGATCCAGAGAAGGTACGTGAGAGGGATTTAGTTCTGCTTTAGTCCAGGTTTTAGTCCTTGTCATGTTCGGCTGTAGCCTCAGTCCTGGGTTACTCCTTTTATTAAATCCTGGTTTATTTTATTAATATATGTTGAAATTTCTTTTATAAAATCTCATTTGACTTTATTTTCTGTTTCAGAGTCAAAGAACAAGGCTCGTTTGGACGTAAGTCTTCACACAGTAATATAATAATATATTTAGGATTTGTCACAGTGGCTTTTGTTCTTTCAGAAAGGAAATCCAACTTTCCGTAAAACCTCCAGCGGTGATCCTGAGGTCGGCTCTTCCTCTGAGGCACTGAGCGTCACAGCCAATCAGAGGCCTTTACGAGATGCAGCCAATCAGAGGCCTTTACGAGATGCAGCCAATCAGAGGCCTTTACGAGATGCAGCCAATCAGAGGGCTTTACGGAGTGATGAACGTCGTGTGAAGACGCTGGAGGAAGTGGAGGCCGAGGCCGCGGAGAAGCTGAAGTCTGAAGGAGGAGATCTGAGCGACAGGCGTCAGCTCCTGAGCCGCTTTGTCATTCAGTTCGGCCAATACAGAGGGAAGTCTTTCAGATGGCTGCTGGAGAACGACCTCGGTTATGTGGCTTATCTTCTGGGCAGCCACCAGGAAGACAGAGACAAAGGGGGAAGAACTCAGACACCAGAGATGGACAACAAGGTACGTACAGCCAAATGTAAACAAATAAGTACACAAGAAGACAGTTTTATTGATGATTGCAAGCAATAGAAACCGTGGCACTTGGCTGGAGATGATCCTTCTGCATCCTGGCCCTGGCAGAGACCAACGGAGCGGCCATTTGTGTGACCAGAGAAGAACATGCCACTAATGCCATAAAAAAACTAAATTAAAGCCAAATGTATGTGGTACAGACAGAAACTATAGCTATATATTCAGGTCTTTGTTATTGTGATTTTAGAACAGAAGTATTACATGTGTTCTTAATTTTGTTGATTGATTTTCTCAGGACGCTCTGGCTGAGTACGCGACCCATTACCCCGAGGTTAAAGAAGAAATCAAATTTTATCTCATAGGCCAGAATCCTCTGGGATTTGGAAAATACAAAAGAGAGACTCTTCAGGATTTGTACAACTCGAAAGACCACGATGAGAAGGGGTAAGACTTTGGACCTGGTACAGCTTAAACTTAATCCCCAAACCTCACAGCCTTCTTTTTTTTTACCAAATTTTTTGCCAAAATTGCTGATGCACACTTATTTTTGTATAAGATAAATAATTTGTGCTTTCAAACAACTCAAATATTTTATCACAATTAATCACATAATTGTCCATAGATAACTGACAATAAATCACAAATTAATCTGATATTTTATTATTTTTTACAAATGTACTTTTAAAAGCATATTTAGCAGTAGTGTTAAAGTTAAATACACATCAATAATGTTTTAAAAGTGTAAAAGGAACAAAATGTGTTAAGTGTAAACGAGAACCTAGAGTTTAAATCTAAATAGGCCTAGAAGCAGGAAGCTAAAATGTAGGTCAAATTCTGTGTCTGTGAGCGGAGAACAGGAAGTCAGACCTAATTCTGTGGAAAGACAGGGACACACAGAGTGTACACAGTTTGTCGTAGAGCGCATGTGTGTCGACAGCATGACTATATTCTG
Organism: Perccottus glenii; assembly: GCA_024416835.2. Taxonomy (NCBI): domain Eukaryota; kingdom Metazoa; phylum Chordata; class Actinopteri; order Gobiiformes; family Odontobutidae; genus Perccottus; species Perccottus glenii. Next base: position 2,460,282 of record CM044551.2, read on the forward strand.
TCCAGAACATATAAAAGAAGGCTTGAAACTCAAGCAAACAGGTCTTGTATAAACCCCACTCTTACTGTTCTATCCCCTTTGTTCCCCTCAGGGTTCACCCCAAAGGGTTAAACACGGGAGCAGTCTCACTGTCTCTACTCTCAGACCACACAAAATGGTGAGGAGTTAGAAATATTTTTTTTGCCAAGCGTCATTCTGTAAACCTTACTTAACCATTTAATAAACTCCTAGTTCAAAACATAACAAATCTCCAGGTTGTTCTTTAAACTCCCAGCCTCTCCCATCGGCACAGTATTTTGATTTATTTATTTAATTGGGACAGTTTATGTTGATGAACATGAAACACATAAATAAATTTTGAAATGAAATAAGTACTGTTTAGAACTGGTATTGAAAAACATCTAACAGTCCTAGTTCTAAGATGAACCTGTTTTTTTTCTCAAACTGTAGATACGTGAACTTCCTTCGGGGAATGGAGACCTCCTGCATCAAAGGATCTCTCATGGAGCTGGCCATTAAATACATCCTTCACCGCGACAAACAGAGTCCTGCTCCACCTGTGACCTACTCAGCCTCCACCAGCGCCACCTTCACCAGGCCTCGGAAGAGGAAGTACACCAAAAAGAGGACCACAACGGCCAAAAGTGAGATATAAGGATCATAATCTGCTCATATTCTTTTCAAATCTGCACTATTAGAGCTTGTGTTTGTGTTGGCTTGCGTTTTTCTAGCCAGAGGACAGGGTTTAGAACAGAACAGCTTTTGAACCCTTCTCTTTTGGGTTTTTTATTTGCAGATACGAACCTGCAGCGAAGAAGAAGAGGTTCTACTGAAGCGGTTCCTGCAAACAGTGGAAAAATTAAAGTGTAACATCTCGCAGATTTAAACTTTTTTAGATTAGGTACAAGGTTTTAAATCACTTTTCAAAATCCTTACACATCCATTTATCACTTTTTAAGTCAAAATTCAGTCAAACAAATTTAGTCGAGTTTGTGGTTTGGACCAACTTTTACATAACCGCTCATCTTACATAATTAACCTTTTGACAGGTTTAATCTCTTCCAATCATGCTTTCAATCTCTGTTTAAATGTATAATATGTAGGATAGAATATAACTGTGGTTCCCAAACAAAAATATACTCTCTAAAATACATACCACAAACCACAATTTGAGAGCATGCAATTTCTGGATCTCCACAGGAATAGAAAAGGGATCAAAAAACAAAAATGCTGTGCTGTGTGTCAGTCCAGACACGATGTTGTGCAGTTTAAACACTTTAGACACTTTAGACACTGGATACATTTAGAATGTAGCATGTTTGAAAAAGAAAAAAACAATTGCCAAAATCACAAATAAGATCGCTTTTGTTAAAATTCATTCACAGAAAATTGCAATATGATTTTCTCCATATTGCACAGCAGGCAGCTGGGTTAATGTGGCAGCTCACTGGTCAATTGTCTAAAAAAAAAAGTTTGATAGAGCACTTAGTTTAAAATGAAATTGAAAAACTTCAAAGTAAGTGTTAGGATAAAGACAAGGAGGCCAAGACTATTGGAAAAATAAATGGGAATGAATAAAGCCACTGCTGTCTTTCACTGTCTGCTGTTTTGTTTTCATTTAAATGTTATTTGATATTATATTTTAATTTAATAAATGTTTTTTCAGATGTTAAATTGGGAACAGATCATGTAACTTTGACTTTTGAAATCTATGTTTAGTCTTTTGTTTCCAATGGTGACTATATTTTAGAACTGAGTCAAGACCAAGACCAGTGCATGATCCATGAGAAGAGTTAACAGATGTAGAATCCAAAATGACAAATGAATGGCCAGGCAAGTCTGTTTAAAATGAGGTTAAGGGGCCTATCATGAGATGATCACCCGTCCACAATGAAATGCTTTAGAAAAAAAAAACATTTCATCAACGACTCTCACATTGTGACAGGAAACTGTGAAAAAAGCGAGATCTTATGACATCATCTAGGCTTTATTATAAAGTGTTTAAATAGATTTAGAGATAATTTTTAGTCTTGAACAGAAGCTTTGTCCAATCACAACTCACTTCAGGAAAAAAAAATTGTGCTCCCATTGGTCGACGCTGACGTAAATTAGAAAGTAATGTCTGAAGATAAAACCGAGAACAGTGAACTAAATCGCACAGGTTTCAACTGGGAGACATGGAAACTGGGGTGTATCAATAAAGAGGCTGGTGACTTCAAACGTATAACAGTTGGATTAATTATCCTTTCAACCTCAAATGGCCCAATAAAGCAAGGAGCAGTGGGTGGAAACCCGAAGACAGACTCACCTTGGCACCGAGTGCTTCGCAAAAACCTCCCCAGACTCTAGACACAAACTGCGGATCTCGATCAGAAACAATGTCAAGTGGAATCTCATAATTCCAAAGACGTGTTGGATCTGTTGTTTCTTGGGCTGTAGGTAGTTAGCTAAAGCAACAAAGTGAACAGACTTGTAAAATCTGTCAATGATATGTTATGATAAGTATTACAGAATTACCTCGCGATACAAGGAGGCCAGAGACAAAATCAAGTTCTATATAGGACCAGGGCCAACTTGGGACTGTAAGGTGACATACACACGGGGACAAAATTGTTGGTACCCTTCGGTCAATGAAAGAAAAACTCACAATGGTCACAGAAAAAACTTATTCTGACAAAAGTAATAATTAAATAAAAATTCTATAAATGTTAACAAATGAAAGTCAGACATTGCTTTTCAACCATGCTTCAACGGAATTATTTAAAAAAATAAACTCATGGAACAGGCCTGGACAAAATTGTTGGTACACCTAACTTAATATTTTGTTGCACAACCTTTTGAGGCTATCACTGCAATCAGACGATTCCTGTAACTGTCAATGAGACTTCTGCACCTCTCAGCAGGTATTTTGGCCCACTCCTCATGAGCAAACTGCTCCAGTTGTTTCCGGTTTGAAGGGTGTCTTTTCCAGACGGCATGTTTCAGCTCCTTCTAAAGATGCTCAATAGGATTGAGGTCAGGGCTCATAGAAGGCCACTTTAGAATAGTCCAATGTTTTCCTCTTAACCATTCTTGGGTGTTTTTGCTGTGTTTTGGGTCATTGTCCTGTTGCAAGACCCATGACCTGCGACTGAGACCAAGCTGTCTGACACTGGCCAGCACATTTCTCTCTAGAATCCCTTGATAGTCTTCAGATTTCATTGTCCCCTGCACAGATTCAAGACACCCTGTGCCAGATGCAGCAAAGCAGCCCCAGAACATAACAGAGCCTCCTCCATGTTTGACAGTAGGGACAGTGTTCTTTTCTTGATATGCTTCATTTTTCCGTCTGAACATAGAGCTGATGTGCCTTGGCAAAAGTTCCATTTTTGTCTCATCTGTCCATAGGACATTCTCCCAGAAGCTTTGTGGCTTGTCAACATGTAGTTTGGCATATTCCAGTCTAGCTTTTTTATGATCTGTTTTCAACAATGGTGTCCTCCTTGGTCGTCTCCCATGTGGTCCACTTTGGCTCAAACAACGACGGATGGTGCGATCTGACACTGATGTTCCTTGAGCATGGAGTTCACCTTGGATCTCTTTAGAAGTCTTTCTGGGCTCTTTTGTTACCATTTGGATTATCCGTCTCTTTGATTTGTCATCAATTTTCCTCCTGCGGCCACGTCCAGGAGGTTGGCTACAGTCCCATGGATCTTAAATTTCTGAATAATATGTGCAACTGTAGTCACAGGAACATCTAGCTGCTTGGAGATGGTCTTATAGCCTTTACCTTTATCATGCTTGTCTATAATTTTCTTTCTATTCTCCTCGACAACCTCTTTACTTGCTTCCTCTGGTCCATGTTGAGTGGTACACACCATGTCACCAGACAACACAGTGACTACCTGAAGCCCTGAAATAGGCCCACTGACTGATTACAAGATTGTACACACCTGTGATGCTAATTAGTGCACACACCTTGAATTAACATGTCCATTTGGTCACATTATTTACAGTCTTTTCTAGGGGTACCATCAATTTTGTCCAGGCCTGTTCCATGAGTTTTATTTTTTTAAATAATTCCGTTGAAGCATAATTGAAAAACAATGTCTGACTTTTATTGGTTAACATTCAAAGAATTTTAATTTATTATTACTTTTGTCAGAATAAAGTTTTTTCTGTGACCATTGTGAGTTTTTCCTTTATTGACCGAAGGGTACCAACATTTTTGTCCACGTCTGTAGGAGACCGGCTGCAGGTTGATAGGAGGATTTACCTCTGGTACAGACAGTGCATGTCGAAATGTAATCCTTGGCCACCAGAAATGTTGTGCGGGGGGTGGCCGCGCGTTTCACCCCACATGGCGGACTACCTGTTGAGTTTAGGGTGTGGCTGTCATTTTTAGGGTGTGGCTGACTTTTCTGTTTGCCCTGAGGTGTCCTATGGATGTACCAAGTTTTGTATTTCTACATTGGAAAAAAATTACTTTCACTTTCCATAGGCCCAATGTATTTTGACTTTTCTAGGGGTCACCACTGAGTCATTTTTCATATTTTTTTTTCGCGGACTTCAAAAACATAAATTTTTCGCCGGCCTTGGGTCAAAGTGAGGATCATTTTGGGGAAAAATAATAAGAATAAAAAAATAAAAAATAATAACTTGAGCAAAAACAGGGCTCGGGCCTAATTATAAACGTACCATCTAAACCATCTTTGAATTTAAAGTACATTGAACAGGAGGATATGCATCAAATGCAAAGCACATTTCGTCACAAGTTGTTTTTGTCTCGTCTTTTATTCGTTGACAAAAATGTCAATCTATTTAGTTATCGTTTTAGTCATTATGAAGTCTTTTTTATTTAGTTTTTGTTTCATTTTTGTTCGCAAAAACATGTGTTTAATTAAACTTCCTGATCAGAGATTGTTTCATTCAGTTGCATTTATTCATTTAAAAAAAATTCAAATACAATTATCATTAAATTTATCAATTTATCAAATGGGATTGTCTGACCGAAAGGTGCTTTAAAAATGAAAACTTTTTCCACTGAAGCTTGCACTGAGCCTAAACCTGATCTGGATCATTAATATTCAGCATTTGTTTAAGAGAAATTATATAAATATGTTGACTTCAAGACAAAGGACACACTAATGTACAGCATGTTACCAAAGAAGCCTCTGTCCATGACTTTGACTGTTTTTCTTTTATTCAAATTTCAGTTTCATGTTTACATTACAACAGAATTAAAAGCATTTGTGGTCAAACCTTGTCTCTGCAGCAAGACACAAACATGGCTGACACTCTGGATTTATATCAAGCAGAAAAATTAAGATTTAGTTTGTTTTTCCCGCTCGAACCAATGAAGGCTTTCAGAAGATTACAATCAGAACTTTTGTGGACAGTAGTTGTTCACAGGGAAATTATTGAACATCAACATGGTTCTGAGCGTCCAGTTGAGGCTGTCCCTCTGTCGGCTCAGGTCCTGGGTCCTGTTCTCCAGCTCAGACTTCTGCTCCATCAGCTGCTGGATTTCTGCTCTCTGATTGGTCATTGTTATGGCCACTACAGAGAGAAGGAACAGGTCTGTTTCAGATCAAACTCAAGTCTGGATATTGTTCTTCTGCTGTTGTGTGATTGTTTAAAGTTCATAAAAAAAGCAAAGAGCATTTTGTTTGTAAAGATTGGTCAGCAGCACCATACAGTATAAAGGTCACGATTGTGTGACCTTAGTTAATCGTTTAGTCGAGGCAAATAGGTTCAACTCCTGGGCCGGACGGGGCTGTGAGGAGTTTGCACGGTCTCCTCGTGCTTGGGAGGGGTAAAATATAGTCTCCTGTTAGTCACATGACTAGGGTACCTGGGCGCCCCCTGGTGGCAGCTGCCACAATAACTTTCCCCACAAGGATAATAAAGGGATAATAAAATAAAAAGTTCATGTCTTGTTCATGTTTGAGGTCATGGAGGAAAAAACTTAATTCCTGATGATTTATTTCATTTTAAGGCATGACTTCATTATAACAATAATAATTTGTGTACCATTACTTAAAGTGTTACTGAGACAGTGTCCACAGGCCTGTTTCTAGAACAAAATGATTGAAAAAGACTTTTAATAATGGAATATATTGTTTCATAAGTCCCTTTGCTTCCATTTGCTCTATTTATGTTTTGCGTTTTTTCTCTGTAAAAAGGTGTTACGGTCCCGATTCAGTATCGAGTGCCTCACCACTTAATGTAACAGACAATCTAAACACGCAGGATCTATTCATCTAAAGGACAAGGATAACTATTAGAAACTGGATTTGGAAAGATAAGAACAGAATACCAAGGCACAACAAAGGCTTTTACAGTAAAGAGTAAAAACCCTAGATTAATCACACACCACAATGACACTTCCTATGGAATGTAAACAGAAGTCCGAAGTCATTATCTCACACACAAATGAAAAGCATCTGCAGTCACCTCGAGTCACTTTCTCTAAAGCCTAAAAATCAAGTTAGAAATATGGAATAATAATGGACTCAGACTTGAACTTTAACAACCACAATAAAGCAATAACATCAACAGCTTTTTACCATCTTTAAAAAAAAATTGCCAGAATCAAAGGTATTGTGTCTAAAGCAGGCTTAGAGAGACTTATGTATTTATCTCCAGCAGGTTAGATTACTGCAATGGTCTGCTCACTGGACTCACTAAGCGAGCTGTAAGACAGCTGCAGTACAAACAGAACGCTGCTGCTCGAGTCCTGACCAGGACCAGAAAGTATGACCATATAAGTCCTGTCCTCATGTCTCTACACTTCCTGTCTCTCAGAGGATAGAGTTTAAAGCAGCTCTGCTGGTGTATAAGGCTCTCCATGAGGCTCTCAGCGCCAAAGTCCATCATATTAGTCCCATTTGAACCCTCTGGGACTAAAGGACCTCAGGGACAGCACAGACAGACAGCATTTTAGAATAAGGAGACCATAACATGACGCTTGATTGTATCAAGGCTCTAAAAACAACAGAAATAAAATAAAAATAGGATTTACCATTGAAATTATGCTTTTAAACAACGTAGGGGTGCAGTGGCTCAGTGGTCACTTTAAATGAAAGCGTCAACTTAAAATGTAAATGTGAATGGAAGCTTCATGTAAGTCACTTTGGATAAAAGCGTCTGCTAAATGACTAAATGTAAACATAAATGAATGAATTAACAAGATAATTTTGGCAAAAGACAACTGTCTGACTACAGACACATTCAGCCCAATTTGATTTCACTGATTTTGGCCTAGCATACAACTCAGTGCCACACACATGAATTACAGAATTCTTGGAGATGTACAACATTAACAGGATAAGAGCATTCATTGCAAACTCCCTAAAGCTGTGAAAAAAACCATCCTTGAGGCCAATTGCACAAGTGTCCATTAAATGTGGCATATACCAAGGAGATGTTCTGTCCCCACTGCTGTTCTGCATAGGTCTGAACCCCCTCAGCCAAATAATCAACAAGACTGGCTATGGATACCAACTCAGAAATAGGGCCATCGTCAGTCATTTCCTCTAAATGGATGACATCAAGCTGTACACCAAGAGCCAGCGACATCGACTCACTGATCCACTTTACCAGAATCTACGGCAATGACATTGGAATGCCATTCAGACTTGTGATCAAAAGGTGACCAAGAGAGGGAAGGTAGTTCAAACAAAAGGGGTCTCACTCCCTGAAAGCACAATAGCAGACAATGAGGCCAGCTACAAGTACCTTGACAATCCAGCACAACTGGAGGGTGTAAGATGCTGACAAGAAAAGCATTTATAGAACACCATAACCAAGTGGATAGTATAGTGAATAGGAACATCTGTGCAGAGTATGAACTGAAAGGCCTCAGGTTAAAGTAGGAAACACCTCCGAAGGTGGTGGAGAACAACCGGGCCGAGATCCTGTGGGACTTCCAGATACAGACCGATAAAATGGTAATGGCAGACCAACTGAACATTGTGGTGGTGGACAAACAGCAGCAACAACAACCCGTTGACATAGCACCAAGATGTCTGCAACTGCATGTTACTGCTTAGAGTCCCTCTACAATCCAACTAGCATCATCTGGATTTTACACCATCCATTTGAAATAATACATTGCCGAGGGTGCAGCAATGATTGATTAACTTGATTTTGGATTATTATACCAGAAATGGATATTGGGTCTTATTTAAAGAGACCTATCTAGGCTCAACGAGTACATGGTGACCACTAACTTAGCAGTCCAACAAATCAACCTGGCTACATCTTGTATTGGGAATATAGACGTATCCAAAAAGATATGCTGAAGAATTAAAAAGGATTTAAAAAATCTCAAACCTCATGAGACAAATGGAGCAGATCCAAAAACTAGGAGAAGTAATTGTAAGAGACAAAAAGACTGAACAACTAGAACAAAGAATTGACAATCTGGAGCAGTTTACTTGACTCTGAATATCAAAGAATCACAGCTATGCAAGAACAACAGACGGAGTAAAAAGAGTAAACACAGTTGTTTGACAATAAATGGCTAAGAGTGAAAAAAATGTTTTTGTGTTATCATTCATATTATCTGAAAAATGGCCAGAAAATTACAAATTGTGCCAGGGAATGTAAACATATGAGCATATTTTAAGGCCAAATGGACAAGAACAACACAAATCAAAAATGTTAAGAAATCTGAGAGAACTGGACCAATACAAATGACCGCAACAACTGGACAACAGAGGTATGTGGGCAACTGGAATACAAAAATGAGGATAAAAGTATTACAGACATTTGGACAGATCAGATTTACTGAAAAAAAAAAAGGACTTTGGGTTTTATCCTTGGAGATTTTCAAAGTCCATATAAATATATATTGTTGTTTTTTAGCTTTTTTAATGTTAGTAAATATGATGGATATGAAAGAGAAAATGTATTTTGTACAGCAGATGTGCATATATGGTTTATTATATAAAATAAGAAGACATCTGAGAAGACACAAGAGTACAAGATAATATTAAATATTGATCCTGAAACCAACTAATTCTAAAATAAGTTGTGAATACAAGGAGGAAGTAGTAATACAGTAAGTAATACATTTAAATAGAAGTTTTTGTAAAAATGTCTCCAAAATCATACATTTCTAGAAGTTTCTCAAAACATTTAGTGTTATTGCATCTGAGATCTGAAGCTATAAAGAGCAATGTCTTTAGTATGTTTCTAACAGAGGTTGATAAAAATGAAATAATTGAAGTTAGTGGCTTTAAGAATAAAACATTTACCGATTAGGATAGATATTGACATACTGCTAGTAAAAAGTACAATATATTTCATAGTTGAACCATTAACTCACACTTTTAATCAGTCTTAGTCTTTCAAAGGTGATATATTCTCTGATAAAATGAAGACTGTAAAAGTTATTCTCATATGTAAAAGTGGAGATTTATATTCAAATTACAGACCCATATCACTGCTATCTCAATTTCCCAAAATACTGGAAAAATTTGCTAAGTGATGATCATTGTGGCTTTAGAGCTGGTAGGTCACCGTCAGTGGCAGTAATGAAATTAGTTAAAAATATTGCCCAAGCTATTGACAACAAGGAAAACATGGTAGGAGTGTTTATTGATTTGAAAAAAAGCCTTTGACACAAAAGATCATAGCATATTGTTGAATAAACTAAACTTGAATAAAATATGGCTTTAGAGGGCCGGTTGAAACTAACTTGAAAATAGAGTATGTGCATGTAAAAAATTTGGACTCTGATATTCGTAAAATAATACTAAACATTATTATCTTTAAACATAAAGATAGTTTATTTCCATTTCAGTGCAATCTCAAAATTTATGGAACACCCCTCAGGACTCAACCCGGACAAAACCAGGTCTAAACCAGGTCTAAAACAGGACTAAACCAGGTCTAAACCAGGTCTAAACCAGGTCTAAATCAGGTCTAAATCAGGACAAAACCAGGTCTAAAACAGGACTCAACCCGGACAAAACCAGGTCTTAACCATGTCTAAAACAGGACTAAACCAGGTCTAAATCAGGTCTAAATCAGGACAAAACCAGGTCTAAAACAGGCCAAAAACAGGACTAAACCAGGTCTAAATCAGGTCTAAATCAGGACAAAACGAAGTCTAAATCAGGACAAAACCAGGTCTAAAACAAGACAAAAACAGGACTAAACCAGGTCTAAATCAGGTCTAAATCAGGACAAAACCAGGTCTAAAACAGGACTAAACCAGGTCTAAATCAGGTCTAAATCAGGACAAAACGAAGTCTAAATCAGGACAAAACCAGGTCTAAAACAGGACAAAAACAGGACTAAACCAGGTCTAAATCAGGTCTAAATCAGGACAAAACCAGGTCTAAAACAGGACTAAACCAGGTCTAAATCAGGTCTAAATCAGGACAAAACCAGGTCTAAAACAGGCCAAAAACAGGACTAAACCAGGTCTAAATCAGGTCTAAATCAGGACAAAACGAAGTCTAAATCAGGACAAAACCAGGTCTAAAACAGGACAAAAACAGGACTAAACCAGGTCTAAATCAGGTCTAAATCAGGACAAAACCAGGTCTAAAACAGGACAAAAACAGGACTAAACCAGGTCTAAATCAGGTCTAAATCAGGATAAAACCAGGTCTAAAACAGGACTAAACCAGGTCTAAATCAGGTCTAAATCAGGACAAACGAAGTCTAAATCAGGACAAAACCAGGTCTAAAACAGAACTAAACCCGGTCTTAACCAGGTCTAAAACAGGACAAAAACAGGACTAAACCAGGTCTAAAACAGGACAAAAACAGGACTAAACCAGGTCTAAATCAGAACAAAACCAGGTCTAAACCAGGTCTAAAACAGGACAAAAACAGGACCAAACCCGGTCTTAACCAGGTCTAAAACAGGACAAAAACAGGAATAAACTAGGTCTAAAACAGGACAAAACCAGGTCTAAAACATTACAAAAACAGGACTAAACCAGGTCTAAAACAGGACAAAACCAGGACATAACCAGGTCTAAATCAGGTCTAAATCAGGTCTAAAACAGGACTAAACCAGGTCTAAATCAGGTCTAAATCAGGACAAAACCAGGTCTAAAACAGGACAAAAACAGGACTAAACCCGGTCTAAATCAGGTCTAAATCAGGACAAAAACAGGTCTAAAACAGGACAAAAACAGAACTAAACCAGGTCTAAATCAGGTCTAAATCAGGTCTAAATCAGGTCTAAATCAGGACAAAACCAGGTCTAAATCAGGTCTAAATCAGAACAAACCCAGGTCTAAAACAGGACAAAAACAGGATTAAACCAGGTCTAAATCAGGTCTAAATCAGGTCTAAAACAGGACTAAACCAGGTCTAAATCAGGTCTAAATCAGGACAAAACCAGGTCTAAAACAGGACTAAACCAGGTCTAAATCAGGTCTAAATCAGAACAAAGCCAGGTCTAAAACAGGACAAAATCCGGTCTTAACCAGGTCTAAAACAGGACAAAAACAGGACTAAACCAGGTCTAAATCAGAACAAAACCAGGTCTAAACCAGGTCTAAAACAGGACAAAAACAGGACTAAACCAGGTCTAAATCAGGATAAAAACAGGACTAAACCAGGTCTAAATCAGGACAAAACCAGGTCTAAAACAGGACAAAACCAGGTCTAAAACAGGACAAAAACAGGACTAAACCAGGTCTAAATCAGGACTAAACCAGGTCTAAATCAGGACAAAACCAGGTCTAAAACAGGACAAAAACAGGACTAAACCAGGTCTAAAACAGGACAAAAACAGGACTAAACCAGGTCTAAATCAGGACTAAACCAGGTCTAAATCAGGACAAAACCAGGTCTAAATCAGGACAAAACCAGGACTAAACCAGGTCTAGAACAGGACTAAATCAGGATAAAACCAGGTCTAAAACAGGTCTAAAACAGGACTAAACCAGGTCTAAATCAGGTCTAAATCAGGACAAAACGAAGTCTAAATCAGGACAAAACCAGGTCTAAAACAGGACAAAAACAGGACTAAACCAGGTCTAAATCAGGTCTAAATCAGGACAAAACCAGGTCTAAAACAGGACTAAACCAGGTCTAAATCAGGTCTAAATCAGGACAAAACCAGGTCTAAAACAGGCCAAAAACAGGACTAAACCAGGTCTAAATCAGGTCTAAATCAGGACAAAACGAAGTCTAAATCAGGACAAAACCAGGTCTAAAACAGGACAAAAACAGGACTAAACCAGGTCTAAATCAGGTCTAAATCAGGACAAAACCAGGTCTAAAACAGGACAAAAACAGGACTAAACCAGGTCTAAATCAGGTCTAAATCAGGATAAAACCAGGTCTAAAACAGGACTAAACCAGGTCTAAATCAGGTCTAAATCAGGACAAAACGAAGTCTAAATCAGGACAAAACCAGGTCTAAAACAGAACTAAACCCGGTCTTAACCAGGTCTAAAACAGGACAAAAACAGGACTAAACCAGGTCTAAAACAGGACAAAAACAGGACTAAACCAGGTCTAAATCAGAACAAAACCAGGTCTAAACCAGGTCTAAAACAGGACAAAACAGGACCAAACCCGGTCTTAACCAGGTCTAAAACAGGACAAAAACAGGAATAAACTAGGTCTAAAACAGGACAAAACCAGGTCTAAAACATTACAAAAACAGGACTAAACCAGGTCTAAAACAGGACAAAACCAGGACATAACCAGGTCTAAATCAGGTCTAAATCAGGTCTAAAACAGGACTAAACCAGGTCTAAATCAGGTCTAAATCAGGACAAAACCAGGTCTAAAACAGGACAAAAACAGGACTAAACCCGGTCTAAATCAGGTCTAAATCAGGACAAAAACAGGTCTAAAACAGGACAAAAACAGAACTAAACCAGGTCTAAATCAGGTCTAAATCAGGTCTAAATCAGGTCTAAATCAGGACAAAACCAGGTCTAAATCAGGTCTAAATCAGAACAAAGCCAGGTCTAAAACAGGACAAAATCCGGTCTTAACCAGGTCTAAAACAGGACAAAACAGGACTAAACCAGGTCTAAATCAGAACAAAACCAGGTCTAAACCAGGTCTAAAACAGGACAAAAACAGGACTAAACCAGGTCTAAATCAGGACAAAAACAGGACTAAACCAGGTCTAAATCAGGACAAAACCAGGTCTAAAACAGGACAAAACCAGGTCTAAAACAGGACAAAAACAGGACTAAACCAGGTCTAAATCAGGACTAAACCAGGTCTAAATCAGGACAAAACCAGGTCTAAAACAGGACAAAAACAGGACTAAACCAGGTCTAAAACAGGACAAAAACAGGACTAAACCAGGTCTAAATCAGGACTAAACCAGGTCTAAATCAGGACAAAACCAGGTCTAAATCAGGACAAAACCAGGACTAAACCAGGTCTAGAACAGGACTAAATCAGGATAAAACCAGGTCTAAAACAGGTCTAAAACAGGACTAAACCCGGTCTTAACCAGGTCTAAAACAGGACAAAAACAGGACTAAACCAGGTCTAAAACAGGACAAAAACAGGACTAAACCAGGTCTAAATCAGAACAAAACCAGGTCTAAACCAGGTCTAAAACAGGACAAAAACAGGACCAAACCCGGTCTTAACCAGGTCTAAAACAGGACAAAAACAGGAATAAACTAGGTCTAAAACAGGACAAAACCAGGTCTAAAACATTACAAAAACAGGACTAAACCAGGTCTAAATCAGGTCTAAATCAGAACAAAGCCAGGTCTAAAACAGGACAAAATCCGGTCTTAACCAGGTCTAAAACAGGACAAAAACAGGACTAAACCAGGTCTAAATCAGAACAAAACCAGGTCTAAACCAGGTCTAAAACAGGACAAAAACAGGACTAAACCAGGTCTAAATCAGGACAAAAACAGGACTAAACCAGGTCTAAATCAGGACAAAACCAGGTCTAAAACAGGACAAAACCAGGTCTAAAACAGGACAAAAACAGGACTAAACCAGGTCTAAATCAGGACTAAACCAGGTCTAAATCAGGACAAAACCAGGTCTAAAACAGGACAAAAACAGGACTAAACCAGGTCTAAAACAGGACAAAAACAGGACTAAACCAGGTCTAAATCAGGACTAAACCAGGTCTAAATCAGGACAAAACCAGGTCTAAATCAGGACAAAACCAGGACTAAACCAGGTCTAAAACAGGTCTAAAACAGGACTAAATCAGGACTAAACCAGGTCTAAATCAGGTCTAAATCAGGCTAAAACCAGGTCTAAAACAGGTCTAAAACAGGACTAAATCAGGACTAAACCAGGTCTAAATCAGGTCAAAATCAGGATAAAACCAGGTCTAAAACAGGTCTAAAACAGGACTAAACCCGGTCTTAACCAGGTCTAAAACAGGACAAAAACAGGACTAAACCAGGTCTAAAACAGGACAAAAACAGGACTAAACCAGGTCTAAATCAGAACAAAACCAGGTCTAAACCAGGTCTAAAACAGGACAAAAACAGGAATAAACTAGGTCTAAAACAGGACAAAACCAGGTCTAAAACAGGACAAAACCAGGACATAACCAGGTCTAAATCAGGTCTAAATCAGGTCTAAAACAGGACTAAACCAGGTCTAAATCAGGTCTAAATCAGGACAAAACCAGGTCTAAAACAGGACAAAAACAGGACTAAACCCGGTCTAAATCAGGTCTAAATCAGGACAAAAACAGGTCTAAAACAGGACAAAAACAGAACTAAACCAGGTCTAAATCAGGTCTAAATCAGGTCTAAATCAGGTCTAAATCAGGACAAAACCAGGTCTAAATCAGGTCTAAATCAGAACAAACCCAGGTCTAAAACAGGACAAAAACAGGATTAAACCAGGTCTAAATCAGGTCTAAATCAGGTCTAAAACAGGACTAAACCAGGTCTAAATCAGGTCTAAATCAGGACAAAACCAGGTCTAAAACAGGACTAAACCAGGTCTAAATCAGGTCTAAATCAGAACAAAGCCAGGTCTAAAACAGGACAAAATCCGGTCTTAACCAGGTCTAAAACAGGACAAAAACAGGACTAAAACAGGACTAAATCAGGATAAAACCAGGTCTAAAACAGGTCTAAAACAGGACTAAACCAGGTCTAAATCAGGTCAAAATCAGGATAAAACCAGGTCTAAAACAGGTCTAAAACAGGACTAAACCCGGTCTTAACCAGGTCTAAAACAGGACAAAAACAGGACTAAACCAGGTCTAAAACAGGACAAAAACAGGACTAAACCAGGTCTAAATCAGAACAAAACCAGGTCTAAACCAGGTCTAAAACAGGACAAAAACAGGACCAAACCCGGTCTTAACCAGGTCTAAAACAGGACAAAAACAGGAATAAACTAGGTCTAAAACAGGACAAAACCAGGTCTAAAACATTACAAAAACAGGACTAAACCAGGTCTAAATCAGGTCTAAATCAGAACAAAGCCAGGTCTAAAACAGGACAAAATCCGGTCTTAACCAGGTCTAAAACAGGACAAAAACAGGACTAAACCAGGTCTAAATCAGAACAAAACCAGGTCTAAACCAGGTCTAAAACAGGACAAAAACAGGACTAAACCAGGTCTAAATCAGGACAAAAACAGGACTAAACCAGGTCTAAATCAGGACAAAACCAGGTCTAAAACAGGACAAAACCAGGTCTAAAACAGGACAAAAACAGGACTAAACCAGGTCTAAATCAGGACTAAACCAGGTCTAAATCAGGACAAAACCAGGTCTAAAACAGGACAAAAACAGGACTAAACCAGGTCTAAAACAGGACAAAAACAGGACTAAACCAGGTCTAAATCAGGACTAAACCAGGTCTAAATCAGGACAAAACCAGGTCTAAATCAGGACAAAACCAGGACTAAACCAGGTCTAAAACAGGTCTAAAACAGGACTAAATCAGGACTAAACCAGGTCTAAATCAGGTCTAAATCAGGATAAAACCAGGTCTAAAACAGGTCTAAAACAGGACTAAATCAGGACTAAACCAGGTCTAAATCAGGTCAAAATCAGGATAAAACCAGGTCTAAAACAGGTCTAAAACAGGACTAAACCCGGTCTTAACCAGGTCTAAAACAGGACAAAAACAGGACTAAACCAGGTCTAAAACAGGACAAAAACAGGACTAAACCAGGTCTAAATCAGAACAAAACCAGGTCTAAACCAGGTCTAAAACAGGACAAAAACAGGAATAAACTAGGTCTAAAACAGGACAAAACCAGGTCTAAAACAGGACAAAACCAGGACATAACCAGGTCTAAATCAGGTCTAAATCAGGTCTAAAACAGGACTAAACCAGGTCTAAATCAGGTCTAAAACAGGACTAAACCAGGTCTAAATCAGGTCTAAATCAGGACAAAACCAGGTCTAAAACAGGACAAAAACAGGACTAAACCGGTCTAAATCAGGTCTAAATCAGGACAAAAACAGGTCTAAAACAGGACAAAACAGAACTAAACCAGGTCTAAATCAGGTCTAAATCAGGTCTAAATCAGGTCTAAATCAGGACAAAACCAGGTCTAAATCAGGTCTAAATCAGAACAAACCCAGGTCTAAAACAGGACAAAAACAGGATTAAACCAGGTCTAAATCAGGTCTAAATCAGGTCTAAAACAGGACTAAACCAGGTCTAAATCAGGTCTAAATCAGGACAAAACCAGGTCTAAAACAGGACTAAACCAGGTCTAAATCAGGTCTAAATCAGAACAAAGCCAGGTCTAAAACAGGACAAAATCCGGTCTTAACCAGGTCTAAAACAGGACAAAAACAGGACTAAACCAGGTCTAAATCAGAACAAAACCAGGTCTAAACCAGGTCTAAAACAGGACAAAAACAGGACTAAACCAGGTCTAAATCAGGACAAAAAAAGGACTAAACCAGGTCTAAAACAGGACTAAACCAGGTCTAAATCAGGTCTAAATCAGGACAAAACCAGGTCTAAAACAGGACAAAACCAGGTCTAAAACAGGACAAAAACAGGACTAAACCAGGTCTAAATCAGGACTAAACCAGGTCTAAATCAGGACAAAACCAGGTCTAAAACAGGACAAAAACAGGACTAAACCAGGTCTAAATCAGGACAAAACCAGGTCTAAATCAGGACAAAACCAGGACTAAACCAGGTCTAAAACAGGACTAAACCAGGTCTAAAACAGGACAAAACCAGGTCTAAATCAGGACTAAACCAGGTCTAAACCAGGGCTAACTCGGAGCTGAAACCTAAACGTAATGTATGCTTTTAAAAGTTTATTTCAGTTTAAATAAAGTCTGTTTCCACAGGCCTCAGTGACCAGACCTACTCCTGTCCCAAAGTCTTCGACTCTCACTCGTCCTCCTCCTCTTCCTCTCACCCTCCTCCCCCCAACACCAACCCTCAGGCGAGGGCAGACACGTACTAAAGCTAAAATGAATCTGACTTATTAAAACTAAAACTTTTGCATTTTAAATGGACAAAAAAAAAGGCTTTTCTAAAGAAAAACACTAGAGGGCGCTATCAGCTCAAATAGTATGAACCAAATCGAGCTTAATTTATTTGTCTAGTTTCTTATTTCAGCCATTTAATTCAGTTTTAATGTTATCTGTGTCCTCTTGTCCATCTGGGGTTTCCAAAATTCTGATGACCCCCCCAGCTGCTGAAGATGCTGAGTCACACAGCAAAGACTTTTTTTTTTTTTTTTTATTGTGACTTTAATACTTATTAATTTATCCATTTTTTTTCTTTGTTTTAGAGCAAAGAAGTACAGTGACATTATAATATCAGTGCTCACATCAATTGAACACTGAAAAAGGCTGATGTTGGCGAAAGCCTTCAGCTGTATGTTTTTACAACTTCTCACAATATGGCCATTATTCAAATGCATGAAGGCCATATTGTGCGACCAATTTGAATGCCTTCTCGGCTGCCGCAGGAACGGGACTTTGGAGGAGGTGAGGGCTGTCAGCGGGGCCGCCACATGTGTATACTATATCCACTGGATATAGTACTGTGTACACTATATCCACTGGAGTCTCACTCCTGACAGTTTGGGAAAGTCCTTTGTCGTAGAAAGTGTTGGTCAGTCTCACCTCATGCAGGAGACTTTGTGTTTGTGAAAGACCCATAAAGACCTCATATAACCCGACTTCATTTTATTCACAGCTTCCACCTTCAGACTTTATTTCTTTCTTTTACAAAATACGTTCCTCTTTTATGGAAAACAAACACTGACCAAACGTTTCTAAAGTTTGGAGCCGCAGACACCTCAGACACCTAACTTCTCCTTTTCTCTTTCATGACACCAGTCTATAAGAAAACCTTTGGTAGTCCTACAGTGTGGAAATAGCATGTTGCAACAAGTAAGACATGTACATTAGTCCCCCCCGAACACACATGGGGCCAGGACTTCCCAGCAAAAGAGATTTGTAATCTCAGTGGGACTATCCTGGATAAATAAAGGTTAGATTAATAAAAAAAATAAGAACAGTAAAGTTTAACAAGTAAAAAGCCGACCAGAATAAATACTATGCTAAAATATACAAAATATACACAAAGAGCTAATTCAGCTAAAACTAGAAAAGAAAGGCAAACAGTAATAAAATGTAATTTACAGAGCGGTGACAAACTCGTACAGTTTAGAAACGCCACAAGTTCTGCTGAAGCAAGTTCTGTGCTCAATGTTTTCTTTTAGATGATGACGGAACAAGACATACTTTATACTGGTAATTAGAAGCTTAATGTAAGTTGCTTTGGATAAAAGCGTCAGCTAAATGACTAAATGTAAATGTAAATTCTGGAGCTAGGCTAAGAGGAGAAGTGAGCATCTGTGAGCAGCAGTATGGTTTCATGCCAAAAAAGAGCACTACAGATGCAACACTTACTTTGAGAACGATGACTGTGTCTGTGTAGATTTAGAGAAAGGGTCACAAGAGAGGAGCTGTGGTTTTGTATTTTTTTTTTTAATTAACCTTTTGTTTATCCAGGATAGTCACACTGAGATTACAAATCCTGTCCTGGCCCGATGGGAGGGGGGACTATTGTACACATTGTTGGTGGTCAGTGAAACCTGAACAGAGCTGAAAAAACATGCAAACTTCACACAGTTAGACCCCAAATGGGAATTAAACCCAGTACCTTTTTGCTGTGAGGCAGAAATGCTAACCACTTTGCCACAGATGAGGTCTGGAGTGGCAGAGAAGTATGTCAGAGTGGTGCAGGATATGTATGAGAGCAGTAGGACAGTGGTAAGCAGGGATAGCAGGGAGCAGGTGGAGGTTTGCTCTGGAGAGAAGAGGGAGGGCAGAATACATGTGTGAATGAGAGAGATCCAAGTGAAACAGTGAGGTCACAGGGAGAAGAGTTAAAGAAGTACTGATGAGGAGTGTGGAAAAGAGCTGAAGAAGTGTGTGCAGCAGGTTGGAATGGATGGAGGAAAGTGTTGAAGGTGTGTTGTGTGATAAAAGAGCAGCAGCGAGAATGAAAGGAAAGGTTTACAGGACAGTAGTGAGAGATGTTGTATGCTGCTTCAATGTTTTACCCACTATATTTCTAAAATCAGCACTGCTGCTTTACAAGTCTCTTAATGGTTTAGCACCAGAATATATTTTTGACAGTTCCTTATGAACCTCCTCGAACTCTGAGAACATCTGGGACAGGCCTTCTGCTCGTGCCCAGAGTTAGAACTAAACAGGGTGAAGCAGCGTTTAAGTTTCATGCAGCAAAAACCTGAAACAGCCTCAACTTTAACATTGTTCAAGAGAAAGTTAAAAATCTTCTTCTTTAGCTCCACCTACATTACAACTTAAAGTGTTTTTTATCTGCACTCTTCTTTTATTTTTTAATTTTTTTTTTTTTTAATGTTCCTTAATATAAATCTTGTAAATTGTCTTTTATTCCTGTAAAGCACTTTGGGTTACCCAGTTTATGAATTGTGCTATATAAATAAAATTGCCTTGCCTGTTTTCTTCTAGTACACCACAACAGCTAATATGTGATCAACTTATTTCTTTTCTCAGCTCAAATGGAAGAAGAGGGGATTTATCGTAATGTGGAAATGATGACCCCTGCCTCAGCCCTACAGTCTGCTCCAGATACAGGTGAGTCTGTGAGAGTATTAAAAGTATTCACCTGTAGCTAATGCAATCTGTGTTAAACAAGTGTCTCTTACAGGAAGTTATTATTTAAAGTATGTCCAATATATTTACACTGAGCTGGGTCTGTTTCCTTTTTTCTCACTTCCTGGATTTAATAAACCAAAGTATCTCCAAATGCATTTTCACAAATAAACTAGACCCTGGTTCTGTTTGGTCTGATTCTGAACATGGTCCACTGGAGTCTTACTCCTGACAATTTGTGAAAGTCCTTTGTCGTAGAAAGTGTTGGTCAGTCTCACCTCATGCAGGAGACTTTGTGTTTGTGAAAGAACCATAAAGACCTCATATAACCCGACTTCAGTTTATGCACAGCTACCACCTTTAGACTTTGTTTTTTTTTTTTTGTTTTTTTACAAAATACGTTCCTCTTTCATGAAAACACTGACCAAACATTTCTAATGTTTGGAGCCACAGACACCTTAGACACCTAACTTCTCCTTTTCTCTTTCCTCTCTTTGCTTCTTTTTTTCTTCTCCTTTTATTCGTTTCGGCCCCAATACCTCTAATCATGCGCTTTACCAGATAAAACTGCGAGACTTCGAGTGCCAACTATCCTGAGGGAAACTTCAGAGGGAACCAGCTACTAGATGGTTTGATTAGTCTTTCGGCCCTATACCCAGGTCGGACGACCGATTTACACGTCAGGACCGCTGCGGGCCTCCACCAGAGTTTCCTCTTTCATTCTCTCGTCTAGAGAACAAAAATCTCTAAAAAAAAAAAAAAAAAAAACCTGCTATATTTAAAGATTGAGGATGAGGATCAGGAATGAGTCCATCAGAGGGGCAGCTCGTGAGAGAGGTTTTGGAGACAAAGTTAGTGAGGCCAGGTTGAGATGGTTTGGACAAGTTCAGAGGAGGAAGAGTGAATATATCAATAAAAGGATGCTGAGGTTCGAGCTGCAGGAGGCCGAGAGGAAGACCACAGAGGAGGTTTAAGGATGTAGTTTTAGTAAAGGCAACAGTGTTATAATCAGACAGAACAATGAAATACAGTGAACTACAGAGTCATCAGGAGAAAAAGAGGAAGTGTTTTTTCATCTTAAAGTAAAACTCCTGCTGCCTTCAGTGAGATCTCAGACACCAGCAGAGCCATGGAAGAACAGGAGGCCTACTCCACAGTGGATTTTAAAAACATACATCCACCGTCAAAACGTGAGTCACACTTCTTTCTATGTTTTATTCTGTTTTATTCTTCTTTTCTAGTCTAAGAGGCAAAGGTGGATGTGTTACATTTACATTTATTCATTTCGCAGACGCTTTTATCCAAAGCGACTTACATTACATTACCAGTGTTACAGTCACTGGAGGCAAGGTGGGTTAAGTGTCTTGCCCAAGGACACAACGACAGTATGAACTGTGGGGAGAGTGGGAATCGAACCGCCTACCTTCCGGTTGAAAGATGACCGCTCTACCCACTGAGCTACTGCCGCCAGTTAAAACTGAAGCACATTTCTGAGAAGCTTAAGACTTCAAAGATTTATGAAGGTGTTATTGTTGATAACATTTCTCTCTCAGCACAGTGTTTGGGACACATAATACAAATAAGAATAAAATAATAAAACACATTACAAAATTTAAAATATAAAGTAAATTAAACATGGATGTCAAAGTTGTCCTTATATTTTTTCTGTTTCTAAAGTCACTGACTGGGATTACACCTTTTTTAATGAGTTGAGTTTTAATAGGAGTCCTGCAAACTGGCTTTTACTGGTTACAGAAAACATTTTGACTGTGCACTCTTGTGTCTTGTATGAACCATACAACTGGTTACTGACTTTTTACAGTAGGTCCTCCATCTGGACCTCCATCTTATGATGCTTTGTCTGAAATTATTAACAAACATGCACCGTTTCGCAAATTTAGAGTGAAGGGTCGCAACAATCCCTGGTTCTCTTGTGAGCTGTCTGAACTTTTGAAAGAAAGAGATGATGCTTGGGCTAAGGCCAGAAAAACAAAGTCTCAGGTTGACTGCCTGAGTTTTAGACAATTCAGAAATCACTGCACTTCCCTTATTAAAAAGAGTAAATCTGAATATTACTTGTCTAAAACCACAAGTAGTCTTAATGATCCCAAAAAAATTGGGAAAGTTATTAAATCATCTTATGGAAACATACAGACCAATGAACTCCCAACATGCATTGTGGAAAATTCACTTATTCTCACGGATAAATCTGAAATACTAAATTGTTTTAACAAACATTTGGTTTTTCCAGTGTTTGTACTGTTTTTGTTCGTTTTTCCTGTTTTTTGTTTAACAAACACGATCAGTTTCACCAGGGATGAACTGCTGAACATTCGGCAGAACACACCACAAGATCTTTTACCGGATTTAAATTATTCAGACGTTTTACTGAGCGTTGTTATCGGAGGAAGCGGCGCTGATCAAACGCTTCAGGACGCGCGCAGAGAAGCGGCGGGAGCGCTCGTCAGACTCAGGAAGCGCGGATTTCGAACGCCGTTGCCTAGCATCCATCTCGCAAATCTCCGCTCTCTACCCAACAAAACGGACGAACTCCTTCTGCTCTCTCGGACAAATAAGGATTTCTCACACTCTGCTGCTCTGTGTTTCACAGAAACCTGGCTGAATGACGCCATACCGGACAGCGCGTTCCATCTGCCGGACTTTCAGCTGTTCAGAGCGGATCGCGAATCAGAATCTACGAAATCGCGGCGGCAGGACATGCTTTTACATCAATGAACGGTGGTGCACAGATGTAACTGTGTTAAAGAAGATGTGCTGTCCTGATCTAGAAATGCAGTTTGTCAACTGCAAGCCGTTCTATTCGCGCGAAGTTTCACTGCGTTCATTCTGGTCAGTGTTTACATCCCTCCGCAAGCGCATGTGAGTTCAGCTTTACAGAAACTCGCTGATCAGATCACAGAGACAGAACAACAACACCCGGACTCTGTTTTAATCATTCTTGGGGACTTTAATAAAGCCAATCTTTCCCGTGAACTTCCAAAATACAGACAGCATGTTACATGTCCCACCAGAGACAGTAATATATTGGATCACTGTTACACCACAATAAAGGATGCATACCACTCTGTTCCACGAGCAGCTTTGGGGCGTTCTGATCACTGTCTGGTTCATCTTATACCGTCCTACAAGCAGAAACTTAAATCTGCTAAACCCGTAGTAAAGACTGTGAAGAGATGGACCAGCGAAACAGAGCAGGATTTACAATCTTGTTTTTACATCACTGATTGGAGTGTTTTGAAGCTGCTGCCACCGATCTGGACGAACTCACAGAGACCGTAACATCCTACATTAGTTTCTGTGAGGATGTATGCATTCCTACCAGGACTTACTTAACATTCAACAATGATAAGCCATGGTTTACAGTAAAACTCAGACATCTTCGTCAGGCCAAAGAGGATGCCTACAGAAATGGGGACAGGGTCTTGTACAATCAGGCCAGGAACACACTGAACAAAGAGATCAGAGCGGCTAAAAAGACCTATGCTAAAAAGTTGGAAGACCAGTTTACTTCCAATGACTCAACTTCAGTGTGGAGAGGTCTAAGAGCCATCACAAACTACAAGACACCATCCCCCTGCACTGAGGCTAATCAACAACTTGCCAACGACCTGAATGAGTTTTATTGTAGATTTGAAACCCCCAACACCCACTCTGACCATCTCCCTACACAACCATTAACACCTCCTGCAATTCCCCTCTCCACACCTCCTGCTTTTCAAATCTGTGAAGCTGATGTGTGCCAGGTCTTCAAGAAGAACAAAAGAAGAAAAGCACCAGGCCTAGATGGCGTGACACCAGCCTGTCTGAAAACCTGTGCTGACCAGCTGGCCCCCATCTTTTCACAGATCTTCAATAGATCCCTGGAGTTGTGTGAAGTGCCTTCCTGCTTCAAACGCTCCACCATCATCCCCATCCCAAAGAAACCCAAGATAACAGGACTTAACGACTACAGACCTGTGGCTCTAACATCTGTCGTCATGAAGTCGTTTGAAAAACTGGTTCTGAGTTATCTGAAGGACATCACTGGACCCTTACTGGACCCCCTGCAGTTTGCTTACCGAGCAAACAGGTCCGTGGATGATGCAATCAACATGGGATTGCACTTCATCCTGCAACATCTGGACAAAGCAGGGACTTATGTGAGGATCCTGTTTGTGGACTTTAGTTCGGCTTTCAACACCATCATCCCAACAGCCCTTCAGACCAAACTGACCCAGCTCTCTGTTCCCAGCTCTATCTGTCAGTGGATCACCAGCTTTCTGACAGATAGGCAACAGTTAGTGAGACTGGGGAAATTCATGTCAAACAGCTGCACCACCAACACTGGTGCCCCTCAGAGATGTGTTCTCTCCCCTCTGCTCTTCTCCCTGTACACCAACGACTGCACCTCTAAAGACCCCTCTGTCAAGCTCCTAAAGTTTGCAGATGACACTACAGTCATCGGCCTCATCCAGGACGGTGATGAGTCTGCTTACAGACAAGAGGTTGAGCAGCTGGCTGTCTGGTGCAGTCTTAACAACCTGGAGCTGAACACGCTCAAAACAGTGGAGATGACCGTGGACTTTAGGAGAAACCCCCCTGCACTTTCCCCACTCACCATCATAAACAGCACTGTGACCGCAGTGGAGTCATTCAGATTCCTGGGTACTACCATCTCACAGGACCTGAAGTGGGACATTCATGTCACAGGGTGCCCGACTCCTCCTCACCAAGTATCTTATGTGTTCTGGGTGTACACACGGCCCCTTTAAATGTTGGTGACGCACGGGGGAAAACTCGTGATGGGGAACGCCCACCGCACCGGAATAATCAGGGAAGGCCAATAGAATGTGGCCCTACCCGGCTTAAAAGGCCCAATGGAGAGACAGTAAGGACGAAGAAGCCAGGAAGGAGAGAGAGAACCCGGAAGGAACAGAGAGAAGGAGAGACGGAGGAACGGACAGAGAAAGAGAACATTGAGCAGCACGAGGAGCTGGACCGACTGAAGGCAACGGGAAGCCAGAGAAACCCCAAGAGTCTACCGCATACAGCTAAGTAAAGGGAAGTGTCAATAACTGTGTGGAGGTTACACCTACCCGAGCTGTTTTTACCTGTGTGCCTAAGACTGCCTTCCCCTGTCCACAGCGCCATCTTCCCCCTTCGGAGCAGAGACCGGATTAGGACCTAAGGAGCGGCCGGCCGTATCTACCCGGACCAGGAAGGAACCAGGGACCTGTACAACGCCATTTTAAGACGCTAAGTAAAGGGACGTGTCCCGTGTTTTATTGCATGCTGTGCGGTTCAATTTATATATATATTTGTGTGGTCGCTGAGCCGACATTCTCGTGTGTGTTTTAGTCCTGTGGTGGCGTATTGGGACCTCGGAGTCCACTGGGACCGTTGAGGGAGCGCCAGCACTCCTCTAAGCCGGCCCCGCGGCGTGGACGGGAGGCCGAGGCCTACAACTAAAAACTGCTCTTCTTAAAAGACTGCTCTCCCCGCAGTTTTTCCCGGACTTTCCCCTATACTCGCGGATTGACTTTAAAGCCTATAGACTGGGCTTCTTATCATTGTTTTGTTTTGTTTCTTTTTACCTTGCATACTTTTTTAATAAATTCAGACTTTTAAACTTGGAAACTCAGTCCCCTCGTGTTTCTCTGTGGTACATCTTTTTGTGGTGACCAACGAACCTAAAGCCGAAGGCGGCGACATTCACATTGACTCCATCGTGAAAAAGGCACAGCAGAGGTTGTACTTCCTTCGCCAGCTGAGGAAGTTTAACCTGCCACAGGAGCTGCTGAAACAGTTCTACTCAGCCGTCATTGAGTCTGTACTGTGTACTTCTATAACTGTCTGGTTTGGCTCAGCAACAAAATCAGACATCAGAAAACTACAGAGAACTGTTCGGACTGCTGAAAGGATTATTGGTGCTCCCCTGCCCACCCTTCAAGAACTGTATATAACCAGAGTGAGGAAAAGGGCTCATAAAATCACTCTGGATCCCTCACACCCAAGTCACCCCATTTTTGAACTTTTGCCATCTGGCCGCGCTCAGAGCCGCAAATACCAGAACAGCAAGGCACAAAAACAGTTTCTTCCCCCAGGCAATATACCTCACGAACAGTTAAATGTTCCCCACTTATGCTTATGCAAAAAAAAGTGCAATATCCTTATATTCATTTGTTACCCCTCCATCCTAGTACATCCCTGCATCTTATTCAATCCTATTCAATTATCATTTATAGCACAATTGTTTATACACTTATTTGTTGTCTGTGTGTTGGTGTCTCTGTGTACTGGTAGCTTATGTCACTAAAACAAATTCCTTGTAAGCGCAAGCATACTTGGCAATAAAACTCTTTCTGATTCTGATTCTGATTCTTTGATTTCTTACAGTCTGCGTTTGATGCTGTTCAGTCGCATCTAAATCAGCTGAGGCTAGTGTCAAATGCTTGTTTTCACTTTTATGCTGATGACACAGTTATCTATTGTTCCTCTCCTTCATTTGAACAAGCCTTTGATTTCTTACAGTCTGCGTTTGATGCTGTTCAGTCTCATCTAAATCAGCTGAGGCTAGTGTTAAATGCGGACAAATCTCAAATAGAAAACAGCTACCCTCTCAGCTCCCTAAAATAAAAACTGCTGAAGGAAAGGAAATCCAAATAGTCTCTTCTTACAAGTATTTACAAGTGTTATTGATAAAAAATTGTCCTTTAAACAACATATTGAGCATCTTGTACGTAAACTGAAGCTAAAGCTCAGATTTCTTTTCAGAAACAAATCGTGTTTCTCTGTTTATACAAGGAATTGTTTAATTTCTGCAACTTTTTTACCTTTATTGGATTACGGAGATATCCTTTAAATCTATTCTAGAGAGGCGTGAACTCAATGAGGAAAATGTAACTGTTTTTAAACGTGTATACATTGACTGTAAATATCATTTGTTTTGTTGATGTCTTGTATGTTTTTTAAATTGTATGTAAATGCTGGTGTCTTGGCCAGGTCACTCTTGAAAAAGAGATTTTAATCTCAATGAGTTTTTTATCTGGTTAAATAAAGGTTAAAAACACACACACACACACACACACACACACACACACACACACACACACACACACACACAAACAAAGAACAGCTGCATTATTTAACAGCAGCAGTGCAAACGGTGACAGTAAAGTGAAAAAACATTTGAGATATTGTGGGGAAAGGCACCTGTACTGACACTGTCTCACCTCTGTCTCTAATGGTTTTGATCAAGAAATACGTACATTTAGGGCATTTTCACAATAGAATGATTAAAACAATATGAAATATAACATTAATGTCACACGTTAGTGAAGAAATATAAGCCTCCCCTGACCACACGTCCCTGGTGGAAACACAAGCCTCTTCAGAAGAAACTTAACTAAACTAAACTGAAAAATGGAAACAAGACTTTGTGGTTTTCTTTTCTGTAACAAGACTAGAATAGGTCTGGACAATAAAACATGATGCAAAAGGTGGAATAGATCTGTGACTATCTAACAAACTGTGATTTATTTGTGTTTCGGTGCAGTTTCTTTGAAAGTTCTCGACCGTCACACGATGGTAAACCTCAGTCCTGCAGCTCAGGCTCTGTGTGTTAGACTCTGTTGTGTTTTAAACTTATAGAAGCTAATGGTCCTGTTCCATATATATTCCATAAAGGTGCTTCCAGACGCGTGGATACAGCCCAATGCTCCAGTGTTTAGTCATAGCCACAGTCAAAAACTGTATGTCCTTCCTTTGCAGCACTTCTTTCTTTTGGCAGAAGTTAACAGACATACCGCTGTATAACGCCACCTATTGGCTGGTTCTTACAAACCTGATAAAGAACCTGGTGAGAGTTTGAGGCTTCTTCAGTTTCTTCTCCACAGCCACAAGAGACACTGAACCATGTCATAATCTGAATGTAACCCTCTTTGTGTTCTGTTATTGTTGCTCTGGATGATATTTTCTGACAAAGACAAAAAAAACATTGTGTCCTGTTTAAATGATTTCCCTGACATCTTTGTTTTTTTTTTCTAGTACACCACTACAGCTAATACAATGTTCAACTTATTTCTTTTCTCAGCTCAAATGGAAGAAGAGGGGATTTATTGTAATGTGGAAATGAAAAGTCCTTATGTAGCTCTAAAGTTTGCTCCAGATACAGGTGAGAGTATAAAAAAGTATTCACCTGTAGCTATAGACTGTAATCTGTGTTAAACAAGTGTCTCTTACAGGAAGTTATTATTTTAACTATGTCCAATATATTTACACTGAGTTGGGTCTGTTTCCTTTTTTCTCACTTCCTGGATTTAATAAACCAAAGTATCTCTAAATGCATTTTCACAAACAAACTAGACCCTGGTTCTGTTTGTTCTGATTCTGAACATGGTTCACTGGAGTCTCACTCCTGACAATTTGTGAAAGTCCTTTGTTGTAGAAAGTGTTGGTCAGTCTAGGAGTATGCTTCTTGCCTTGAATGCAAGAGGTCCTGGGTTCAAATCCTGGATGAGCCCCTCTCATTTAAGTCTGTAACACTGAAGCTGAAAAGTAAATGTTGATTTCTAAAGACTTCACTGGAAATGTTCAGTTTGGTTGAACAGAGACGACACTGAAGTCTGTAAGAAAACCTTTGTTAGTCATACAGTTGGGAAATAGCATGTTGTAAGAGCCATAAAGTTTTACAAGTAAAGAGCCAATGGAAATATACAAATAGCTAAAACTAGACAAGAAAGGAGAACAGGACTAAAATGTAATTTACAGTCCTTTGAGGATCTGATGAATGAGGAGATGACAGAGAAAGCAGAGTAGTAGAGGTGGGTAAAGTTATAAGGGCTTTGAAGAGGATGAAGAAAGGAAAAGCAGTTGATCCTGACGACAGACCAGTGGAGCTATGGAAGCGTCTGGGAGAGTGGGCAGTAGAGTTTTTAACTAAGCTGTTCAACGAGGTCTTAGAGGGTGAAAGGATGCCTGCATGAGGAGAAGTGGTTTGGTGCCGATTTTTAAGAACAAGGGAGATGTGCTGTAAAAAGGCAGAAGGCCATTGTTTCCTGTTTAACTGATTTATATGACATCTCTGTTTTCTGATAGTACACTATATTTAATACAATGTTCAACTTATTTATTTTCTCAGCCCAAAAAGAAAAAGAAAAGATTTATTTTAATTTGGAAAAGAAAGCCCCTGCTGCAGTCCTAAAGTCAGCTCCAGATACAGGTGAGTCTGTGAGAGTATTAAAAGTATTCACCTGTAACTATAGACTGTAATCTGTGTTAAACTGTTTCCTTTTTTCTCACTTCCTGGATTAAAAAAACAAAACAAAGTATCTCCAAATACATTTTCACAAACAGTAGACCCTGGTTCTGTTTGGTCGGATTCTGAACATGTTCCACTGGAGTCTCACTCCTGACAGTTTGTGAAAGTCCTTTGTCGTAGAAAATGTTGGTCAGTCTCACCTCATGCAGGAGACTTTGTGTTTGTGAAAGAACAGTAATAACTTCATATTTTCTGCTCCAACAGGAGATAAAAAGGCAGTTCTGGTGGTTGTCTGTGTGCTGCTGCTGCTGGTTTGCATCACTGTCCTCATCTACTGTGAGTTTTTGTTGGTTCAGTCAGAGGTTTATTGTTTCATAAAAGACAGGAGTCAGGTGGAGCAGATTTTTTCTCACTAAGATGGGACTTAAACATATCCAGCCTGGTCAAAACAACCATGGGAGTCAGTTTAACCCTTTTTCAGATTTTACATCCTCACTGAACTTCTGGAGAGAGATTGCTTCACTGAAAGTAAAGGGGCTGATAAATTTTGCACGCCCAATTTTTCAGTTTTTTATTTGTTAAAAAATTTTGAAATATCCAATAAATTTCGTTGTCGTTTTGTCTCTACTTCCAAAAGACTTTTTCAATTCTGAGTTCAACTGATACAAGAGCTGAGCTTTATTTTTAGAGGGAGGGGTTTGACCTGAAACTAACTCTGATTGGACCAGGCTGAGAATTGAAAGGGCAGTGTGGTACTGTTTTGATTTTGTTTAAATAGCTGGCAGGTGGTATCTGAGGCCTACTCCTCTGTCCAGAGAGGGCTCTACCATTTGAACAAAAATGGCTTCCTTCACCCCTCGCTCAAACCATCTGGCCTCTCTCAAAACTGGGACATAATGGAATGCCCTTTCTCTTTGAGGTGGAGGTGGACGGCAGACTCAGCTCCACCAGGATTACGACTATGAGACCAGAACAGCTTGGTCTAATCAGGTTTGGTTTCAGGTGAAACCCCTCCCTCTAGAGATAAAACGCAGCTCCCTTACAAGTTGAACTCAGAATTGAAAAAGTCTTTACACCTTTTTACAGAGAAACAAAGCAAGTGGCTTTCTCAGTGGTAGAGCGGTTGTCCCTCAACCAGAAGGTTGGTGGTTCAATTCCCACTCTCACCACAGTTCATACTGTCGTTGTTTCCTTGGGCACCCTCCTTGCCTCCAGTTGTGTTCCAGCTGTAACACTGGTAAATGGAAGCTTAATGTAAGTCGCTTTGGATAAAAGCGTCTGCTAAATGAATAAATGTAAATGTATAAATTGAGCAAATGGAATTTAATAGACTGATAATTGTTTAAAATGCAGTAAAAAAAAAACAATCAATTTTAAACAATATATTCCACTAAAAGTTCTTTTCAGTCATTTTGCTCTAGAAACAGGCCTGTGGACACTGTCTCATTAACACTTTAAGTAATGGTAAAAAAGACCTGTTCCTTCTCTCTGTAGTGGCCATAACAATGACCAATCAGAGAGCAGAAATCCAGCAGCTGATGGCGCAGATGTCTGAGCTGGAGAACAGGACCCAACTTCAGTGCAGAGAGAAGAACGAGCTGCTGAACCTGACCCAGGACCTGAGCCGACAGAGGGACGCCCAGCAGAATAAAACACTGTATTTTTTAAATTAGCTGCAGCGCTGGTAACTTAGTTTGGAAGTTTCTGATTTAAACAAAGACAAGTCTTTTCCTATGTAGTCACACTTTTAAAGCTTCTTTTTTAACAGGGATATAACACTGTTTTCTTCTGTTTAAAAGTTTCTGGATGAAGACAGCTTGGGGTGTGTTTGGTCCTAAAGCGTTGATGATTCCAAACCAACCTCTGAACGAGAGCTGGAGTCTTGCAGGAAATGACATGCAGAATAAATTCCTCTGTGAAAGCAATGTGCTCATAAAAGTATATTTTGAAACTGATTGATTTTTTATTTACATGTCCAATATTTTTTTTTCTAGTTTGAACCTTTTAGTTTATTTCAGACTTGTGTGAAATAATGAATGACAGCAGTGTTTCATAGAGTGTATCTGCTGCTGCTGAAGCCTCTGTCTCTGCTGCAGAAGGTTGCTTTTTTTTTTTGGTTTTAAAAAAATATAAACATAAAACAGAGAGTGGAAAATCTTGATAAAAGACAAACAGTTAAAGTCCTGAGACAGAGGCTTCTTTGGTAACATGTTGTACATTAGTGCATCCTTTGTCTTGAGGTTAACATAGACATGGGAGAACATGCACAATTAGTGGCTGACTAAATACTTTTTTGCCCTACTATACTCTAAAAAAAAATAAAAAACACAAATGTTAGTGTTTGACCAAAAAATCATGCAGTTTTACAAAACAGCCCAGTCACAAATTCAGTTTCATTTGTGTCATTTCTCTTAAATATTGACTATTAATGAACCAGATCAGGTTTAGGCTCAGTGGAAGAGGTTTTCATTTTTAATGCAACCTTTGGTTAGCCAATTATATATTTGCTTCGATAAATTGTGTCATGTTCAATGTATCACGTTTTTTATGAAATGCAACTTTATGAAACAGTCTCTGATCAGGAAGTTTAATTAAACACATGACAAAGAACAAACAGAAGAGTACAGAGTTTAAAAATACTTAAAATACTCAAATGTATGCTTTGATTTCAGTAAGTAAATAAATGTGTATAAATCATACTGAGCTGACAGTGCCCTCTAGTGTGTTTTTTGAGAAAAGCCATGTTTTGTCAAATCCAAAAGGACAAATGAATGGTGACCAGGCAAGTCTTTTTTAAACAAGGTTCAGACCTTAAAATGTCATCTAGGCTTTATTATGAAGGCTTTAAATAGATTTAGAGAAAATTCTCAATACTGAACAGAAGCATTGTCCAATCACAACCCGCTTCAGGAAAAAGGAGGGCTACCATGTCTGAAGATAATACAATCAGATTTGGACAGATTCAAAGTGGTTACAACTAGATTTTGACTGGTTTTAGTTGGACTTGAACAATTTTTGCAAAGATTTAAACCAATTATAAATAGATTTTGACTGGTTTTAGTTGGACTTTGACTGGTTTTGAATAGATATAAACTGGTTATTTAGGCTTGAGAGGTGGCTAAAGTGACTCGAAACATACTGTGAACTATTTTGGAACACCCTTCTGTAGTGCTCCACCTCCACAATTTAAATATTTTTCTTTTTCCTGTGTCTAAAACTTGTATCTTTTGAGTATTTCTTCATTATAATATTTACATAGACTCTGACGTTAAGCTTATGTATCTCAGTCCCATTATTGTAGTCTGTTGTTTTTTTCTGGTCACAGCCAAAAACAGAAAAAAGGCTGATTGTATAAGTTTTGAGACAGTAATTGTGATTGGCTCACTCTGATGATGGACCAACTTAAAAACTCATGGCCTCGACATATTTCATAATGTTTTGTACTAAGTGTAAGTTCTTTTGACATTAAAACATGTAAAACCGTAGAAAAGATTACTTACAAATCTGAAAACTAGGAATAAAAAATAATTTATACATTTTGTAATAAAACTTAAATGTGACCCAAATTCACATTAAAATTGAAATACAGAACAAGCCATGAAAGTGTAACCTCTGCTTTGTTTTGTACAGAGTTTAATAATGTAGCCTATTTTCTCTGAACCAAACAAAGAAAGATCAATAACAATTTTTTTTATAAATCCATATTTTAAGTCGGACTCTTGGTATTGTACAGTCTGTTAAATGCAGCTTACTTTGTCTTGGAAGTCGTATGGTCTTCTACTGTCTACTCACTGGGTCTTTTCCCCTTTGCGAAGAAACATTCCAAAGACGTTTGTTTTTTACTCATTTTGCTAGCTCGGGGGTTTAATTTCAGCGGCAACATACTACATGACCGGGACAAGCGTCAAGAGTGAGTCATAGACGGATGTAATAGAGGGAATCCGGTCATTTTTCAAAATAAAACATTGTTCAGACTCAGATAATAAATAAACCAGAAATAATGTAAGTTATTTATTCTTTCTCTGTGGCGGTACTGGTCCGCGGCCCGGGGGTTGGGGGCCGATGAACTAAAACACATACATAAAGGACGGTATCTTAGTGTCCAGCCTCACAGCAATCTGCCTCCTATTCCGCATGTATTAAACACGTATTACACAGAAATACACAAATATATGTAGATAACCGGCAAACAAGTTGAAGCAGGTCTTCCCTGAACCCCACTTCTGGAATTTTTTTTTAGCTTCCCAAAACAAATTTAAACAGCTGTTTACCTGAATATAAACTCCAATAGTCCAGTCCATCCACGCCTCCATTCTGTCTCTCTGTCTCTAATCTCTGACCTCATCACAGAGTAGAAGTCTGGCCCGTGCTGCTTTAACTGCGCAGCTTTGGGACTTACAGGAAAAACTTTTTTTTTTGTTCAGAGAGGTCCACTCTCTGAACAAGCAGACAGCAACAGCAGAAATTGGCATCCGGGTCACGGTCAACCAAATTTTATAAGAATTCTATATCCATATTATCCAGAGAGACACGTAGACAGAGTAAGGTTAGAAAATACATTTTGAGGTTTAATTCTTGCAAGAATGAAGCAAAAGTACAACATGTAACAATGGTACAGGCTGAGGTTTGCTTGCAAAAGTAAACAATACATGAGATTTGCAGAAAGAGCTGTAGGAGACATATCTTTCACACACACTCCCCAGCACAAGCACCCAGCTGCAGAATGGAGTCCCTGGCAAGTTATGATTACATCCAGTCATGTCTAGCTTCATGTTTGGATAAGCATGAAGGACATGACATCATCAGATTTGACCTGAAACAATGTATGAGCACCCAGTAATTATAAACCACAGGAAATCAAAAAATATTATAACACAAACAGAGTTATGTGTTAAACGTTTCATCAGTCATTTTCATTTCAGGCTTCAGAACAAGCTGCTTTTGTTTGATGCTGAAAAAATTAGCAAAACGGGAACTGTGTTATAATCAGACAAAACAATAAAATACAGTGAACTACAGAGTCATCAGAAGAAAAAGAGGAAGTATTTGTTTAGCTTCAGGTGAAAGTCTGCTGCGCTCAGTGAGATCTCAGACACCATCAGAGCCATGGAAGAACAGGGGGCCAACTCTAGAGTGGATTTAAAAAAAAAACATCCACCGTCAAAACGTGAGTTTATTCTGTTTTATTTTTTCATAAATGTTCCTTTTCTAGTCTAAGAGACAAAGATGGATTAAAATACATTTCTGAGAAGCTTAAGACTTCAAAGATTCATGAAGGTGTTATTGTCAATAACATTTCTCTCTCAACACAGTGTTTAGGAAGCATAATATAAATGTGAATAAAATAATAAAATACATTACACAATTTAAAATATAAATAACATAAACACACTAATGGCGGTAAAAAGAACAGCTGCATTATTTAACAGCAGCAGTGCAAACGGTGACAGTAAAGTGAAAAAACATTTGAGATATTGTTGGGAAAGGCACCTGAACTGACACTGCCTCACCTCCGTCTTTTTAATGCTTTTGATCGAGAAATACATACGTTTAGGTCATTTTGACAATGGCATGATTAAAACAATATGAAATATAACATTAATGTCACACATTAGTGAAGAAATATAAGCCTCCCCTGACCACACGTCCCTGGTGGAAACACTGGAGAATAAACTGTGATTTATTTTTGTTTTGGTGCAGTTTCTGTGAAAGTTCTTGACCGTCACACGATGATAAACCTCAGTCCTGCAGCTCAGGCTCTGTGTGTTAGACTCTGTTGTGTTTTAAACTTATAGAAGCTAATGGTCCTGTTCCATATATATTCCATAAAGGTGCTTCCAGACGCGTAGATACAGCCCAATGCTCCAGTGTTTAGTCATAGCCACAGTCAAAAACTGTATGTCTTTACTTTGCAGTACTTCCTTCTTTTGGCAGAAGCTAATACAATGTTCAACTTCTTTCTTTTCTCAGCTCAAAAGAAAGAAGAGGGGATTTATTGTAATATGAAAATGATAACCCCTGCTGCAGCTCTAAAGTCTGCTCCAGATACAGGTGAGTCTGTGAGAGTATTAAAAATATTCACCTGTAGCTATAGACTGTAATCTGTGTTAAACAAGTGTCTATTACAGGAAGTTATTATCTAAACTATGCCCAATAAATTTATACTGAGCTGGGTTTCCTTTTTCTCACTTCCTGGATTAAATAAACCAAAGTATCTCCAAATCTGAATCTTCTGTTTGGTCTGATTCTGAACATGGTCCACTGGAGTCTCACTCCTGACAATTTGTGAAAGTCCTTTGTCGTAGAAAGTGTTGGTCAGTCTCACCTCATGCAGGAGACTTTGTGTTTGTGAAAGAACCATAATAACCTCATATTTTCTGCTCCAACAGGAGATAAAAAGGCAGTTCTGGTGGTTGTCTGTGTGCTGCTGCTGGTTTGCATCACTGTCCTCATCTACTGTGAGTTTTAACACGAGTCGGTCGTTTAAAGGAGCCTTGTTGGTTTAGTCAGAGGTTTATTGTTTTATAAAAGACAGACATATCCAGCCTTTTCAAAATAACTCTGCTCTAAGAGGCGTCTCAGGCACG
Source organism: Perccottus glenii (assembly GCA_024416835.2). Taxonomy (NCBI): domain Eukaryota; kingdom Metazoa; phylum Chordata; class Actinopteri; order Gobiiformes; family Odontobutidae; genus Perccottus; species Perccottus glenii. Next base: position 2,496,184 of record CM044551.2, read on the forward strand.
CTCTCCAGGAAGTAAATCAGAGCTCAGGGGAGATAGAAAATGGATTAAAGACCCAAAACTTGAAAAATGGCCATGTTTAGACCACTCTATTGTAGCCCATCTGTGCCTGGCTCCATCCACATTCAACAGGCAGCTTATAACAGGATAGCCCAGCTGCCTCATCAAAGCCTCCAGGCGGAGAGCGCGGCTGTTCTAGAAGCTGCACCAAGACCCTCTTTATTAGGGGTGGGGGAAAAAATAAAAAAAATAAAAAATGATAAAGTGTGACATTTGAGAACCGGGTGCACCTCTCACACCTGGAATCCCTACTAAGTACTCGTTGAAGGGGAGGAGGTCAAGTTGTAGCCTGGCCTGCACCAGGCCCTTAACTCAACACTGGGTTTTTAATTAATTTTATTTAAGCCGTAAAGCGCTTGGATCAAGAGCTTTCAAGTTGTAGATTTTGTAGATTTTGTAGTTTGTTTGGCTAAGTTCATAGACGTGGTTTCTTCATTGATAAAGGACCTTGCAGTTGCTCCACAAAGACTCCCAGAGGAATGGCCGAGGCAGGCCATCGCACCGCAGAAGGCCAGGTTGTGGGTGGTGTCGACGTGTGTTGTGTGGCCGTGTTGGTGGTGCGCTTACTTGCTCGCTCACTCTTGCACACCCTGTCCCATTGGTTTGGGGCCAGGTGTCGGGAAGTGGAGAGGCCCAGCTTGGCTTCATCTGCCCTAGTCCGTGCCCCTCACACACCTCGTGGAGAGACAAAAGCCTGATGCGTGGCTTGAGTCTTGGATCTTCCTTGGATGAGGTAGCCGCTTCTAAGGCTACCTCGCCAGAATTGAGCCATGGGTTCTCGTTACCTGTGGTCACTATGGTGAGCACGTCACCGCTACAAGGGCCAGTAATCGGCTCATGGTTATCTAGAGTCATCAAATTGGCCAGGGAGACCCAAGAGGCCGCCTTGCATATGTTTTGGGTCTAATAAATGCACACATCCCCGGAGTTTTTTTTTTTTAAATTTTAGTATAAAAAACAAAAAGAATTTGACACTATAAAAAAAATTGTAACACTTTTTGTCTTTAGGCATTTTTTTGCCTTTGATTCCCAATAAAATTAATTTTTTTAATACACTGCCATAGCTGTATAAATTTATATTTTTATAACATACATTTTATGATATATATTCATGATATTAAGGGAATAAAGTATTAGTTTATGGTGTTTTCCACCAGATGACGCCTTTTTTCCATATTTGAGTTTAAAATGGTTCAATGGCTGCATTGATAGGTGTATATATTTTCATGGCTTTAGGGCCAACCCAATACATTTTAAGAACTAAAATGTATTGGGTGTATTTTAGGGATTGCATAATGTGGTGTGCATGTGTTCCCAACAAGTTGAATTGATAATGTGCACAAACGTTCAAAGCTTCTGCACCCACCAAAGCCTCATCAGTCTTCCACAAAACGTCACAAACTTACTGACATAAGTCATCTAAAACAAAAGCCATTTTGTCCCAAACTGCCAGAGTTCAACATGCACCGGGAACAGGTCTGACTTACTGCTGGCAATAAATCAAGCTCCTGTACAGGGACCGGACAGCCCTTAACAGAGGGCCCTGGACCCCATACTGCCAGAGCACTGTGAGGGACACATGCATCCAGATCCACAAGAGTTAGATCTGGTCCAGTGGACTGGCCTGGGAACTCCACGGTGTTACAGTCCTCCCGGTGTCCTCCCGGAGGAGCTGGAGGACGTGTCTGGGGAGTGGGAGGTCTGGGCGTTGTTTTCTGCACTTCACTGTAAAAAAAAACTGGTTTAAACCGTAAAATGTACGTGTTATTCTGAACAACACGTCAATTTTACAGTATAAACCAGTAAATATAACAGAACTCCAGTGTGTTATATGCTGGTTTAAACTGTAAAATGTACATGTTACTCAGTAAAAGCAATTACTGTTTTGTTGTATATTTTACGGAATTGTTCTGGTAACCCCAGCTGCCAGTTTTTTTCCGTAAAAACTACGGGACTTTTTTTTACATTGTACATCAAAATCCATTTGATTACACTAAAACATACACCGTATTTTACTACGAAATCACCATTATTATAGGACTACTATATTGGAACAGAAATAAAGGCATGTCACAGATATCCTGTTAACCACAAAGACTTTATTGTAAAAACAAAGCCCAACTTTTGTTAACCACAAGGCTGCCACAGAACCGTCAAACGTATTATCTCAAGAACATTGCTTCACTCAGAATCAAACATGTTCACACAGCATCAGAATCAAACATGTTCACACAGCATCAGAATAAAACATGTTCACACAGCATCAGAATAAAACATGTTTCGTGCGTGAGATGTCTGTGTTAGAGTCTCTCTCTCTCTCTCTGTGTGTGTGTGTGTGTGTGTGTGTGTGTGTGTGTGTGTGTGTGTGTGTGTGTGTGTGTGTGTGTGTGTGTGTGTGTGTTTGAGAGAGAGAGAAAGTGAGTTTGTCTGTGTATATAAACACGTGTCGTGTGTGTGACATTGTCATAAACAATGAAGAATCAAAGCCCAACTTTCGGTGATCACAAGACTGTCACAGAACCATCAAACGTAACATTATCTTAAGAACATTGGTTCACAAGAGCATCAGAATTGTGTGTGTGAGAGAGTACATATGCCTGTGTAAGAGTGAGTCTCTCTCTCCCCCTGTGTGTGTGTGTGTGTGTGTGTGTGTGTGCATATGACTGCATGTAGGGGAGTATGTGTTTGAGAGGATCAAAGATGAATCATACTATAGGTCATTAATGTGTGTGTGTGTGTGTGTGTGTGTGTGTATATGTGAGAGAGAGAGAGTACATATGTCTGTGTAAGAGTGAGTGAGTGAGTGAGTGAGTGTGTGTGTGTGTGTGTGTGTGTGTGTGTGTGTGTGTGTGTGTGTGTGTGTGTGTGTGTGTGTGTGTGTGTGTGTGTGTGTGTGTGTGCAATGCATGTTTTTGTGCATGTTTGTGTCTGTATGTATGCATGTATGTTTGTGGGCGGATGAGTGAGAGAGGGTGGATCATCGAACAGTCTTACTGTGAGCACCATTCATGGTCAGACAGGTCTTGTATAAGTGTAAGAACTCTCGGGTTCACATGGAGGCGGGATTTGCTGGTCTTCTCCTTCTTGGTCCCCCTCTCCGGATTGATGGAAAAGAAACATCTGGAGAACAGTGAAGAAAATGAGAGAAAGAAAACCAGACTATGTTAAAAGCACAAAGGTTTCATCAAAAAAAAAAAAATAAATAAATAAATAAAAAAAAACCTGCTCTAAACATTTCCTCAACATCCAATGACAAATTATACAAAATATAAAGTCAGTATTTACTAAGGTCTATGCCAAATATTGAAGTTATTTTTTAATAATGTAATGATAAAAAAAATACCTCTGTAAGAACTCCAGCGTGGATGCGAGTACTATTGGATAGTGGATATTGAAGACATAGAAGCTGCCAAACATCAGACACAGGGCCGGTATGAACGATGTGATACTGGGCTGTACAATCATTCGGTCCACACTCAGCATCCATCTCTTTGCCGAGAAGCACGATTGTCCTACAAAAACAAATACAATTAACAACAAAAAGGTTAGAGGACAATGGATGTGGGTGTGTTTCTGAGACACAGTTTGGCTGTGTATGCCTGTGTGAGAGAGCACATGGTCAACTTACCACAGACAACAATGGTTGGTGTCAAGGGAACTTGGTCCATCTGCACCTCCGGCAGGCATGTGTCTTCCACGTATGTGAACATCATGTCTTCCTTCTCGTCGAAGTAAGACAACAGGAGCAACACCATCTCCAACACATCGCCTGAGGGCCCTGTGTGCTCTCTCCTCATCAGCTGAATGTTTGTAAAAGATTGGACTAGCCTCTTTGACTTGTTCACAGCAACTGTTTTCAAGTAATTTAAGAGTCGTTCCCCCTTTAGGTCCAAATTCCTAACAAATGTCTCTTTCAGACTAACTCCAGTGAGCTCTTCAAAGTGAACAGCCATGCCTATCTCATCAAACAAAAATGGCCAGTCTTCCAGTAAGTATTTGATTTCTTTCCCATTGTTTACCTCTTTGCGTTGGGAGTAGAATGTCGACCTGGTGAGCTGTTTAACCACATCCTGGTTTGGGGCATTTTGTTTAGACAGGCTTTTCAGTTCGTCTCTGCTCTGCTGTTGGCTCTCAGCAGACTCCCCAAGGGGCATGAACTTCATTTCCCATTTGATGCAACCATAGGTCTCCTGGATTGGAGCTCTTTTTTCAGCAGGCATTTCATCCGTGTCAGACTCTGCGTGCAGTTTTCTTTTTCTGCTTTTTGGTGTTGTTGAGCGTTTTGCATTTTCAATTCTATTTTGGAGCTGTTTTACGAGGGAATGGTACCCTGACCCAATTATGTCCCCTTCAATTACATCCTGCAGTGATTTGGGATATTTAGCCACTATTTTTTTGGCCACAATAGTGCAGTGCCTTCTACTTATGTCTGATGACTTCTGCATCATTTCGCGTATCACAATCCTCACCATCTCCTCCTCTTCTGTGGACTTGACGCTTCCCTCTCTCTAAGAACTGGATCAATTCTTCTGGAAATTTCTTCCATGGAATGTCAAAAGTATCTGCCCAGTCAACATCTGGGCTGTGAGAGGCACTGGAAGAGGTTGATAATGGTGAGAGAGACCGAAAGGATGAAGAAGGTGCTGGTGAGACTGAGGGAAGAGATGAAGCACCTTCCTGGATGCGGAATGAACTGTTGCTATCCTGGGTAGTATCCTGGCCTTTAAAATACACACAAATACACAAAAGATTATTAGGGACATACACATTTCAGATCAATGTTATTGCCTTTTATGGCTGGCTGCATCATACTTACATTTTATCTTCCATGCAGCCACAGCTTTCCGTGCTTGAATGGGTCTTAGCGCTGACAATAAATCTGCCTCTGTTATATACTGCAAGTCAGAGTATGTCTCTACCCCCTGTGCTAACAGTGTTTCCACTAACATGTCTTTTGCCACATCAGATAGGTCAGGCAGGACCTCACGGATGGAATCGTAGAAAAGCCATTTCTACATGATAGGAAAAAAAAAAAAAAATTCATACATTTAGCTCACATTTCTAGCAAGCATATTAACTATATACATGTTCACCTATAAATTATACACATAAGTACCTGCCATTATACCTATAACAAGTCATGGCTTACTGTTGACGCAGTGTGTCTGATAGCATGCTGTAGATAGACATTTTATCTACAGTACAGTGTGTGGAAGTTCACTGTGACAATATACTATGCTTTAATGGAATGACTCGGTGCCCATTGATGATGTACGACTTTAAGGGATAAAAATCTACCAAATTAGTGATGTTAAGGCACAGCAACTGTGCAGTCAGTTTTGTTACAGAGTACATGTGATATTCATTGTGATACTCAGATGTGTGCATGTCCAACACAAAATAAACAGTTGCGTTATGTTGGATTAAAATGACAAGAAGCTCTCCAAACTCCATGGACTCATCATTTTTTGTAACAAGGAAATCTCCCTTCTTATATGATGTGCCCTTATACTGGATGTCTGTGGAGACACGTGTCATTTTCAGAAAAGCCAAAATCAGTAACAGCATGCCTAATTGCATCACTGTAAAGGCTGGGGACAAAAGTACAACTGTTTTTCACATGTAACAACTGACTGCATCCTAGTCCAGCCGATAGATATGCCTGAAACATTTGATGTCTTTCAGATAAAGTAAGACAGATGTTTTTAAAGTTTTTCAAATGCCTTGCGCACCTTTTGAAGAAGAAGAAGAAGAAGAAGTTTTATTTATATAGCGCCTTTCCGTAGCTCAAGGTCGCTTTACATTTCACAAATACAGTACAGACAAACATTTAGATACACATCACATGAAACATATAGTTGTAATTACCCAAAATGTTTGTTAAATAGATATGTTTTTAACTGAGACTTGAATGCATCCACAGATGAGATGTTTCGTAGAGTAAGAGGCAGCGCGTTCCAAAGTTGAGGAGCATTTACACTAAAAGACCTTCCACCAACAGTAGACAGACGGAAACGGAAACGTTTGAAATAGGCATGCTTGCTTTCAAACCGCATTGTCCATAGTCTGATAAGTGGGCCAAATTTTAGAATTAGTGCGGGATAATGCCGCAAGTAATGATGTTTTGGCCTTAGGTGAATCTCAGGAAACAAGCTCTTTCTTGAATCCAAATAGTCTTGGATTGTGATTTCAAGATAAGCTACCTGTGGCACGGAAATCTTCTGAGCACAGACCAAATCCACAACATCTTTAAGCTGTAGCGTTAACTGCCACACATCATCATCTGGATCTTGCACCTTATCACCAATCAGCACAGGCAACAACCTCAAAAAATTCCAATTTTGCACAGCCTGACCAGAGAGTTTGTCTGCAACGGGGTTGACACTGCATGGCTTAGTGAGGGCATCAGATCCTTTATATTTGAATTGTTTGATTCACGATTTAAAATTGAGTATGTAAACCATTTCTTTGTTTTTATGAAATACTTCAAGAAGAGTGCAACATCATAGGATACTATACCCTCAAATAAGTCATGGCCCAAGCAAGGTGGAAGACCCGGCTGACATACATGGAAGGATTCCAAGTTATTGAAAACGGAATTTACCTTAATTCCTTTGACGTCTCTGATGCCTTCTGCTTGTAGGTGTCCAAGAGCTGCCTCAGTAATTGTCTGGGTTGCGCTGTGGAGCACAAACATGTGGGTCATCATGAAACTCACATCGAGTAATTTCACAGTATCTGCAAAAGTACTGAGATCGACTAAAGTTTTCTGTAAACCCTCCAATACTGTGTGACCCCAAATTGTCACCAGCAACACAATACAAAGCCCCTTTGACTGTTTCACCACCAACAGTGATACCATTTGCTTCTAAATCTTTTAAATCCTGTAACAACTCGGAAAAGATCTTACCAGGTCCAAAGTGTTTTAAATCATTCTCACCACATAGTAGGACAAGGGACATGTGATCAGTGTTGGACCTCACATGAACAGGTAAGTTAGCAACAGAAAAGTAGACTGCAACAAGTTTGTGTTTTTTTCTTTGCTGAGCCAAGAGGATTTACGATTTCAAATGCATCCTGGTACAGAATCAGCTTAAGACACCCTGGATTTTCTTTGAAGAACTTGTTTGACTTGCAGATTTTTCCATCTTTTATATCACAAAGCACATCTATATCTGAGTCACAAGACTGTGATATTGCATTTTTCCATAACTCAGATTCTAATAAGTTGGCCAATGTCTGCTTCACTGGAATATAATAAGCAAACCTCTGTGTCAAGTTTTCATCACTTCCTAATGCAACCTTTGTAGGTTCTATGTACCGGAACATGCTTTTGAATGTCTGTGCTCTTGAATATATTGACCTCAGTGGGCCCTGGTGAGAGTTGGAGAAGAGATCTGAATCCCTCAAACAGGCTTCAATTTTATCAATGGCATCATCTGTCAGACTCAGTTCCTCTCTCAAAAGTGTATGCAGTTTACTTAATGTGTATTCCTGTCCCATTTCATGCAAATTTTGCATTTCTTCAACAATTACTTGTATGGTTGAAGCTGGAAGGAGGAGCTGGCCTTGCAACTTAAGATAGAACATGCACATATTTCTAAGAAAAGTCTCGTTCAAATTCTGAGGCAAGTCATTATTTGGCGCATCATTTGGGGCTAGATTCTGGGAGGCATCATGAAATGCAGCATCAGAGGACTGTGGTGTAACCTTCCTATATATTTCACTGATGGTACTAGCTGAACAGTCCCTATGTTTCCTGGACATGTGAGAAGTAAAGGATGACTTTAAAGTAAACAAAGTTTTGCAGCCTGTTACCGGACATGCCACAGGTCTCCCCTCCACAAGATGTTCTTTTAAGTGGGATAGAAGTTCTTTAACGGCCTGAAATTGGCGCGCACACAGTGGAACAGCACAAGAAAAATTCGCAATAATGGCTGATGTACGACAATCAGAAAGAACAGAGAGCGTGGGCGCATTGTGTTTGCGATAGAAATGCCCCCTAAACCCTGAATATGTACAAAATGTCTGCTTGCAATCGGCGGATTCACATTTAAAAACACAACGGGGTTCATTTCTGTGGATTCTACAGTGCAGTACATAACCTTTCAAACTTGCAAAATGTCGGTTGCAAAAACGGCAGACAACCATTTTAGCTAGTGCTAAACTCTCACATAACACCCGAAAGAATAGCTAATATTACCTCACCCAACTGACAAACACATAACGCTATTTGAAAAACGTTGTCTCTAAAAGGCAGTGCAGACTTGCCACGCTATATAAGCAGGTAGCACTTAATTTTCTATCAAAATTGTATAAAGCGTTGTAAACACCACGAGGAGAAGAGAGAGAGTTCTTGCTGATTATGGGGCGCGCGCCAAATTTCAATAAAAAAAAATATGCGCAGCAAATATGGTTGGCAACTCATCTGAAAGGTGCATTACCGCCACCTACTATACTGGAGTGTGGGCATTATTATGACAACATAGGAAGGAAAAAGAAAAAAAAACAATTAAATTCTTTCTGAAGCTTAGGCTACTAAATGCAGATACAACACTATAAAAGCTTAACTGAATTTAGTTATTTTGGCCAACACTGGAAACTAACGTCAACGTTAGTGTTTTTCATGCCAAACTCATTTAGCTATAACAGCAGCTTAGGTTTGACTAATCTTGCATAATTTAGCAAACTGAAAATGTGTATAGTTAATTTCACACAGCGGGATAATATTGAACAAGCTTGCTCCAGCTAACGTTAACGTTAAATTGACACGACACCGATACATTATCCAAGAGGCAAATATCACCGTATTACGTGCATTAATTGTTCCCCAATGTCAACAAAGCAAAGTCGTTATGAACATAAGACACTATGTGTGGTCACTTACCGGCATAAAGTTCGTCTTTTGTAGTTGTCTTCTATCGTTTTGCAGTTTGTTTTACTTAGATATCTCATCGAACGTGGCGAATGAATGTGTCCGACTTGGATATGGATATCCAAATCCTACAGGCTGCAGCGATAGGCTTCTCCGCGGACTAGAACGTGTTATCTCACCTTGGCAACGAGTCTATAGGAACCAAAGAATCCAATGAGGATGTCTGAACTGAAGCAGAAGCAGAAAAAAATAGAGATTTTCAACGATTTTAGGCTACTTACCAGAGACACTTTGCACTGGTCCTCCAACGTTCTTCAGTGTTCATTTACCCAGGGTGTTTTGTTTGAACATTCCCCCTAAAATCATTGCTAAAACAATCCAAATACTGCTCACCTTTCATAAAATAATAACAGGCTAAATAAATAGGCAATGTTGAAGTGACAGTCTTTCTTACAGCATTTTGGAAACCATGCATGTTTTTGTTTAAGTCTACAGAATTTAATTGTAATTTTAACACAATTTCATTGCCATTTATACTGTATTACATTGTATTGCAAAAACAGTGTTTGCTTGTCAAAATAACATCAATATGTCTTTTACACAGAGAAAGTATGTTTAAAAAACATCATTTTGATGTTGAATTTACAGTTACATTTAGTTTAACATGTTACTAAATTACACTGTAAAGTATACAATGTTTCACTGTAATTCAATTTACAGTATTTTAATGTTGTGATTTTACAGCATTTCACTGTTATTTTAACGGACATTTTTTACAGTGTTGAGTAAAACTGTTATGACCATATTCTAACAGGAATGACCTGAAGAACAGGGTTCAAAGGTTCAAAAGTGTTTATTGTCATGTGCACAGACAGAAAAACATGTTTTCCTGCACAATGAAATTCTTACTTTGCTTTCCACATTAAAATGCCATATAGTAAAAGTTAAATGAAAATAGAAATTAAAAATAAGAGCAAAAAAAATAGAGTGCAAATATAAAAAATAGAGGTAGTGCAAATTCAGCAAAGACAATGAAAAAGTGAGGTAGTGCAGACCTTCAGATGTCCTCTAGGCTTTATTTCTCACATAAATGTAAGTCTGTTCCCATTGGCTGTTGGTCTACACGGCTTGTAAACATTGAATCAATGGCACTAGGAAGTGTCTATTCCTGACTTTTTTTCAGAGTTGAGGCCATGGTTGCTGGAAATCCGCAGACCTCTCACTATGACCCTGACAACAAACAGGCTGGAGTTCTTATTCGCCCCAAGGTTTCCGAGATGTTTGTCTGGACCGCCTCCAGCCACGTCCTCTACCAGCCTGTGCAAACAGGCCAATGGGAGATGTCCACAAGTGCTAATCTAATATAAAAAATGATTTATTCTGAATGTTTATGACAGTCATGAAAAATCGAAACAAGGCAGAGAAAGAAGAAAAAAGAAGGAGAGGTGTTTTTGGAGATGTTGCTGCTGTGGGACGGAGGTTTATTTGTACAATTCATACATACAGCAATTCAAAGTACTTAACAAAAAGAAGAAAGACAGGTTAAAAGCACAAATACAACAATTATTAATCAAATAAATTAAACCACTGTGGTTCCACTAAACAATTATCTAAGGTCACACAATCATGACCTTTATACTGTATTGTGCTGCTGACTAATCTTTACAAACAACATGCTCTTTGCTTTATTTATGAACTTTATGAACACAACAGCAGAAGAACAATAACCAGACCTGAGTTTGATCTAAAAAAAAACTGTTCCTTCTCTCTGTAGTGGCCATAACAATGACCAATCAGAGAGCAGAAATCCAGCAGCTGATGGAGCAGAGGTCTGAGCTGGAGAACAGGACCCAGCTTCTGTCCAGAGACAAGAACGAGCTGCTGAACTTGACCCAGGACCTGAGCCGACAGATGGACAGCTTCAACTGGACGCTCGGAGTCATCATGATGTTCAATAATTTCCCTGTGAACAGCTTCTGTCCACAAAAACGTGAGTTCTGTCTGATTGTAATCTTCTGAAAGCCCTCATTGGTTCGAGCGGAAAAAATAAACTAAATCTTCATTTCTCTGCTTTCTTTAAATCTAGTGTGTCAGCCGTGTCTCAGTGGATGGATCCTCTTCAAGGACCACTGTTACTTCTTCTTTAATGAGGCATCATCCTGGAAACAGTGGGACCAGAGTCAGACGTACTGTAAAACTCTAAACCCCATCTCAGACCTGGTGGTTATAGAGTCACTGGAGGAACAGGTGAGCTCAGATTTTCTATAAAACAAGTCTGAGTAAAAGTAAAGTGGAGTAACTTCTGTTTGGTGTCATTTACAGGTGTTTATTTATAATCATATACAGTTTTACCATGATAAGTATCATGGATTTTGGATTGGTTTGACTCAAATCGCCAACAACAGCTGGGTCTGGGTCGATGGACAGACAGACACTCTGGGGTGAGTCAAGTCATTTACAAAAATAAACAAAAATAAACTAAGATGACAGGACTTCTCTGAAGTCCAAGATGAAAGATTGCAGGGGCGGCAGTGGCTCAGTGGGTAGAGCGGTCGTGTTTCAACCGGAAGGTAGGCAGTTCGATTCCCGCTCTCCCCACAGTTCATACTGTCGTTGTGTCCTTGGGCAAGACACTTAACCCTCCTTGCCTCCAGTGACACAGCTCTGTTGTATGAATGTGTGTGATTGTTGCTCTGGTGGATGAGAATGTTGGTACAACAGATGGAAATTAGTCTACGGCTACAATCTTTCATGTTTACATTCATGTGGTTGTGTCTCATATATGTTCATTAACATGCACTGTCCCAATCAAATAAATAAATTAATTGAAAATGGATTTTAAGTAAAGCAGATGCTGTAAAATATGAGACACATTTTCTTTACATGTTGCATTAAAATCACAGTCTTTCAGTGGATCTCAACATAATGCAGACAATAAAACGAATTCTGAGGTCAGCTGCTCAGTGTAAGTTTCCACAGAGATCTACCTCGAGAGAAAGTGAAGCAGTTTCTGAAACTGAAAACCCAGAGTTAACCCTGAGCTGACCTCTAACCTCCTGATCCAGCTTCAGAGGACAGGGCCCAGAGCTGTCACAGAATAAAACACACTCTCCCCTTCACTCTTCCACAGATTTATAGAAGCTTTAGCAGCTGTTTGTCAAAATAACAATATCACTGGAATCAAGACAATGAATTATATATATATATATATATATATATTTATTTATTTATTTATTTATTTATTTATTTATTTATTTATTTATTTATTTATTTATTTATTTATTTTTATTTTTTATTTTTTTTACTACACCACAGTCCACAAAATAAGCACTAAGTTCACATAGACAGCCATTGAAACATGAACACACACACATTCTCCCGGTAATTTAATCCTTATGATATTTATGTAAGTTTTTTTCTGTTTAAAAGGTTCTGGACAAAGACAGCGTTGGGTTTGTCTGGTCCTAAAGCGTTGATGATTCCAAACCAAACTCTGACAGAGAGCTGGAATTCTGCAGTAAATGTCATGCAGAATAAATTCATCTGTGAAAGCAAAGCACTCATAAAAGTATAGCTGTAATGTTTTTAAACTATGATTGATTTTTTTATTGCTATTTTCTACTTTGAACCTTTTAGTTTATTTCAGACTTGTGTGAAATAATGAATGACAGCAGTGTTTTATAGAGTTTATCTGCTGCTGCTGAAGCCTCTGTCTCTGCTGCAGAAGATTTGGAGGAAACGAAATGTGTTTCTGAGACACTAGGGCCTACAGTTCAGAGGGAACACCCCTTTCTTTTTGAATCCACTGAAGCAGACACTGTTTGTGTCTCGCTGCAGAGACAGAGACAGATGTGGAGCTCAGTTCTTCTCAGACTGTTTTATAACCTGTTGTTGTTGTCATGTTGCCTCAGTGTCGACAGTTTTTTATCACCAGAAAGATTACACTGGTATTATTATGATATTGTTTTATGTATAATAAACAGATCCCAGAGAAAAGAGCCTGTAATTATTCAAACACAGCTCCAAAGGTTTGACAACAAATGCTTTTTCTTTTGTTTTTAACTTGAAACAGAGAGTGGACAATTTAAATAAAAATTGCTGAGACAGAGGGTTCTTTGGTGACATGCTGTACATTAGTGCGTCCTTTGACTTGAAGTACACATAGATATAGATATGTTGACATGTTATCTGAGAAATCTGTAAAATCTAGTCACACTTGCTAAATGCGATTGTGGGTCAAAGTAATAAGCATTTAAAGATAAATTTGTAAGTAAGTAAATTTTATTTATATAGCACCTTTCACAAATATAAATCACAAAGAGCTTTACAAAGTGCAATTTTAATAAAAGAACAATAAAACTATGAGAATAAAAAAATAAAACCACAGAATAGTAAACACATAAAAAGCCCAATCAACTAAAAGCTTGTTTAAATAAAAGTGTCTTCAGCTGCTTTTTTAAAAGAATCAACAGAAGCGTCCACTCGCAGTGACAAGGGCAGGGCGTTCCAGAGTCTGGGGGCGACTGCTTGGAAAGACCGGTCTCCCCGGGTTTTAAAACGGGTTTTGGGGACCGTTAGAAGGTTTTGACCAGAAGAGGGAAGAGCGCGGGAGGAGGAGTAAGGGGTCAGCAGGTCAGTGATGTACTGGGGGGGCTGTCCATGCTTGTCCTTTTAAGTTATTTAAAATTGGTAAAACCAGCTCAGCTGTGAATTTGTCAATTAAAACAATGTTTTTCATTTATTTTATTAACAATCTAAAGTCCTATGTTGAAATGGATACAAAATGAGACAATACAGAAAACAAAAGAGGCCCGAGGCTCAAAGCAGAGGGCTGTTGTTTGAAGCTGGTGCAACAAACTCAGAGTAGCAGAGTAAGTTGATAGAGTTGATAAAACCAAACAAAACCAAACAAATCCAAACTGAGTAACTTTGGGTTTATCTGTTGCACAACGCTGGTTTATTAACTCTTATCAACAGGCTTCAGACTGTTCTAGTGAAAGGCTAAAACCTCGACCGGCGAGTTATCCCTGGCCAGCCCTCTGCTGGTTAGGGCCTGTGCACAGGCCGGCCATTTTTAAAAGTGGTCGAACACTTTTAAAAATGGCCTGCCAAAAAAGCGCCTTCTGGTGGTTGTGGTCTGTGCAATCGCCAGTTTGAGGTCTCTCATTAAACACGTTACCAAAGTCAGGGCTACGAGCTGCACAAGAATAACACATTTTTTAATCTGTAAAGGTTTCGAATTAATAAAGAAACACTCCACAAAAAGGGACTATGTCTTTCACTTTACACATCTCCAGAAAAATAACACTGGGAAAATAAAGTAGGCTAGGCTAATCCCTAAAGCATTTATGTATGGGTTGGCAGTGGCTCAGCGCTAGAGCGGTCGTCCTTCAACCGGAAGGAAGGCAGATCCAATCCCGCTCTCCACACAGTTCATACTGTTCTTGGGCAAGACACTTAACCCACTTGGCTCATGTTGTTCCAGCTGTAACACTGGTGAATGGAAGCTTAATCTGAGTCGCTTTGGATAAAAGTGTCATGTAAATGTATTTAGGATTTTTATATCAAGGAAATACACCAAAAAACTGTTTATAGATAATAATCTATCTCATAATTTTTATTTGTTAAATATTTATTTGATGGTTCTAGTGGTTGGTAAAGTTTATTAATCTGATTAAACATCAGAGACAGACCTAAAATGGGTGCTTTTACTCTTACTTTGTGAAAAAACCTGAGGGCTGTTCCATAAAACTAGCTAACCCAGCAAAACAGCAAAAATAAATTAAAACATTTCATATGTTATTTTGAGAAATTAAGAACAGACACCCCACTATTTTAATAATATTATAATATTAATATTAAATTATCTGGAGTAAGCAAACAAGGTGCTTTAACTGTGTAATGCAATACTTTAGGGCAGGGGTGCTCACACGAGCTACTTATAAAATGACCAAGTCAAAATGATCTACTCACTACAAAAATGCAAAACATATATTTATTTACAAATATATTGAGGATTCTTTATATGTACAATGTATGTTGATGTACCTTGCAAACTGTAATACTGCACAACACAACATAATTACCTATGTTCAATTTTCTGTCATTACCAGAGTTTACTCTGATGACTTGCACTGAATTGAATCAGCCAGGGATGCATAGTCCGGACAGTAGCTGCTGACAGACGAGGCAAACGCACTTCGAAAATGTCATCGTAAAAAAAAAGTCCTCCTCCCATTCTTTAAGAAAGCAAATAAGTTTTTGTCTTCTTACTTGGTCCAGCTCCCTCCCTCATTTTTATACACTTAAAATAAGAGAAAAAAACGAGGTCTAAAAATTGGCGAGGCTTGTTAGTTTAGGCTTGTAAAAAAAATATGTCATGCGATCTACCAATACTACCTTTGCGATCGACTGGTAGATCACGATCGACGTATTGAGCCCCCTGCTTTAGAGGTTCACAAGGAGGTGCATCAATAAGAGGAGTTAGAACATCAAGGGGCAGAACTGCAGAATAAACTCTGCTGTCAACTCATGCACAAGACGAAGTCATCGGTCTCTTGTGTTCTTTTCTCAGGGTTTACATTCTCACCCCTCTCAGGCAAAGGGAGGGGCAACAGTAGCCTGGTCCAGAGCAGGTTTAAGCTCAGGTTTAGCTCAAACATTTAAAGAATCAAAAAACATTTATCATTAAAGTAAGAGTAAAAGCACCCATTTTAGATCTGTCTCTGATGTTTAATCAGATTAATTATTTTACTAACCACTAGAACCATCAAATAAATATTCAGACAAATGATAAATTACAAGATAAATTATTATCCAGGCTACATAAGATTAAGGCAGTTTGTTTTGGTATTTTGTTTAAATGATGCTTATTATAATTCTAAATATAAATGTGTGTATTTTACATGTTTGTGGATCTCTTAGGCTATTTTCATAGTGTTCTTTTTCTGAAGATGTGTAAAGTGAAAGACAAAGTCACTTTTTGTGGAGTGTTTCTTTATTTAACCCGAGTCATTAACAGATTAAAGAACAGTGACAAAATAATTACCCAAAGAAATTCATATCTTTCATATCTTTATTGAGAACAACCAAATAACCTCATAGTGCTTGTAGAAAAAGTATGTGAATCCTTGAGTTAATGACCTCAAAAAAGCTAATTGGAGTCAGGTTTTAGCACACCTGGAGTCTTGCTAAGATAATTCGTTTTAAGGTTTGGACTACAGCTACTTTGACTGATTTAAACCCTCAAACCTTTTTGACACAAGAAAAACACACTTATGTGAGCCTTGCCTCTCCAAAAAGAGCTTTCAGAGGATATACGATCAAGAATTGTTTCTTTACATAAAGCTGGAAAGGGTTAAAGATTTTAGAAATTCACCAGTCCACAGTTAGGCAAACCATCTACAAATGGAGACGTGCAGCTGTTTTTTTTTAATAAGCAGTGGCTTAGTGGCTTTTAGTAAGCTTTGTGGTGTCCTGCTGTCCCTGCTTGTTCAGTGTTGTACGTATTGTAGACTCATGAACAGAGATGTTAGCAAGTTCTTATGATGGTTTCAAATCTTTGTCTGTCACTCGGGGTTGTTGCTTTACCTCGTTGATGAGTCTTTGTTGTGCTCTTAGTGTCCTTTTGACTGGGTGCCCACTTCTTGGTAGAGTAGGAACAGTCCCAAAGCGTTCCCATTTGTAGATGGTTTTCCTAACTGTACACTGGTGAATTTCTAAAGTCTTTAAAATAACTTTTTAACCCTTTCCAGCTTTATTTAAAGAAACAATTCTTGCTCTTTTTGGCGAGGCATGGCTAACCTAAGCGTGCAGAACAATTTTCAAAAATGTTTTTATCTTAAAATAGCTGTAGTACACACCTCCAATTATATTATCTTAACGAGGCTCCAGGTGTGCTAAAACATGACTCCAATTATCATTTTAACTCAAGGGTTCACATACTTTTTCCACAAGCAGTGTAAGGTTTTTTTTTGGTTGTTCTCAATAAAGAATATTTTTTGTGTAATTATTTTTAGACACATTATTTTTGTTAATACCCTTGACTTAGATGAAGATTAGATCACATTTTAAGTTTATTAAGAAAACAATGAAATTCCAAAAGGTTTACATACTTTTTCTTGCAGCTTTTTGCACTTTGTGACTTTGGTAAACGGCTTTTAAGATAACTTTCTCAGTCAACTCAAAAGCTCCATCCCTTAAGCTATTTCCACATCAGTTTCTCTGCTCATTTATTCGTTTGTTAAAGGGATGTTGGACGAGGCCGTAGTTTTTCAATGAGTCTTGATTGAATCAACGTTCGACTTCAATGTTCTGCTGATCAAGTGAGACTGGAGTTAGCCTGGCTCTGAGCCCAGAGTGGTCTTTATGGAACAGGACAAGCCTTGACTAGCAGCTTAAGACTGGTCCAGACCAGGGCCCTGTCTGAAGTTGGATCAGGAGGTTAGAGGTAAGTTCAGTGTTAACCCTGGGTTTTCAGTTTCACAAAGCTGGTCCAGTTTCTCTTGAGGTAGATCTCTGGTAACTTAGGCTGAACGGCTAACCTGTTCTGAAGCAGGTTTAGTTTGCAGATAGACAATTTACTGACCATTTTGGAACGAGAAACGAGCTGCCTGTGTTGAAGAGGAGGAAAGACGGGATGAGTTTTCCTGCACAACCGGAGGCTGCTGTTTCAGGACCACAGTTCAGTTGAGAGCCAAATTTGACTTAGCCACAACACCAGACCTTGACCTTGGCCCTAACCTTAACCAGACACAGGGGGGTGTGCAAGAAAAAAACTAGGGTCCTAGAACTGCGGTCCTGAAACTGCAGGAACATAGTATTGGGAAAGACGCAGCGCGTCTACACAAGAGCAGGCTGACTGGAGCACAAATGTACAGAGATACAGCGACACTGTAAAGTCATTTCATATTGTACTAGAGATATTCATATTGTTGTAGTAGAATAGAGGTAGTCTTAGAGGTTTAAACACCTGAATTTATGTAAACAGTAGGTTTTGTTGTCAGTTATGTTGAGATTAACAGATTAATAGACTCTGTTGCAACATTTAAAACATAGCCTCCATACGTCTGTTGTTAGTCTTTATCTCTTTGTGAGTATCTGCTGTTCATTCAGTCTCTGGTGCTGTTTGTTTTGCAGGAGTTTAGTTTAGCCTAGTGTTTTTTCTCATGTTGACGCTCTCAACATGTTGCTGTGGTTGGTTGTTTAGTGCAGAATAGTGGTGTGGTCAATACAAAAATATTGATACCTCCAATACCAGATTTATTTGTTACAAGATTGATTATCATATTAAAATATCAATCTTTTACTATTTTAGGGTAGATTTGAAGTTTATCATCAACATTGGTAGCTCTTCTAACTGATACCCAGTTGGTAGGAACTACTTCTTCTTTCGCCTGTCATAGCCTAGTCATATGTAAAATATACGTGAGAATTGCAGCACGCTGCTCACTCACGCACTCCAGTTAACAACAATGACTGAACGAGTAGATCATTTACATAGGTTAGGTCTCATTAAAATATACAAAGTGCTTGCAGTAAACAGCCACTGTGGGCTGATATCTGGTATTGTCTTGTAGCCTGTATGAAGCTACAATTTGAAATACAGTACATTTTTTTGTTCAGAGTATCGGTATCGGATTGGTATTGCCAATATCAGCCTGCATTTTACTTGGTATCAGATCCGAAAGGAAATCAGTAGTATCGAGCAGCACTAGTGCCGACGCCACCTGTTTAACATGAAGGCGCTTTATGATCCCACTGATCCAGACCAGGATTGTTAGGTTTTGTCTAACTGGGTAGAAGAGACATATCTGGGGTCTGTTCAACTGGGTTCATAAGACCCAGGATAAAAACACCTGCAGAGGTTTCCAGTGACTGAGCGTAGCTTAGGATGAGCCTGTTTTAACATACTGTAAATAATGACAAATTGGGCTGAATAGATGAGGTCTGTCTGAGGTCAGTCAGTTGTCTTTTGCAAAAACTTGTTAATTCATTAATTTATGTTTAACCTGTTAAAAGTACAACTCCAATGGTAAATCCTGTTTTTATTTTATTTTCTATTCTTGTTGTCTTTAGAGCCTTGATATATTCAGGCGTCATGTTATGGTCTCCTAATTCTAAAATGCTTCATTGAGATCATGTTTGTGCTTTGTGCTGTGTTTTCTCTTTACAAACAGAGGTATCTGAGTTTTTCCACACAGTCAAACTTTTCATCAGTCATTTGCATTTCAGGCGTCAGAACAAGCTGTTTTTATTTGGTGCTGAAATATTTTGCATAACGACAACAGTGGTATATTCAGACAGAACAGTTAAATACAGTAAACTACAGAGTCATCAGAAGAAAAAGAGGAAGTGTTTGCTCAGCTTCAGTGAAACTCCTGCTGTGCTCAGTGAGATCTCAGACACCATCAGAGCCATGGAAGAACAGGGGGCCAACTCTAGAGTGGATTTTACAAACAAACATCCACCGTCAAAACGTGAGTCACACTCCTGTTTCTTTCTATGTTTTATTCTGTTTTATCTTAGTTTAATAGGTCTAAGAGGCAAAGGTGGATGTATTAAAACTGGGGCACCTTAAACTTCTACAAACTATGTCTATATTTCTGTTTAAGACTTCAAAGATTCATAAAGGTTTTATTGTCAATTAAGTTTCTCTCTCACCACAGTGTTTGGGAAGCATAATATAAATGTATATAAAATAATAAAATACATTGCAAAATTTAAAATATAAAATAAAAAGTTAAACACAAATGGCAGTGCAAAGAACAGCTGCATTATTTAACAGCAGCAGTGCAAACGGTGACAATAAAGTGAAAAAACATTTGAGATATTGTGGGGAAAGGCACCTGAACTGACACTGCCTCACCTCCGTCTCTTTAATGCTTTTGATCGAGAAATACATGCGTTTAGGGCATTTTGAAAATAGAATGAAATAATATGAAATATAACATTAATGGCACACATTACTAAAGAAATATAAGCCTCCCCTGACCACACGTCCTTGGTGGAAACACAAGCCTCTTCAGAAGAAACTGTATGTCTTTACTTTGCAGCACTTTTTTCTTTTGCCAGAAGTTAACAGACATACAGCTGTATAACGCCACCTATTGGCTGGTTCTTACAAACCTGATAAAGAACCTGGTGAGAGTTTGAGGCGTCTTTAATTTCTTCGGTTTCTTCTCCACAGCCACAAGAGACACTGAACCATGTCACAATCTGAATGTAACCCTCTTTTTGTTCTGTTATTGTTGCTCTGGATATTTTCTGACACAGATGATTAGAGCTTATGTCCTGCTGTAAGAAAAAACACTTTAACTGTTTAATGTACAACACTGCAGCTGTTAAAAGGCAGAAGGCCATTGTTTCCTGTTTAACTGATTTCCCTGACATCTCTGTTTTCTTCTAGTACACCACTACAGCTAATACAATGTTCAACTTATTTCTTTTCTCAGCTCAAATGGAAGAAGAAAGGATTTATTGTAATGTGGAAAAGAAAGCCCCTGCTGCAGTCCTAAAATCAGCTCCAGATACAGGTGAGTCTGTGAGAGTATTAAAAGTATTCACCTGTAGCTATAGACTGTAATCTGCGTTAAACAAGTGTCTCTTACAGGAAGTTATTATTTAAACTATGTCCAATATATTTACACTGAGTTGGGTCTGAGTTTTCTCACTTCCTGGATTTAATAAACCAAAGTATCTCGAAATACATTTTCACAAATGAACTAGACCCTGGTTCTGTTTGGTCTGATTCTGAACATGGTCCACTGGAGTCTCACTCCTGACAATTTGTGAAAGTCCTTTGTCGTAGAAAGTGTTGGTCAGTCTCACCTCATGCAGGAGACTTTGTGTTTGTGAAAGACCCATAATAACCTCATATTTTCTGCTCCAACAGGAAATAAAAAGGCAGTTCATGGGAGAGTCTTCTGTGTTCTGGCAGCAGTTCTGGTGGTTGTCTGTGTGCTGCTGCTGGTGAGCATCGCTGTCCTCGTCTACTGTGAGTTTCAACAAGAGTCGGTCGTTTAAAGGAGCCATGTTGCTAATATAATGTTAATAGCTGTCCTGTTTAAAGCTTTAATTAGCCGTGTAATTATTCTTGTGTACAATTATAAATTTTAATTATAAAAAGGCTTCATAAAGGACTGAGACAATTCACTGAAAGAGTCAACATTTTACATCCAACGTTAAGGCAAACAAGCCAAATGAGTGAATTCAATGCTTCATAAGACTCAATGACTAACACTGATGCTGGAGCAGGGCAGCGCTGAATGGTGCTGAAACACATCCACTTGTTAAAAAGTGTTTGTGTGTTTGTGAAATATACAACTTTGCCTTGATGACACTCCCAAACTCACACATGCCTAACGCGCATGATGTTTTAATGATCCAATTCAGCCTGTTTTCATCAGGCATATGACTAAAGTTCAGGTATAAGCTTAAGTGATATGACACCTGAGATAAAAACTGTAGCCTACACTGTGAATTAGCAACACATACAGCAATTAAAAAAAAAAAACACCAAAGCTTTGTTACAATTGCCATCAACAGAACTGTGTATGATTACCTAAATGTTGCAATTAAGAAAATTGTAAATGAGCCCAATGCTTTTCTACGGCAGTGCCAACCACTTTTCACCAACCAAGAACGTAGCAATGTCATCATAGAACGGTCCATTGTAGCTCATCTGCCCCTGGCTCTATCCACATTCATTAGGCAGCCTATTACAGATCCAACATGACCCAGCTGCCTCATTAAAGCCTCCAGGCGGAGAGCGCAGCTTGTCTTTCCTGCCTCAGGGCCTCTTTTTCAGCCTAGAAGCTGCACCAAGATCCCCCTCAATAAAAATAAAAAATTGTGACCTTTGAGAATCCGACATACCTCTCACACCTGTAAACCCACCTTTAAGCCCTTTCCAGTCTCTCCACCAAGCCCTGAGCCAGCAGGAGGTTTGTGCCAATAAAATAAAACTCTGTGCCTCTGGTACCCCATATACAAGTGTCATTGTGGTCCTGGTACCCCATGCAGAACTTAAGGCTTAGGCTAAGGCTTAAGACAGACCACCAGCACCAGCGTACTCCTCCCACCCTCAGGCCTTCTCGGCCCGGGCGACACAGACCCAGTAGTACTGCACCCCTTCCCTGTTGCACAGTTAAACAGAACTTCTTTCAGCCTGAACTTGAACATTGTCAGAATAGAGGCCTGTCTCAGTAAAAAAAAGAATATATGTCATGTGACTAACCGAAGACCATAGCATGTTTTTATGTTGGTGGGTGAAACCGGAGTACTCCTCACAGCCCCGTCCGGCCCAGGACCACTGTGGTTCCACTAAACAATTAACTAAGGTCACACAATCATGACCTTTATACTGTATTGTGCTGCTACCTAATCTTTACAAACAACATGCTCTTTGCTTTATTTATGAACTTTAAACAATCACACAACAGCAGAAGAACAATATCCAGACTTGATTTTGATCTAAAAAAAAGACCTGTTCCTTCTCTCTGTAGTGGCCATAGCAATGACCAATCAGAGAGCAGAAAACCAGCAGCTGATGGAGCAGAGGTCTGAGCTGGAGAACAGGACCCAACTTCTGTCCAGAGACAAAAACGAGCTGCTGATTTTGACCCAGGACCTGAGCCAACAGAGGGATGTCCTGCAGAACAGCACCGAGCAGCTAATGGAGCAGAAGTCTGAGCTTTTGAACCTGACCCAGGACCTGAGCCGACAGAGGGACGTCCTGCAGAACCACACCGAGCAGCTAATGGAGCAGAAGTCTGAGCTTTTGAACCTGACCCAGGACCTGAGCCGACAGAGGGACGTCCTGCAGAACCACACCGAGCAGCTAATGGAGCAGAAGTCTGAGCTTTTGAACCTGACCCAGGACCTGAGCCGACAGAGGGATGTCCTGCAGAACAGCACCGAGCAGCTGATGGAGCAGAAGTCTGAGCTTTTGAACCTGACCCAGGACCTGAGCCGACAGAGGGACGTCCTGCAGAACCACACCGAGCAGCTAATGGAGCAGAAGTCTGAGCTTTTGAACCTGACCCAGGACCTGAGCCGACAGAGGGACAGCTTCAACTGGACGCTCGGAGTCATCATGATGTTCGATAATTTCTCTGTGAACAGCTTCTGTCCACAAAAACGTGAGTTCTGGCTGATTGTAATCTTCTGAAAGCCTTCATTGGTTCGAGCGGAAAAAAGAATTTTCATTTTCTCTGCTTTATTTAAATCCAGAGTGTCAGCCGTGTCTCAGTGGATGGATCCCCTTCAAGGACCACTGTTACTTCTTCTTTAATGAGAAAGAACACTGGAAACAGTGGGACCAGAGTCGTACGTACTGTAAAGATCTAAACCCCATCTCAGACCTGGTGGTTATAGAGTCACTGGAGGAACAGGTGAGCTCAGATTTTCTATAAAACAAGCCTGAGTTAAAGTAAAGTGGAGTAACTTCTGTTTGGTGTCATTTACAGGAGTTCATTTATAATCATACACAGTCGTACTATGATTTGTATCATGGATTTTGGATTGGTTTGTCTCAAAACTCCAACAACAGCTGGTTCTGGGTCGATGGACAGACAGACACTCTGGGGTGAGTCGAGTCATTTACAAAATAAACAAAAATAAACTAAGATGACAGGACTTTTCTGATGTCCAAGATGAAAATTCAAAATGGATTTTAAGTCGAGCTGATGCTGTAAAGTATGGGTCGGACACACATTTTTTTTTACATGTTTCATTAAATTTACAGTCTATCAGCGGATCTCAACATAATGCAGACAATAAAACCCATTCTGAGCAAAAACCCATTGACATATTTTAACCTAAGCCTATAAGTTACATCTTCATATGACATGACTTTACAGTGTTACTAGTTCACTGTACATTTGTGTGTGTGTGTGTGTGTGTGTGGGGTCAGCTGCTCAGTGTAAGTTTCCACCAAGAGATCTACCTCGAGAGAAAGTGAAGCAGCTTCTGAAACTGAAGACCCAGAGTTAACCCTGAGCTGACCTCTAACCTCCTGATCCAGCTTCAGAGGACAGGGCCCAGAGCTGTCACAGAATAAAACACACTCTCCCCTTCACTCTTCCACAGATTTATAGAAGCTTTAGCAGCTGTTTGTCAAATAATAATATCACTGGAATCAAGACAATGAATGTACATCATAAGATAAGCCTCTATGCTGACAATATTTTACTTTATTTACAGAACCCAAAACTCTTAGTCTCATTAACACCTTCTCTGCCATCTCGGAATATTCTATCGACTGGTCTAAATCTACAACTCTACCATTCAACCCATAAAGCTGGGATGTGGCACTTCTACCGTCCTCTTGTTCTTTTCATGTTGACATCTCAAATTTTACTCTAATTTTTCATATTTTACTTTCATTCTCACAATT
This sequence comes from Perccottus glenii, assembly GCA_024416835.2. Taxonomy (NCBI): domain Eukaryota; kingdom Metazoa; phylum Chordata; class Actinopteri; order Gobiiformes; family Odontobutidae; genus Perccottus; species Perccottus glenii. The sequence goes on from CM044551.2 coordinate 2,520,513, forward strand.
GGTCCAGGAATACAGCATCTGGGAAAACAGCACTACAGCTTTACACTTTCACAGTCTTTATTAGAAATTATAATAAATATCAAATCACCAAAAAAAAAAAAAAATTCAACAAATGATTAAATATGCAACCATCATAAATACCTTCTATTTTTACCTTCACTCCATCCATCTCAATCATATTTATTAAAATAATTATCATCAACACCATAATTCACTTAATAACATCTCAAATATGTAAAGACATTGGACAGTTTAAGTTGTGAAGTGGAAGGCTGAGCAGAACCAAACTCAAAAAATGAACAGCACAATATAAACATTATTATATTTTGAAATATTGTAAATTTCTGAGAAATAAAAGTAATGACAACAACAAACCTCATTGTTTCTATTTTACTATTGTATTTGTTGTTATTATGGTTTTTATGGTTATTAATATTATTACATCACAATCTACAAAATAAGCACTAAGTTCACACAGACATCCGTTGAAACATGAACACACACCATCTCCCGTTAATTTAATCTTAAAGATATTAACATTAAGATATTTATGTAACAGTTTTTTTCTGTTTAAAAGGTTCTGGATGAAGAAGGATTGGGGTAAACCTGGTCCTAAAGCGTTGATGATTCCAAACCAAACTCTGAACGAGAGCTGGAGTCCTGCAGATCCTACCATGCCAAATAACTTCATCTGTGAAAGCAAAGCACTCATAAAAGTATAACTGTGTGTTTGAAACTATGATTGATTTTTTTTTACACTTTTTTCTAGTTTAAAGCTTTTAGTTTATTTCAGACTTGTGTGAAATAATGAATGACAGCAGTGTTTCATAGAGTTTATCTGCTGCTGCTGAAGCCTCTATCTCTGCTGCAGAAGGTTCAGAGGAAACTAAATGTGTTTCTGAGACACTAGGGCCTACAGTTCAGAGGAAACTGAAGGTTGTTTTTTTAACTTAAAAAATAATGTAAACATGAAACAGAGAGTGGAACATTTGAATAAAAGACAAACAGTCAAAGTCCTGAGACAGAGGCTTCTTTGGTAACATGTTGTACATTAGTGTGTCCTTTATTTTGAAGTCAACTTAGATATAGTCACATGTACTCTGAGAAAATCAAAAACACAATAAATGTTACTGTTTGAGCAAAAATTATGCAGTTTTACAAAACAACCCAGTCACAAATTTAGTTTCATTTATATCATTTCTCTTAAACAAATGTTGAATATTAATGAACCAGATCAGGTTTAGGCTCAGTGCATTTTTAATGCAACCTTTGGTCAGACAATCACATTTGTGCTTTGATAAAGTATATCATGTTGTATCATGTATTTTAAGTTTTTTTCATGAATAAATAAAATGCAACTGAATGAAACAGCTCTGATCAGGAAGTTTATTTAAACACATGACAAAGAACAAACAGAGGAGGAAACCGGGTTTAAAAATGCTTAAAACATACAGAGTATGTTGTACATTTTGTCTGTTTTTGTCTCTACTCTGCTGCAGACGGCTCCTGTGCAACTAAAGAGTGTTCTAGTGATTTAAAACATGTCTGTATTAACTTTTTAATAACATGTCTCTTTAGGTCCTGCTCCAGTCTGATTATTGTGTTTTTACAGTTCATCTGTAAAATGAGCCTCTGCAGAGACACAGGCCTCAGTAAACGTCCTGAACTGGAGACAGGACGACAGTGAACACAGCGTCAGGGAAAGTCACATGGTCAAGGTTTTAATGGCCCAGAATGCTCCTGAAGCTTTTAAACTGCTGTGTTTTGAAATCTATTTACTCTTTTGTTTCCAATGGGGACTATATTTTAGGATTCAGTCAATCAAACCAGACAAGTCTGTTTTAAACGAGGGTCAGACTTTAAGACGTCATCTAGGCTTTATTATGAAGGGTTTAAATCGTTTTAGAGAGAATTCTCAGTTCTGAACAGAAGCATTGTCCAATCACAACTCACTTCAGGAAAAAAGAGTGCTCCCATTGGTCGACACTGACGTCAATAAGGAAGTAATGTCTGAAGATAAAACAGAAAGTGTTTATTCAGCTTTTTAAAGAGAAATATATCAAATATCAAAAAAGAAAACACAAACAGAGAAAGGTGTGGCAACATGAAACAGGAATAAATATTGGAAATTCAAAGAGATAATTATTGTTCTGACGTTGAAGTCAGAGCTAAAAGTTTACAGTCAGCTCTAACTTCAGTTTAGTTTAATGTATTCGTATTTTGTGAAGGTAAATATTGGTCTAGTTTAACTTTTGTAACTGCTGCTGTTGGGAGAGAGAGGCTCTGAGACAGAGACGGCAAAAGAAAATCAGGTAGTGCCACTTTAAAAGAAACGTCTCCACAATCTTTGGTTCATATCCAGTTTATTCACAGAGTGCTTTCATCTGATACAGAGGTAGACGTTTGAGTTTTGAGTTTTAAAAATAATTAAATGCACAAAACTCTACAAACATTATACAGTATAGACATATTTACAGCACATTCAGAGACAAAAGGCTGGGGTTATTCCTGTAGTGCTTTAGCCCTGAGTTAGATTTACATTTATATTAAACTACTGTTACATTATTAACTTTTCACAATTGTTCTGATGAAAAGTGACGGCACATTTCCACAGAGCTCTACCAAACAGGTCGGTTTGATTCAACAAAGGCTTGGGTTTCTTTGTACTTTTATTAAGTTTGGTTTCAGTTTGATTGGTTTTAAACTAATTTTAATTAAAATAGGATTTTAACAGGTTTTAGGTGGTTTTAATTTAACTTTAACTGATTTGCATGGATCCAAACTGGTTATCACTGGGCGGATTTTAATTGGACTTTAACTGGTTTTAAATGGATTTAGACTACTTATAATATGGTTTGGTTGGGTTTTATGTGGATTAAATGCACCAAACTAGACTGCAAAGTGAATAGTGCAGTTTTTAGGTTGTTTTGAAACTTTTTTTTTATTTATTTATTGTATTTGGTATGTTTGTATCCTGTTTACATTCATTTTAAACCAGTTAAAGTCTGAGTTATACCATTTAAAAGCTGTCAAAATCCAGTTATAACAAATTTAAATCTATTCTAAACCAGTTAAAGTCCTATTAAACCCTCCCTGGTCTGGACCTGGATAAGCCGAAATGGAGATAATGGGCCCCTCTCGCTCTGTCCTCAGCGTCGGTGCAGTTCTGCGTTTGACTACACGAGGGCAGTATGTGGCTGCGGTCTGAGGGCTGGTGTTGGGGTGAGGAGTGTGAGGAGGGTAAGAAGGGTGAAAGGAAGAGGAGGAGTAGTCGGACCAATAGGACGGGTGAGAGTTGAAGACTTTGGGACAGGAGTAGGTCTGGTCACTGAGGCCTGTGGAAACAGATTTAATTTACTGACCTCTCAGCTTCAGGTAAAAACAAACTGTTTCCTCAGACTAATGCAAACAGTTCAGGAAGTCATTTTGTTCAAATGGATGACTCCCTCGCTTTTAAACCACACATAGAACAACTTCTAAAACTTAAACTGGGTTTTTTCTTCTGTAATAAATTGTGTTTTTCTTTTCAAGTAAAAAAGTGCCTTGTCACTGCAACTTTTTTTTTATCTGTGCTAGATTATGGTGATCTTTTTATATGAATGCTTCTTCTTCATGTCTTCAAATGGTGGACACAGTTTATCATGCTTCTTTGAGGTTCATTACGAACTGTAGAGCCATGACACATCACTGTGAATTGTATTCACGAGTGGGATGGCCCTCTCTGGCCACTAGGAGGCACTTTTATTTTCAAAGCTATGCTTGGATTACTGCCTCCATACATTTGTACTTTAATCACACAGAGAAGTGTTGAGTCTTTCTCCCTGCGATCAAATGATCAGCTTTTGATCTCTGTTCCTTTTGCCCGCACTGAGTTGGGAAAAAAGCTTTTGTCCACTCGGCTCCTTTCGCTTGGAATTTGCTGCAGAAGGACTGGAAACTGACTGAGCTCTTGTCCTTAAACACTTTTAAAACTAAGCTGAAAGCAATGGAGGCTGCCTCAATAATGTTTTTCATAACCTGTGTTATTTTGTTTCTTTGTATGTTTATAATTGTGTAAATGTTGTTCCTTCTTGGCCAGGACTCCCTTGAAAAAGAAGTTTTTAATCTCAATCGGACTTTCCTGGTTAAATAAAGGTTAAATAAAAAAAATTAAAAAATAAATAAATAGTGCTTCTCCAGAAAAGTTTTGTCAACTTTATTTATTTCATTATTTGATTTAAACTCCTCTTTTAACTGTATTAAACCATGTTGTTATATCATTATGCTAACCATTAGGTTAACCAAGCATTCCTTCATCACTTTAATACAGTCTGGTTTAAAAATTCGTCCGTTGGGGCAGACGGGATGATCACAATAGATCAGAGCTAGTTTCTCATGATCTATTGTCACAAGTTTTTAGAAATTCTTTTCACTCATTTCTTTCATATTACCTTTTTAAATCATCTAATTAGAATATTCTCAGAATATTGTTCAATTTACTTCAAAATACTTTCTTTAGAAAGAAAATACATTATTCCGTATTTTAAATTTCTTAATCCCCCTTGGGTCAGACCCCCCCCTCTGGGGTTAAACCAGTAACAGCAGCATGTCTCAGCTGCTTGAACACACCACAAAGCCTCTGCTCTGTTCACACTGCTTTCCTCCAAAACACCATCACCTTTGTGACTGTCGTTTAAAAGGGAAGACTAAACATAAAATCAACAAAGTTCTGTTCAAATTTTGCTTTATTTACTTTTAAAATCCCCACACGTGAAAATATCTTTAGGATTTTGTTCAGTAAAGATTTTTTTTATACTGTCTCTGTAAAATATGTATTAATACAATGAGTTAAACATTTAACAATAAACATTTTGTTTTTGCATTTTTTCCATATTAATTTTAACGTAACATAAACAAGTGCAAGTGGCAGAGTGGTTAGCACTCCTGCCTCACAGCAAGAAGTTCAAAAGTGAGTTCAAAACCCGGCCAACCCAAAACATTCTCGGCTGACTCTGATCTTTCTGTGAGGAGTCTGCATGTCCTCCACGTGTTACTGTGGGTTCTCTCCGGGTACTCCGGCTTCCTCCCACCGTCCAAACACATGCATGTATAGGTTAATTGGCAACTCTAAAGTGTCCCTAGTAAATGAATGTGAGAGTGAATGGTTGTCTGTCACTGTCTATGTGTAAATGTTAGCCCTGCGACTAACTGGCCACTGTCTAGGGTGTACCCCGCCTCAGGCCCAAAGCTGCTGGGATAGGCTCTAGTCACCTGCGACCCCTAACGGGACTAAGCGGTAGAAAATGAATGAATGAATAAACAAAAACGTTTTATCAATTACTATTTTCATGTTTCCACTAATTTGGCATTTAGATGCCACATAAAGAATTCACATCACTCAATGTTAAACAGAAACTTTAACTTTTACATTTACATTTAGTCATTTATCAGACGCTTTTATCCAAAGTGACTTACAAGTGAGGAAAACAATGAAAGCAATTTTAACAACACAAAATACAAAAAGCATAAGTGCACAAAAAACTAGTCAGTTTAAACCCAGTATACAAAGCTAAGGATAAGAGAATAGTTTTTTTTTGTTTGTTTTTTTAAAGAAAGGAATCGATAGAAAGGAAGTAGAACTCCGTGTTTGTCAGTCAGGTGTTGACGGAAGAGATGTGTTTTCAGACGTTTTTTAAAGATGGCTACAGAATCTGCTGATCTTGTAGCAGCAGTAGATCGTTCCACCAATGTGGAACAGAGCCAGAGAAGGTACGTGAGAGGGATTATTTACCTTTTTGGGACGGTACCACCAGACGTTGTTCATTTGCAGAGCGCAAGGATCTGGTAGGAACGTAGGTCATCAAGTGTAAAATCAACAGTGGTGGACGAAGTACACAAATCAAGTACTTGAGTTAAAGTACAGATACTTCAGTAAAAGTAAAAGTACTCCCTTTTAACTTTCACTTGAGTAAAAGTACAAAAGTATTTGCCTTCAAATGTACTTAAGTATCCAAGTACTATCATTTATTATGGCTATAATGCCCTTATAATTTTTGTCAGTCTCTTGCCCCCTTTAGGCGCCAGGGTTTATTAAAAAAAATACAGATTTTTGAGATCCAAATTTCAAAAGGCTGTGGTTTGAAAATGATAAGAGATAGAGTCCTACTCTAAACTAGAAAAATGTCAGGTATGACCCAAAGTATATAAGGAAATACATTTTAAGCATCTAATTTGCATCTAATTTGCATACTATGACATTATATATTGGCGGTTATGTTATTTACAGTACCTACACACTAATGAACATATTATATTTTTTTTTCTTATTCTGAAATATTTTTTTATAACAGTAATTTGTAAAAGCAACATTATCAAAATAAAGAATAACTACAACTTCTAATATACCATAACTAGTAAAACATATGCAAATAGTTATGAGAAATATACACATGTACTGTATGTGTGTGGTTGCAGTTGCTTTATCTTTTCTTCCATCCATGTGGTATAGTTAGTAGTTTTTTAGAGTGTGGGACCTCTAATAAAGCACAGCACACAGCCATCACTTTTATTATGATCGCTGCTTTGATTAGTGCATTCTCACTGACTATGTTTACCCCTGCCTCTCCCTCCTCGACTGGGTAAAGTGTCAGGATGAACAACACGTATTTGTCCCAAACAGCTGTCAATAGAAGTCGCATTATTCCCAAACTCACTGTCACTACCGCGGCCACGCCGAGTAGGCTACACGCGCCCCGGCTTCTATCACCTGTGCTAAAGGTAAAGCTGCAGGTGCTAAAGGTGAAGCTGCAGGTGCTAAAGGTAAAGCTGCTAAAGGTGAAGCTGCAGGTGCTAAAGGTAAAGCTGCAGGTGCTAAAGGTGAAGCTGCAGGTGCTAAAGGTAACGCTGCAGGTGCTAAAGGTAAAGCTGCAGGTGCTAAAGGTAAAGCTACAGGTGCTAAAGGTAAAGCTGCAGGTGCTAAAGGTAAAGCTGCAGGTGCTAAAGGTGAAGCTGCAGGTGCTAAAGGTGAAGCTGCAGGTGCTAAAGGTAACGCTGCAGGTGCTAAAGGTAAAGCTGCAGGTGCTAAAGGTAAAGCTTGCAGGTGCTAAAGGTAAAGCTGCAGGTGCTACGCGCTCACGGCTTCACTTCCCAACCTTCCCTTCACAACCGCGGCCAGAGCGACTAGTTTCCTCCCGTTTCTTTCACTGATGTTTAGCAAAATGTGTGAAAAACAGCGTGTGCTTTATGAGAGACACTGAGAAAGGCACGAGCAGCGGCGCCGCTGTCCAAGTTACACACGCACTCACTCTCGCTCATTCTCACTTTCACTCGGCTGAAAAGACTCTAAAGGTAGATGTTCTCCCTCAGAATCAGAGTCAGCCATTACTAATACCAAAGCTTCATCACAGGTGTATTTTTTATTTGTTATTTTCATGTTTATCAGCTCGCGTGTAGAGAATGAGGCTTCTATTGAGCCGGTCCTGACACTCCCACTGAGACGCGTCTTTGAGGTCTTCTTCTACAAAAATGTTTTAATGGTAACACAAGGAACGACTAATGTTGCTAAATGTAATTGAGTAAAAAGTAAGATATTTGACATTGAAATGTAGTGAAGTTAAAGTAAAAAGTATCCCTTAATGGAAATACTTAGTAAAGTACAGATACTGGAAAAAACTACTTAAGTACAGTAACGAATTACATTTACTTCGTTACTGTCCACCACTGAAAATCAAAATAACGTTTCTCTCTTTATTTATTCAAATTCACCAAAATTGCAACCAGTAATTATTATTACTGTTCATTTAATAAAATGCTAAAGATAACATTTCAACTTTTTATATTTAGGTTCCAACGATTTTATGGAGTGTTCCCCATGAACACCTCTAAAGTTTGGCCCAAAAAACTTATTCAATTATGTTCAAAAGGACAGACTATTGTGTAAGTCCTCCTAGTACTCAAAAACCATTTTCAATCCCATTCATTTCGTCGTTTAGTTTACTAAATCATGTTCCATAGATTCAATAAAACCCATAAGTGGACTATATTCGTATCAACAGACCTGTCAGAAGGTCAAACAGTTTTCCTAATTAATTATCATAAACTTTATTTAACACATCAGTTCAGTTCAGTCTGTCTCTGTCACTGACATTTCTAACGAAGCATTTTTCAACATTAATCTGTTTGTTTAATGTAAATGACTGTGGAGCTAAAACTCCAGCTCTTAAAAATAACCACAGAAAAACAAAACCAAAACATTTCTAGCTCCGGAAAGTGAGCAAAGAAAGGGAGGGTGCTGTGAGTCCCTTGTTATCTTGTGTTACTGTAGAACATTCTTGATGAACCAAAACAGTAGTTGTTTTGAATCCACTGTCTCCAAATATTCATCAGAACCAAACCAGAAAAATACATAATTGTTTCTTTTCTTTTATTTAGGTTCTGGTAACATTGTTTGGCCCAACTATCTATACATTTATATTGTCTTTATAAACTTACTCTGCCTAGTTCAAATTTAAGACATGTTTAAATTCTTCCCATTATAAAGAAATTATTTTCATTCTTTTATTGGCGTTATACCGTGTGTTTGAACCACACTGATATTAACCTCTATTAGTTCTCGTACTAATAGATACAAAAAATTGTTTAGCAAAATATGTAGTTTAGCTAAAATGTTTTATTTTAGATCTTTAACTTCTTCAAATCTTTAATCTACATGCTCCTGTGTCACATAAAAATGTATAAGAATATCTACTCTGTGGTCTGTCTCTTTACTTTCTTTTTCCTTTTATTCTTCACCTGTCTTTCTCTTCACCTGTCTGTCTAGTCTGTGATTTGTCTTCACTTTCTCACATTCTACTTCTGCACCTGTCTCTCTGTTCTGTCTTCACTTCCTCACATCCAACTTCCTTCTGTCTTTACTTTCTTGTTCTGTCTTTGTGTGTGTGGATTGTTTTAACCTTTTGTCTGTATTTACATGTGTGTTTACGTGTGTGTATTTACATGTGTGTTTACGTGTGTGTATTTACATGTGTAGTTATGTGTGTGTATGTTTACGTGTGTGTATTTACATGTGTGTTTGTGTGTGTTTACGTGTGTGTATTTACATGTGTGTTTACGTGTCTGTATTTACATGTGGGTTTATGTGTGTGTTTTTACATGTGTAGTTATGTGTGTGTATGTTTACGTGTGTGTATTTACATGTGTGTTTGTGTGTGTATTTACATGTGTGTTTACGTGTGTGTATTTACATGTGTGTTTATGTATGTGTATTTACATGTGTGTTTACGTGTGTGTATTTACATGTGTGTTTACGTGTGTGTATTTACATGTGTGTTTACGTGTGTGTATTTACATGTGTGTTTATGTGTGTATTTACATGTGTGTTTATGTGTGTGTATTTACATGTGTGTTTATGTGTGTGTATTTACATGTGTGTTTATGTATGTGTATTTACATGTGTGTTTATGTATGTGTATTTACATGTGTGTTTACGTATGTGTATTTACATGTGTGTTTACGTGTGTGTATTTACATGTGTGTTTACGTGTGTGTATTTACATGTGTGTTTACGTGTGTATTTACATGTGTGTTTATGTGTGTGTATTTACATGTGTGTTTATGTATGTGTATTTACATGTGTGTTTACGTGTGTGTATTTACATGTGTGTTTACGTGTGTGTATTTACATGTGTTTATGTGTGTGTATTTACATGTGTGTTTGTGTGTGTGTATTTACATGTGTGTTTACGTGTGTGTATTTACATGTGTGTTTACGTGTGTATTTACATGTGTGTTTATGTGTGTGTATTTACATGTGTGTTTATGTGTGTGTGTATTTACATGTGTGTTTACGTGTGTGTATTTACATGTGTGTTTACGTGTGTGTATTTACATGTGTGTTTACGTGTGTATTTACATGTGTGTTTATGTATGTGTATTTACATGTGTGTTTACGTGTGTATTTACATGTGTGTTTATGTGTGTATTTACATGTGTGTTTGTGTGTGTATTTACATGTGTGTTTACGTGTGTGTATTTACATGTGTTTATGTGTGTATTTACATGTGTGTTTACGTGTGTGTATTTACATGTGTGTTTACGTGTGTATTTACATGTGTGTTTACGTGTGTGTATTTACATGTGTGTTTATGTGTGTATTTACATGTGTGTTTGTGTGTGTATTTACATGTGTGTTTACGTGTGTGTATTTACATGTGTCTTTATGTGTGTGTATTTACATGTGTGTTTACGTGTGTGTATTTACATGTGTGTTTATGTGTGTGTATTTACATGTGTGTTTACGTGTGTATTTACATGTGTGTTTGTGTGTGTATTTACATGTGTGTTTATGTACCTGACTGTTAGATGAAGCGGTCAGTCATGAGGTCATCCTCCTTTCGGCCTCCTCCTTCTCCTCTCAGTGCCCTCTCGTCTCCCACGCCCACTTCCACCTCGCTCCTGGTCTCCATGGCAATAGTGCTTTATCCTCGACGAAATACATTACATTCATATTAATTTAATGTTTCTTCCAATTTCCACATACGATTCACATCTACAATTTACAAATACCTTTTTGGTCAATCTCAATAGATAAAATAAATGTTTGTCTGAATTTGTTTATCTTGCTGCTGTTTGTCTGTCTGCAGCTTCTTTCAGCTGAAAAAGAGCAGGTGGGAGGTGGGGTGCAGAGGAAGTTTGGAGAGGTCACTGTTGCCCGAGCTGAGGGAGGCATTTAACATTGATAAAAAATACAAATGATTAGTGTATTAGAAGTTCATGTGTGTACTTCTTTCAAAATCTCTTCTCTGCTTCTGTTTTCTCAAACTGGCTTCTCCTTTTGCCGTTACATAGGAAGCCTAGAAAAATAGCTTATGGAAGCTACCTTTCTTTCTCGTGCTGTTGGAAGTCACCGCTTTCCAACTCAATCTTCAACATTTTCTACACGCAAAAACCATTAAACGTTTTATTTATTTATTTTTTGTTTACATCATTAGACTCATTCTCCATTAAACAATGGCCTATTCATAACACATTTATTCTCACACACACGTCTTTTATCTTTAACTCTCCAGGTCAACATTATATTATTCTCAGAATAAGCCCCTTCACTTCGTGTGGGCTTTTTCTTCTCACCGCTTCACACGCAGTGAACAATTCTACGTAGGCCTACATTTTTCCTATATCTTATGTCACGTGACTTCAGACTTAAATCTCACCATAAACCGGGCATGGTCTCGATAAAGAGTCCAGACTCAAATCTCACCATTAACCATAGGCTTAGACAGGGTCTCGATAAAGAGTCAGCTCGAGCTTTCCATGCGTATCTCGCACCATTAAACCAACATTTTTAGTCGGGCCGGACAATTTGAATGTGGCGTATTAGGATGAGTGGTATTTATCTGAAGAAAATCCTGTACTTCTTAGACCAGCTATGTTTAGACCCCATACCCCTTAATGTAATCAGTTTTCCTCTCTCGCATAGAGTTCGCACTTGATCATCGTGGGAGTCAGTTTTACATAAAAACTTACAGAGCATAGGGTATCTATATAACTTAATATCTAGTAAGCAAGCTAGCAACAATCTTTAACACAGATTAATATCAAAATATCCCGTTTCAATCTCACCATAAACCAGTAGGCAGGGTCTCAATCAAAGCACATACTTTCTTCAGGGAAGGGACTTCGGTAATATTGATTTTATTCGGATCGTAATCAATCAGTTCTGGTTCTTAGCGTCAAGAGCGTGCGTCCATTTTGTGGAGTAATCTTGATGTTTCCTATCCATGGTCAGGCCCGTAATACCACGTAGCAGCTCACCGGTCTTTTTCTAGATGTTGTCCACACTTGTAACCCCTTCATATCGGTTGAGCTGCGTAGCAGCTCACAGGTCTGGCTCTCGGTGTTGTTTACTCTTTTCTCTATGTCCACAGTCCGTGCAGAAATGTTCGGATAGTTTAAGGCAGTCCCCAGACCAATGAGCAGGAACCACACTATCATAAATCCAAAAAGAAATACATCCTCACTGTCCTCCACGGACAGAACTTCCAAACACAGAACTTGCCAGTTCTTCCAGGCGTCCTGTGAGTATAGCCTGCCGCAAAGGTCCCGCCATGGCAAATGGGTTCAGAGACCAGGTAATCAGATCCATTTCAGTTCTTAGGAGTCCAGCAAGCAGTAGAGTCAAAGAAATAAGAGAAATTTAGTATGACGAGACGAGACAGAGAAGCATACACTGATGCAGGGAGCAGGAGCAGCAGAGGGAGACGTCCGCCTTGTCCGAGAGCAGGAAGTAAAGTGTTATGTTATGGTCTCCTAATTCTAAAATGCTTCATTGATATCATGTCTGGGCTTTGTGCTGTGTTTTCTCTTTACAAACAGAGGTGTCTGAGTTTTTCCACACTCTTAAACTTTTCATCAGTCATTTGCATTTCAGGCGTCAGAACAGGCTGCTTTTGTTTGATGAAATATATTGCGAAACGGGAAATGTTGTATATTTAGACAGAACAATGAAATACAGCGAAATACAGAGTCAACAGGAGAAAAAGAGGAAGTGTTTGCTCAGACACCATCAGAGCCATGGAAGAACAGGGGGCCAACTCCAGAATGTTTTTTAAAAACAAACATCCACCGTCAAAACGTGAGTCACACTCCTGCTTCTTTCTAAGTTTTATTCTGGTTTATCTTATTTTAATGTTCCTTTTCTAGTCTAAGAGGCAAAGGTGGATGTATTAAAACTGGGGCACCTTAAACTTCTACAAACTATGTCTATATTTCTGTTCAAGACTTCAAAGATTCATAAAGGTTTTATTGTTTTATTTGTACAAGACATACAGAAGAATCAAAATGCTGCTTCTCTCTCACCACAGTGTTTGGGACATGTAAAAAAAAATGTGAATAAAATAATAAAATACATTACACAATTTAAAATATAAATAACATAAACACACAAATGGCAGTGCAAAAGAACAGCTGCATTATTTAACAGCAGCAGTGCAAACGGTGACAGTAAAGTGAAAAAACATTTGAGATACTGTTGGGAAAGGCACCTGAACTGACACTGCCTCACCTCCGTCTCTTTAATGCTTTTAATCAAGAAATACGTACATTTAGGGCATTTTCACAATAGAATGATTGAAACTATATGAAATATAACATTAATGTCACACGTTAGTGAAGAAATATAAGCCTCCCCTGACCACACGTCCCTGGTGGAAACACAAGCCTCTTCAGAATAAACTCAACTAAACTTAAACTGAAAAATGGAAACAAGACTTTTTAAGTTTGTGGTGGTTTTCTTTTCTGTAACAAGACTAGAATAGGTCTGGACAATAAAACATGATGCAAAAGGTGGAATAGATCTGTGACTATCTAACAAACTGTGATTTATTTGTGTTTTGGTGCAGTTTCTGTGAAAGTTCTTGACCGTCACACGATGGTAAACCTCAGTCCTGCAGCTCAGGCTCTGTGTGTTAGACTCTGTTGTGTTTTAAACTTATAGAAGCTAATGGTCCTGTTCCATATATATTCCATAAAGGTGCTTTCAGACGCGTAGATACAGCCCAATGCTCCAGTGTTTAGTCATTGCCACAGTCAAAAACTGTATGTATTTACTTTGCAGCACTTCTTTCTTTTGGCAGAAGTTAACAGACATACAGCTGTGTAACGCCACCTATTGGCTGGTTCTTACAGACCTGATGAAGAACCTGGTATGAGTTTGAGGCTTCTTCGGTTTCTTCTCCACAGCCACAAGAGACACTGAACCATGTCATAATCTGAATGTAACCCTCTTTGTGTTCTGTTATTGTTGCTCTGGATATTTTCTGACACAGATGATTAGAGCTTATGTCCTGATGTAAGAAAAACAACTTTTTACTGTTTAAATGATTTCCCTGACATCTCTGTTTTCTTCTAGTACACCACTACAGCTAATACAATGTTCAACTTATTTCTTTTCTCAGCTCAAATTGAAGAAGATGGGATTTATTGTAATTTGGAAAAGAAAGCCCTAAAGTCAGCTTCAAATAAAGGTGAGTCTGTGAGAGTATTAAAAATATTCACCTGTAGCTATAGACTGTAATCTGTGTTAAACAAGTGTCTCTTACAGGAAGTCATTATTTTAACTATGTCCAATATATTTACACTGAGTTGGGTCTGAGTTTTCTCACTTCCTGGATTTAATAAACCAAAGTATCTCTAAATACATTTTCACGAATGAACTAGACCCTGGTTCTGTTTGGTCTAATTCTGAACATGGTCCACTGGAGTCTTACTCCTGACAATTTGTGAAAGTCCTTTGTTGTAGAAAGTGTTGGTCAGTCTCACCTCATGCAGGAGACTTTGTGTTTGTGAAAGACCCATAATAACCTCATATTTTCTGCTCCAACAGGAAATAAAAAGGTTCTGGTGGTTGTCTGTGTGCTGCTGCTGGTTTGCATCGCTGGCCTCGTCTACTGTGAGTTTTAACACGAGTCGGTCGTTTAAAGGAGCCATGTTGGTTCAGTCAGTGGTTTATTGTTTCATTAAAGATTGCAGGTGGAGCAGTTTTTTTCTCACTAACCTGGGACTTAAGCATATCCAGCCTGGTCAAAACAACTCTGCTCTGGAGCTTAGGGCCTCTGCTCGGAGAAGCGTCCCAATGAGAGGCACCCTCTCTGGGAAGTGAACCAGAGCTGTGGGGAAATAGAAAATGGGTAAAGGCCCAAAAAATAATGAAAAATAGGTAAAGGCCCCAAAAATAATCAAATAAGGGCAATGTGTAGACCACTCTTTTGTAGCCCATCTGCCCCTGGCTCCATCCACATTTAAAAGGCAGCTTAGAACAACTTTAGCACGGCCCAGCTGTCTCATCAAAGCCTCCAGCCGAAGAGCACGGCTTGTCTTTCCAGCCTCCAGGCCTCTTTTCCAGGCTAAAAGCTGCACCAAGACCTCCCTCATTAAAAATAAAAATATAAAAATGACAAACTAAGTTGGTATGGCGTCCCCCGAGGCAGACGTGTTTGCTCGCTCCACGCTAAAATTTCGAACTTTTCCTCTTTTTTGTGTGTTTTTCGTGTTTTTCGTTCTTTCTGCAGTGCACAAATGCCATGCACTGCTAACATACAACCGACAGGCATTATTGGACATCGCCAACTCACGAAACTTTGTTTTTAGTGGTTCTATTCCGCTGGAGCTACAGCTCATTGTTCGCCCTCAGGGTCACCACCAAAACTACCCCGGGGGCCACGAAGCACCGGTCTCGAGTGAGTTCGCTGACCCCAGGAGAGTGCTTCGGAGACGGCGACGCAAGCGAGGCAAGAGGGGAGGGCTACATGCTAGGCTAAAAGCTCGCTAGCCGACCACCGCTACCCAGCCTCCTGTTAGCGAATGTACGTTCCCTGGAAAACAAATTGGATGAGCTACGAGCCAGGATTTCAACCCACCGGGAAATCAGAGAGTGCTGCGCCCTGATTTTTACCGAGACCTGGTTCTCAGACAAGGTCCCGGACAACGCCATTCAGCTACAGACTCACTCGCTTCACCGAGGCGACCGAACGGCTGCGTCCGGTAAGTCTAAAGGGGGAGGCGTGTGTGTTTGTAAACAACTCGTGGTGCGAAGATATACGGACTGTTGACGAGCACTGTTCACCAGATGTGGAGTTGTTACTGCTAAAGTGCCGTCCGTATTATCTACCGAGGGAATTTACTGCTGTGTTTTTGGCCGCTGTTTACATTCCCCCGCGTGCTGACTCCGCAGCAGCACTCAGCAAACTCCATGACGTCATCAGCGCGTTAGAAATGGCTCATCCTGACGCTGTTTTTATTGTTGCTGGTGACTTCAACCACTGTAGTTTGCGGACTGTATTCCCCAAATACCACCAGCATGTTGACATTCCCACCCGTGATAAAAACACTCTTGACCACGTCTACAGCAACATACGTGGTGCATACAGGGCTGCACCCGCCCCACTTCGGACACTCGGACCACATTTCTTTGTTCCTGTACCCTGCTTACAGACAAAGACTGAAACAAGCACACCCTGTCACCAAACAGATCAAACTCTGGACCCGGAGAGCGAGATCACCCTGCAGGATTGTTTTGCACTGACAGACTGGGATGTGTTTAAAGCTGCAGCCACTGTGGAGGACTCTTCCATCAGCGTACAGGATTATGCTGAGTATGTGTCTGGGTACATCAGCACTTGTGTTGATAACATCGTGCCCACCATACAAATCAGGAAGTTTCCCAACCAGAAGCCCTGGATAAACAGTCAGGTACGTCACATGCTGCGTGCTCGCTCTCTTGCATTTAGATCAGGCAATGAGAACGAGTACAAAGCTGCAAAGTATGGACTGAGAAAAGCCATCACAGCGGCCAAGAGGCAGTACAGAGAGAAGCTGGACAGCTTCTACTCTACTGCTGATTCAGGGCGGATGTGGCAAGGCCTGCAGCACATCACAGACTACAGGACCACCACCAACAACATCGCATCAACAGACAGCCTGCCGGATGACCTCAACATTTCTACGCCCGCTTTGAGGCTCCCAGCAACACTGCAGAGAGGGAGCTCACACACACCTGGATCACCCAACCCCCCTCCCCTCCACCAACCATCTCAACAACCCAGGTACACAGAGCTCTGAGGAAGATCAACCCCCGCAAAGCAGCAGGACCAGACAACATTCCTGGGCGGGCCCTCAGAGCATGTGCCAACGAGCTGGTTGATGTTTTCACCTCCATCTTCAACCTCTCCCTCAGCCAGCGCATTGTACCATCATGCTTCAAGTCCACGACCATCGTCCCCCTGCCCAAGAAGAACCCACCCACCTGCCTGAATGACTACAGGCCAGTGGCACTCACTCCAATCATTATGAAGTGTTTTGAGAGAGTGGTGCTGGCCCACATTCAGAGCAGCATACCGACACCATTGACCCCTGCAGTATGCCTACCGGCCCAACAGGTCTACCTCGGATGCAATCGCTACTGCAGTCCACTATTCCCTCTCACATCTGGAGAACAAAGACTCATACCTATGGATACTTTTTATAGACTACAGCTCCGCCTTCAACACGGTCATCCCACACAAACTCACC
Organism: Perccottus glenii; assembly: GCA_024416835.2. NCBI lineage: Eukaryota > Metazoa > Chordata > Actinopteri > Gobiiformes > Odontobutidae > Perccottus > Perccottus glenii. The sequence continues at coordinate 2,537,556 of CM044551.2, forward strand.
CACAAACTGTCCACACTTGGTTTGCACCCCACCCTCTGTGACTGGCTCCTAGATTTCCTGACTGGCAGGCCTCAGTCTGTCAGAATTGGAAATAGGACTTCAGCCAGCACCATCACAAACATTGGCACCCCACAGGGCTGTGTACTCAGCCCCATCCTTTACACCCTGTACACCTACGACTGTGTCGCCTCTCACAAGGACAACATCATCCTGAAGTTTGCTGACGACACCGCAGTGATAGGACGACGCTGGCGGTGACGAGGCAGCTTACAGGAGGGAGGTGGCCAGTCTGGTGTCATGGTGTGAAGACAACAACCTCACCCTCAACACGGACAAGACAAAGGAGATGATAGTGGACATGAGGAGGGAGAGGAGAACGCCTCAGCCACTGTTCATCCGGGAGCTTGAAGTGGAGAGGGTGAGCAACTTCAAATACCTGGGCGTCCACATCAATGAGGACCTCACTTGGACACCTCACATCACGCAGCTGGTCAAGAAGGCTCAACAGCGGCTGTATTTTCTGAGGAGGCTGAGGAAGTTTGGCATGTCGCCCAAGATCCTCAGCAACTTCTACAGCTGCACCATTGAGAGTGTCCTGACCAGCTGCATCACTGTGTGTACGGCAGCACTTCTGTCATGGACATAACGCCTGCAGAGAGTGGTGAAGACTGCGCAGAAGATCACCAGGAACTCATTCTTTCCCTCTGCCATAAGACTCCTAAACAGCAGATAGGAGTCTACAATCACAATCACATTACATGAACAATTGTTTACCTACTGCACTACCTCACTTTATCACTTTATCACTTTACTACTTTACTCTTTTGCCCTGTTATATTTTTTATATTTTTTATATTTTTTATATTTTTTATATTTTTTATATTTTTTATATTTTTTATATTTTTTATATTATTTTTTTATTTTTATTTTTATATATTTGCTGCTCTTTTATTACTTATACTTATCTTATTTTTATCTTTAACTTACTTGTGTGACTTTTTACTGTGGACGGCAAAGTAAGAATTTCATTGTACAGGGAAACATGCTTTCTGTCTGTACACATGACAATAAACACTTTGAATCTTGAATCTTGAATCTTTGAAACTGTGATCTTTTAGATCCCGGCACACCTCTGACACCTGGAAACCCACCTTTAAGCCCTTTCCAGTATCTCTACCAAGCCCCGAGGCAGTAGGAGTTGTGTGCCTCTGGTACCCCACATATAAGTGTCTTTGTGGTCCTTGTACCCCATTCAGGAGTTAGGGCTACATTCTGGACAGAGGACAGACCACCAGCACCAGGCACACAGCCTCTGCTACTCTTCCCACCCTCAGGCCACCTTGGCCCAGGCTACACAGGTCCAGTAATACTGCCCCCTTCCTGTTAGACCCAACACATTACATTTTTCTGCCTACAGTACCCCATGCACATGGAGGGTCCTCATTGAAGGGGAGGAGGTCAAGCCGTAGCCTGGCCCACATCAGGCCCTTGGCTTGACCTCCGGTCCTCATTGAAGGGGAGGAGGTCAAGCCGTAGCCTGGCCCACACCAGGCCCTTGGCTTGACACTTTTTTATTTTATTTTATTTAAGCCGTAAAATGTTTTGATAAAGAGCTTTCAATTGATCCAAGCGAGTGTTTTTCTCTGCTACGTACAAAACACTTTGCATCAAATGTCTGAACTTCGATTCCTCTCATACTGAGCAGGATTCTATTGCAACAACGCACCATCAGTAGAGACAACTGAGCTGAGGGATCATACCACCCAAGAGTTGTACTTTTGTTTGTTCAGCCATGCTCACTGACATGGTTTCAAATTTTTTTGTGTTTTTGGTCATATTTTTAAATCAGGTTTAATCACAAAAAATGGTATTTAAGAAACACTATAAATATTTGCTATGTATTAATATTATTAATATAATAAGTAATAATAGAATCAATTAAAAAAATGGAATTATGCATTATTAGATCATATTTCTATGGCATTCTTTGTTGGAGAATATTTTTGCGCACTAGGGTGACAAATGTAACAAAAATTTTATAATGTTATAATTATGTTTTTTCTTCCTGCTCTTGAGTAAAACTGTTATGACTATATTCTAACACAAAGGACCTTTGAAGAACAGGACCTTCAGACGTCCTCTGGGCTTTATTATTAGGTATTTCTCACATAAAAGTGGGTTTGTTTCCATTGGCTGTTGGTCTACGGGGGTACTCAATAGGCGAACTGACCTCGGGACAGCCACGTCAACACGCGCGGGTCCTCAGGTTACTATGGTTACGGACAGAGCAGCGGGAAATTTCAACATGTTTAGCTTAGCCTGATAATGCGTTAGAAACGACTAAAATCTAAAAGTTGAGCCTTGGCAAAACATAACGAAGATTCACTGACGTTATGGACAGAGAGGGAAAGTTTATTTTAGTTTATTCAGCTCCTAAGCTCCTTGTCAGTGTCAGCCCTGAACAACAGCCCTTTATTCTAGTTCAGGCTGCTTTGATAATCAGAGAATGAATCCAGAACTGAACCAGGACTGGACAGGTTTCATGTCAGGATTAAAAAGACTCGGCTCAGAGGGAAGTGAGGACGTCTAATAATGTGGTGAGTTGTACATTTGTCTGTCAACTTCTTTATTCTGTTGTAAGTTAGGTACTTGACTCGTTCGTCGCATATTTGACCTCATTTACAAACGTGAGTAATTAGCATTCACATTCATTTGAACCTAACATGTGTTTATTTGGGTTATTAAAAACAGAAAAGGTGTGAAAGGAGGGTGTTGAAGCCACACAGGTTTTGGAAATGAGTGACACAAGTTGTGTCAGTTTCTGTGTGAATCCTAAATCCTGTTACAGAACTAACATAAGCATTTTAATTAAAATGTTACCCCACACGGAGAAAATACAGGATATAAATCTTTAAGATGAACCTTAAACAGTAACAGTTAATTATTGGCAACAGATAATGCTAAAGAAATGCTCAGTGCATTTTCCCTTGTTCCTGTTGTTTTTAGAAGAATGACAACAGAAAGAGATTAATTATGACATGCATCTTTGTCATATTTGTTTAACAAATATGTTTTGGATTAATTTGATGATTTTGTATTTAAAATGTTCTTATACATGTTTTAAAGGAGTACTAGGCATTATCTGCAGGATTCCAGGCTGTTGTCAATAAACAACCAGGTCTTGAGCTTTAGCTTTAGCCTCTTTTGATTTTTTTTTTTTCCTTTTGTCTGTGAGCAGTGTTTGGTGAAAGCTAAACATCCTCCTCATGTAAACAAAGGATAAAATACAAAAAAACTTTAAAGAATTAAATTCAAACACATATCCGTTTTTATTTAAATTTTCCGGGCCCTCACGGTGAGGAAAGTTAACTAAGCGGACTTCGGCTGATTGAAGACCCTGGTCTACACAGCTTGTAAACATTTATTCAATGGCACTAGGAAGTGTCTATTCATGACTTTATTTTAGTGTTGAGGCCATGGCTTCTGGAAATCCACAGGCCTTGTGTTGCCTTTAGGCAATTGTTTTCTTTATAAATAAATTAATGTATTAAAATATATTAAAATGCTAAAAGTGTTATATAAGCATTTCAAAGTATTTTGCATAAGTATTTCATGATTATTTGTTAGTTTAGTTTAAAAATGTTACTGAAATATTCCACTTCCGGTTTGCCGGTGCACTTCTGGTTTCCGGTCACGGTAAACAGATGCATGGGAAAGCTAGTATGGTGTGAATTAATCTGTCGCCATCCACCTTGAGGCACTTTGAAGGCAATGGCGTAAGTTTGTTAATGTATAGATATGTGTTTAGACTAGTGTTGTCACGATACTGGAATTTCTAACTTCGATACGATACCTTCAAAAATATCGATATTCGATACCATTTTCGATACCGAAGGGAAAACAACTGTCACAATATTATTATTTTTTTATTTTTTATTTAAAGATAAATATAAAATGTCTAGATAGAGGAGATGTATTTTCTGATTAAAATAAACGTTCCCTCTCCGGCCATAACGTCAGTGAATCTTCGTTATGTTTTGCCAAGGCTCAGCTTTTAGATTTTAGTCGTTTCTAACGCATTATCAGGCTACGCTAAACATGTTAAAATTTCCCGCTGCTCTGTCCGTAACCATAGTAACCTGAGGACCCGCGCGTGTAGACGTAGCTGTCCTAGAAGTGCCGGTTCAAAAATATGTTTTACACAATGCGCTTGTAATTATGAATAATGTCTTGCGGTCCAGATCACGGTCCACTTTTTTAAGACCCCTGAGGTAGTGCACTTGTTCAAAGGCCTCTCAGATCGTTATACATTCAGAAACCAATAGTGCAAGTAAAAAAAAAAAAAAACTCTTGTATTTTCAAGTAAAATCCAAAGCTCAGTTGGTATCGAAACTTTGGGAAATGAGTATCGTATCGTTTGAGATATTTCAGTATCGATATTTATCGAAATATCGTTATTTTTGACAACACTATAATGTATAGATATGTGTTTAGACATCTATATTTGTCATTGTTAAATAAACTGATGTTGTTGTGATGTTAATCAGTTAGAAAAATGCACTTTATTTTGTGTAACAGTTCAGTTTTCTAAGAGCATGTTATAAATGTTCTGCAGTTTTCACAATCTGGAGAGGAAGATAAACACAACGAAACATCCTCTGTGGTCCCGCCTTCCCTTATATCGATGACATTACAGGCCTCTCACTATGACCCTTAAAACAAATTTGATTTGATCGCTGGTTCTATTCCCTTATTTGGCTTAGTTCTTCTGTTATTCAACCCAAGGTTTTCTAAATGTATGTCTAGACCACCTCCAGCCATGTTCACTGCCTGTGCAAACAGGGCAATGGGAGATGTCCACAAGAACTGAAACAAAATCTAATATGAAAATGATTCATTGTGAATGTTTAAATGAATTAATTAAAAATACATTTAAATGAATCACTTAAAATAACAGTAAAAGAGAAGAGTGCAGATCAAATGCTTTCAGTTGTCATATGCACAGTTAAATAGAACTGTTTTCAGCCTGAACTTGAACATTGTCAGAATAAAGGTCTGTCTCAACAACAAACTATTCTAAACAATATAGTCCAGTAAAAGTCCTTTTCAGTCATTTTGTTCTAGGCCACAGGCCTGTGGAGTAATGAGTAATAAGTAATGGTACACAAATTATTATTGTTATTATGAAGTCATGCTTTAAAACCTCATGAATCATCAGAAATTAGTTTTTTTCATCCATGAACTCAAACATGAACAAGACATGAACTTTTTATTTTATTATCCTTTTATTATCATCATTGGGAAAGTCATCGTGGCAGCTGCCACCAGGGGGTGCACAAGTACCCCAGACATGTGACTAACTGTAGTATATAACATGTTTTTATTGTCGTGTCTGATTCTGACCCCTCAGCCTTCAGCACGATTGAAACAACTAGTGTGTGTGTGTGTATGTGTGTGTGTGTGTGTGTGTGTGTGTGTGTGTGTGTGTGTGTGTGTGTGTGTGTGTGTGTGTGTGTGTGTGTGTGTGTGTGTATTAAACTAATCATGTTTTAAACCATACATTCTGACATTATGTTTTCTCTTTTCTATTAATGTTTCTAGAAGTTTTAATATAACATCCCATACTTGATTATAAACCATGCAAAAGTATAAACCATAAAATACTTAAATGAATAACCAAATAAGTATACATAAATAAAACACATTAAACTTTTTATTTTATTATCCTTTTATTAAACTTTAAACAATCACACAACAGCAGTAGAACAATATCCAGACTTGAGTTTGATCTATAAAAAGACCTGTTTCTTCTCTCTGTAGTGGCCATAACAATGACCAATCAGACCCAGGACCTGAGCCGACAGAGTGACAGTCTCAACTGGACGCTCGGAGTCATCATGATGTTCAATAATTTCCCTGTGAACAGCTTCTGTCCACTAAAACGTGAGTCCAGGCTGTTTGTAATCTTCTGAAACCTTCATTGGTTCGAGCGGAAAATGATAAAAACTAAATGTCAATATTCCTGTTTAATTTAATTTAAATCCAGAGTGTCAGCCGTGTCTCAGTGGATGGATCCTCTTCAAGGACCACTGTTACTTCTTCTTTAATGAGACATCATCCTGGAAACAGTGGGACAAGAGTCAGACGTACTGTAAAGATCAAAACCCCATCTCAGACCTGGTGGTTATAGAGTCACTGGAGGAACAGGTGAGCTCAGATTTTCTTTAAAACAAGTCTGAGTAAAAGTAAAGTGGAGTAACTTCTGTTTGGTGTCATTTACAGGAGTTCATTTATAATCATATACAGTTGTACTTTGATAAGTTTCATGGATTTTGGATTGGTTTGTCTCAAATCGCCAACAACAACTGGGTCTGGGTCGATGGACAGACAGACACTCTGAAGTGAGTCAAGTCATTTACAAAAATACACTTAATAAACTAAGATGACAGGACTTTTCTGAAGTCCAAGATGAAAGATTCAAAATGGATTTTAAGTCGAGCTGATGCTGTAAAGTATGGGTCGGACCCACATTTTCTTTACATGTTTCATTAAAATCACAGTCTTTCAGTGGATCTCAACATAATGCAGACAATAAAACCCATTCTGAACAAAAACCCATTGAGTTATTTTAAGTTAAGTTACATCTTAAGTTACATCTTCATATGACATGACTTTACAGTGTCACTAGTTCACTGTACATTTGTGCCACAGTCAGCTGCCGCTTGTGCAGACACTCCTCCTCGACACAGACAGTTTGTTTCTTGTCCCTGATTGGTCAGTTTTGTATCCTCCACCTGGATCTTAACCTGAAACTGAAAACCCAGAGTTAACCCTGAGCTGACCTCTAACCTCCTGATCCAGCTTCAGAGGACAGGGCCCAGAGCTGTCACAGAATAAAACACACTCTCCCCTTCACTCTTCCACATATTTATAGAAGCTTTAGCAGCTGTTTGTCAAAATAACAATACCACAGCAATCGAGACAATGAATGTACATCATAAGATAAGCCTCTATGCTGACAATATTTTACAAAATCAATTCCCAAAAAGTGTGGACACTGTACAAAAAAAAAAAGAGAATGCAATGATGTGGAAGTTTAGGAATACAACATGCTTGGCTATAAAAAAGAGCCTCTCAGAGTGACAGTGTCTCTCAGAAGTCAAGATGGGCTTTCCTCCAATGCTGCAGTAAAAATAGTGGAGCAATATCGGAAAAGAGTTTAAAGTTATCATCATCTACAGTACATAATATCATCCAAAGATTCAGAGAATCTGGAACAATCTCTGTGTGTAAGGATCAAGGACAGAAAATCAGACTGGATGCCCGTGATCTTCGGGCCCTTAGACGACACTGCATCACAAACAGGAATGGTACTATAATGGAAATCACAACATGGGCTCAGAAATACTTCCAGAAAACATTGTCAGCGAACACAATCCACCGGGCCATTCATCGTTGCCGACTAAAACTCTAACGTCAAAAAAGAAGCCATATCTAAACATGATCCAGAAGCACATGTGTTTTCTTTGAAGCCAAGGCTCGTTTAAAATGAACTGTGGCAAAATGGAAAACTGTTCTGTGTCAGACAAATCAAAATTCAAAGTTCTTTTTGAAAAACTGGGACGCCATCAGTCATCCGGACTAAAGAGGATTAGGACAGTTCAGAAGCCTGCATCTCTGATGGTATGTGGTTGCATGACTGGAAATAAAACCCCTAGAATTAAGTTACCAACATTACAAAACTCAAAATCAACTGGAGAGCTTGGAGCACCAACTTTTATATAAATATTCCTCCATATTGAACAACACAGACTTTTTTAGGAAAAAAAAAACTATATTTTTCCCACACTGGATTGATAAAGGCATCACCCATCTCAACCATATTTTCCACGACAGTATTTTACTTTCATTCTCACAATTGGTCCAGGAGTACAGCATCTGGAAAAACAGCACCACAGCTTTACACTTTCACCACCTTTATTAGAAATTACAATAAATATCAAATCACCAAATATTGGTATATATATATATATATATATATATATATATATAGAGAGAGAGAGAGAGAGAGAGAGAGAGAGAGAGAGAGAGAGAGAGAGAATCATAAAAACACACACGTTACAATCCTTATATTTATGTAACTGTTTTTTGTGTTTAAAAGGTTCTGGATGAAGAAAGATTTGGGTACACCTGGTCCTAAAGCGTTGATGATTCCAAACCAACCTCTGACAGAGAGCTGGAGTCCTGCAGAAAATGTCAGGGCAAAATTCATCTGTGAAAGCAAAGCGCTCATAAAAGTGTAGATGTGTTTTGGAACTATGATTCATTTTTTTTTTCTAGTTTGAAACTTTTAGTCTATTTCAGACTTGTGTAAAATAATGAATGACAGCAGTGTTTCATAGAGTTGATCTGCTGCTGCTGAAGCCTCTGTCTCTGCTGCAGAAGGTTTGGAGGAAACTAAATGTGTTTCTGTTTCAGTTCAGAGGAAACTGAAGGCTGCTTTTTTTAACTTTAAAAAATAATGTAAACATGAAACAGAGAGTGGAACATTTGAATAAAGACAAACAGTCAAAGTCCTGAGACAGAGGCTTCTTTGGTAACATGTTGTACATTAGTGTCCTTTGTCTTTGAGTCAACATAGATATAGACACATGTACTCTGAGAAAATCAAAAACACAAAAAATGTTTGACCAAAAACAAATCATGCAAATTTTCAAAAATGAAATGACAAATTCAGTTTTATTTGTGTCATTTCGCTTAAACAAATGTTGAATATTAATGAACCAGATCAGGTTTAGGCTCAGTGAAAGCTTCAGTGAAAGAGGTTTTCATTTTTAATGCATTCTTTGGTCAGACAATCACATTTGTGCTTTGATAAAGTGTATCGTGTACAATGTATTTTATGATTAAATGAAACAGTCTCTGATCAGGAAGTTTAATTAAACACATGATGAAGAGCAAACAGAGGAGGACACCAGGTTTAAAAATAAAAGACTTAACAGATATGATTATGATGTATGTTTTGTTTGTCTCTGTTTTTATTTCTACTCTGTTGCAGACAGCTCCTGTGCAACTAAAGAGCATTATAGTGTGTCTGTAATAACTTTATATTAACTATATAATCTATAGACCCTGCTCCAGTCTGATTATTGTATTTCTCCAGTTCAACTGTAAAATGAGACTCTGCAAAGACAACCACCACAATAAACAGCATCAAGTAAAGATTCCTTTATTCATTTTCTCAGTCTCAGAGAATCTGATGTTCAGCTCCACTTTGACACTCATCGAGAAAAATACAACAGCAGCGTTGGGTGAAATTGCCAGTTAAAACTTGATACACACAGATACAATGTAGCGGCCTCCCAAGTAAACTTTGAAGCCGCGGTGAGGGTCAGAGGTGGGTCCTGGTGGTGCGAAAGATTGTGACGCGCTTGTAGAAATAAGTAAGTACGCTGAGCTCCAACATGCGTTTGGTAGGTTTATTGTTCATGTATAATTACAGTTCAGCAGATAAAGGAGGCTTGAACCAAATGCATAAACAGATAAGTATTAGATGAAATCAGTGGTGGACGAAGTACAGAAACCAAGTACTTGAGTTAAAGTACAGATACACTAGGTAAAATATTACTTCAGTAAAAGTAAAAGTACTCCCTTTTAACTTTCACTTGAGTAAAAGTACAAAAGTATTTGCCTTCGAATGTACTTAAGTATCCAAGTACTATCATTTATTAAGGCTATAATGCCCATATAATTTTTGTCAGTCTCTTGCCCCCTTTAGGCGCCAGGGTTTATTTAAAAAAAATACTGATTTCTGAGATCCAAATTTCAAAAGGCTGTGGTTTGAAAATGATAAGAGATAGAGTCCTACTCTAAACTAGAAAATGTCAGGTATGACCCAAAGTATATAAGGAAATACATTTTAAGCATCTAATTTGCATCTAATTTGCATACCATGACATTATATATTGGCGGTTATGTTATTTACAGAATATACACACTAATGAAAATATTATAATAGGTTTTTTTTCTTATTCTGAATTTTTTTTTTTTGTAAAAACAGTAATTTGTAAAAGCAACTTCTAATATACCATAACTAGTAAAACGTATGCAAATAGTTATGAGAAATATACACATGTACTGTATGTGTGTGGTTGCAGTAGCTTTATCTTTTCTTATCCATCCATGTGGCATAGTTAGTAGTTTTTTAGAGTGTGGGACCTCTCATAAAGCACAGCAGCACACAGCCATCACTTTTATTACTATCGCTGCTTTGATTAGCGCATTCCCGCTGACTATGTTTACCCCTGCCTCTCCCTCCTCGACTGGGTAAAGTGTCAGGATGAACAACACCTATTTGTCCCAAACAGCTGTCAATAGAAGACGCATTAATCCCAAACTCCCTGTCACTACTGTGGCCACGGCAGTACACCCGCATCGGCTTCTATCACCTGTGCTAAAGGTAAAGCTGCAGGTGCTAAAGGTAAAGCTGCAGGTGCTAAAGGTAAAGCTGCAGGTGCTAAAGGTAGCTGCAGGTGCTAAAGGTGCTAAAGGTAAAGCTGCAGGTGCTACACGCTCACGGCTTCACATCCCCTTCACTACCGCGGCCAGAGCGACTAGTTTCCTCCCGTTTCTTTCACTGATGTTTGGCAAAATGTGGGAAAAACAGCGTGTGCTTTATGAGAGACACTGAGAAAGGCACGAGCAGCGCGCCGCTGTCCAAGTTACACACGCACTCACTCGCTCATTCTCACTTTCACTCGGCTGAAAAGACTCTAAAGGTAGATGTTCTCCTTCAGAATCAGAGTCAGCCATTACTAATACCAAAACTTCATCACAGGTGTATTTTTTATTTGTCATTTTCATGTTTATCAGCTCGCGTGTAGAGAATGAGGCTTCTATTGAGCCGGTCCTGACACTCCCACTGAGACCCGTCTTTGAGGTCTTCTTCTACAAAACATTTTAATGGCAACACAACGAACGACTAATTTTGCAAAATGTAATTGAGTAAAAAGTAAGATATTTGATGTTGAAATGTAGTGAAGTTAAAGTAAAAAGTATCCCTTAATGGAAATACTTAGTCAAGTACAGATACTGGAAAACTACTTAAGTACAGTAACGAATTACATTTACTTTGTTACTGTCCACCCCTGGATGAAATAAACTCCAGCGTTTGAAACAGGCGTTTGCGTTCAACAAAAATTGCAGCTACCCATCCCTGACTCTCCACAACCTAGCCTCGCAAGAGCACACCTTTACAGACCTACGCGTTCACGTGCATGCGCTCGTGAGCTCCGCCTCAGCACCAGACCAACACCCACACACAAACACAGTGCTCCCCTGTTCTGTCTCCTACACACCAGCCCCTAATTATTAGGTCCCACATAATAATTCACATTCCATAAGGCATAATTAATCATTAATAGTCCATAAATGGATCCATTTTGGCAATAGTCCTTCTTCTGGTCAACTTAATGACCAAGTAGTCCACAGTTTAGTGGTCAGAGTCCAACTGTCCGAATGTCCAATAATCCACAAACAGTGGTCAAAAAACAGTCTACTCAGATTTTGTCCAATAGATGGAGCCCTTGCAGCCACTTTAGTCACTCTTTGCAGACCGATTCTGGTATTTGATCGGCTCATCCAATTCCTCTTCTGCACAGCTCTCTCAATAATAGTTTTGCTTTCAGGGCAATTTTGATCTTGAAGGTGTCTGACTTAATGCACCATTCGACTCCCAATCCACGCTCAATGGGCAGAAATTCCCTCTCCAAGTCCCACTGCATCACTCCTTTAGCTCTGTGTCCATGGTCCTCCACACACTTCTTTAGAGCAAAATTGGCACAGCTCGGGGATGACATAGCTCCAAAGAGATGCACCTACACCCTGACTCCATACTGTGCTTGACTTGGGTCTCCTTGTGTGTACAAGTCATCTTTGTCACTACTGCTGTGGTGTCCTCCATGATGTTCCTCTTTGAACAGACCATCTTGTTTCACCATAGCAGACTCAGAAAAGCCGTTGTGTAGAGTCCATTGCTCTCACTGCGGATAACTCCCAGCGGTTCCATGGCTTGCTCAAAGACATCCTTAATCAACTGTTGTTGCCACAGCTCATCCAGATTTATGATGGATACCCTGTTTACTGTAACTGAGGCACAATCAATGGTCTTCCCACTGTTTCCTGTAACAGAATGTGAGAATGAGGCAGTCTGAGGTAACCAAAGATAGCCTAGCTAGGACTTTTGAACTAGGGAACAAGATGAGTCGGCATCGATTAATTGTCTCTGGCCCCCTCCCCGTAAGGGGTAGTGATGAACAGTATAGCAGACTAGTTTCCATGAACTGGTGGCTGGCCCGGCATTGTAGTCAGAAAGGTTATGGTTTTGTGGATAACTGGCCTTCTTTCTGGGGCCGCCCAGGCCTGCTGAGGGCAGACGGCCTGCATCCTACTGGACAAGGTGCTGCCATTTTGTCTAGTAATATAGACAGGTGCATTCAATGCATTTGACACAAGGAATCTCAGCAGGTCGCAGGAATTAGAGAACCTGCTAGTCATGATAGTGCGGGTGTGAACTGGATAATGCTGCAGCTTAGTTGTCTGGTTAGGCCGTGATCAATCCAATATCTACTTCCCAAATCTATTAGATAGGGTAAATTTATTTAGTCCTCAAATACATCTGAAAACTCACAGAGTCAGTGACCCAAAAGCATCATGTCCTCACGTTATTATAACTCAGAGGCATTCTTTTAAACCCGGCAAAACTGTTAGAGCTCGACAGCTTGTTCCTGTTACTATCGCTCCACTGGACCAGCCCTCTACGTCAAATGCAGGCTCTACATCAAGACTGAAGATTGGTCTCCTGAAGGTGCGGTCTCTATCCTCTAAAGCACATTAATGATCTTATTACTTCTCATTGCTTGGATTTACTTTGTCTTTGTGAAACTTGGCTTAGGCCCAATGTTTTTCTGCCACTAAATGAAGCCTCTCCCCCTGATTATGCATATGCACAGGTAGGTCGCACGTCGAAGCAGGGTGGTGGTGTTGCAGCCATTCATAAAGCTGCATTTTGCTTTACAGGTTCATCATCACAGCCAAAATTTAACTCATTCGAAGTGTTACTCATCAAACATATTCCTTCTCAAATTAACGGAAGGAAGCCATTTTATTTAGCTGTATTCTATCGCCTCCGGTCCCTACTCTTCTTTCTTGGATGAGTTTGGAGTTTTCCTCTCGGACTTAATAACCCATGCTGATAACATCCTTCTAGTTGGTGACTTTAATATTCATCTAAATAAGGAGTGTGATCCTCTGGCCAGAGCATTTCAATCACTGCTTACAACCCTGTCTTTCAACCAGTTTGTTCATGAGCCCACACACATTAGTGGAAACTATCTGGATATTGTTTTGGCTCGGGGAATAGATGTCTCCCATCTCTTCGTCTCCTCTCTTTCATCTGCTGTTTCAGATCACTCACTGGTGGAATTTGAGATAAGTTATAGACTCACCTCAAATTCCGACAATTGCTTAGTGTCTACACGGAATTTTAGCGCGGCTGACGGATGTTCTTCCTAATTTAACTCCACCTGGAAACTCAATAGAAGCCTACACAAAGGAGGTCCATGCAACCCTCTCGGCCATCACTGACTCAGTGGCACCCTCAGGACAAAGCCCAGACCAACCAGACGACCTACACCATGGTATAACGAGGAAACCCGGGCTTTAAAACAGGCCTGCAGGAGTTTTGAACGAGTTTTGAACGCCAAGTCAAAAACTAATCTAAATTATCAAAAGTGGTGTTTGTGTGTAAACACCTATAAGCATGCCCTCAGCACTGCAAAGACGGCTTATTTCTCATCTGTAATCAGAGAAACCGGCATAACCCCAGGTTTCTATTTGGGACAGTTGCTAAATTAATCCAACCGAGAACAACTGAAGACTCTTCTCCCTTTAGTGCACAAGACTTTTTAGATTTCTTTAATCATAAAATTGAAGATATCAGGGATAATATTTTGGCTTTGTCTTCCTCAGCCCGGGTCCCATTCACTTGGATCCACTGACCTCTCGCTCTCAGTCCTAGAGCCTGTATCCCTCGATGAGCTGACAAAGGTGGTTTCTTCATGTAAAGCAACTATGTGCCTTCTGGATATCCTGCCAGCAAAATAGCTTAAAGAACTGTTGCCCTATGTAGGGCAAATTATGATAAACATTATAAACTTGTCCCTGTCTACTGGCACCGTCCCTTCCTTCTTCAAACAGGCTGTGGTCAAACTCCTGCTCAAAAAACCTACTCTGGATCCTGGATGCCTAAATAATTACCGTCCTGTCTCCAATTTACCTTTTCTATCTAAAGTCCTCGAAAAAGTTGTGTTAAAACAACTTACTCTATATCTATCAGAAAATGACCTCCTCGAGCCGTTTCAGTCTGCATTTAGGGCCTCTTATTCCACTGAAACAGCTTTGGTTAAAGTGACTAACGATCTCCTTCAGATTGACGAGTACTCATCGGCTCTACTGTTATTGCTAGATCTCAGCGCTGCATTTGATACGATTGATCATGCAGTGCTAATCAACAGACTAAAGGATGTGTTTGGCATCTCTGGCTCTGCTCTTGCTTGGTTAAAATCCTATCTGTGTGATAGGTCTCATTTTGTCTCTTTTAATAAATCCTTCTCCTCCACAGCACCAGTGAAATTCGGTGTGCCACAAGGGTCTGTGCTTGGTCCCATAGTTTTTTCACTATATGTTACACCATTGGGACAAATCATCAGAAGTTATGGAGTAAACTTCCATTGTTTCAATTAAAACATGGATGTCTAAAAACTTCCTCCATTTGAACTCGGATAAAACAGAGCTCTTGTTAATTGGTCCTGCCAGTCATCGGCACAAGTTCAACAATCTTACTGTCTCGATCAACAACTGTGTGTTGGAGCACGGCAACACTGTGAGGAACCTTGGTGTCATTTTTGACTCCACACTATCACTGCAGTGGCACATTAGTGAGGTCACTAAACTAGGCTTTTTTCACTTGAGGAATATCTAAAAAATTTGCTCCTGCCTCTCTTTACTGATGCTGAAATTCTCATTCATGCATTTGTCACATCCAGGCTGGACTACTGCAATGCGTTATTCTCTGGACTGCCGAGGAAAAGTGCTCACAGACTACAAATGGTCCAAAATACAGCCGCCAGACTTTTAACAAAGACCAGGAAGTTTGATCACATTACTCCGGTCCTGGCTTCATTACATTGGCTTCCTATTTGTGTTAGAGCAGATTTCAAAGTTCTCCTGTTAACATATAAAATCCTTTGTGGACGCCCGCCCTCTTATCTGACCTCATCACCCGGTATACTCCAGCTCGCACTTTCGCCTCAGGACGCTGGCCTCCTTCAACTTCCTCGAGTAAAGAAGAAGTCTGCTGGCTACAGAGCCTTTTCTTATAGAGCCCCATTTTTATGGAATGGGCCCCCGGTGGAAGTGCGACACTGGTTGTAGCTGTAGGTATACGTTTACACTGGCTGTAGCTGTAGGTACACGCTTTACACTGGTTGTAGCTGTAGGTACACGCGTTTACACTGGTTGTAGCTGTAGGTACACGCTTTACACTGGCTGTAGCTGTAGGTATACGTTTACACTGGTTGTAGCTGTAGGTACACGTTTACACTGGTTGTAGCTGTAGGTATACGTTTACACTGGTTGTAGCTGTAGGTACACGTTTACACTGGTTGTAGCTGTAGGTAAACGCGTTACACTGGTTGTAGCTGTAGGTACACGCTACACTGGTTGTAGCTGTAGGTATACGTTTACACTGGTTGTAGCTGTAGGTACACGTTTACACTGGTTGTAGCTGTAGGTACACACTAAATCCGCTCATATTATCACATCTACCCCCCCCCCCACCCCACCCCCCTGCGCCTGTGCTCCAGTTTGAGGGCCCCCACCCATCTGTCATCTACCTTGATGTTGGCTGCGGCCCCATCCACTATTGCACACTCAGAGTGGACATTGGACACTACAAATATAAATGTTTTTATTTGTGAATATGTTTGTGTATTTCTATGTATTTTTTAACTGTCCTGGACACATTCCTGCACGGCCTGTCCGTCCTGGGAGTGGATCCGTCCTTCTGTGGTTCTCCCTGAGGTTTCTCTTTTTTCCCGGCTGGGTTTTTTTTGGAGTTTTTCCTTACCCTGATGGAGGGTCTAAGGACAGGGGATGTTGTCTAGTGCAGTCTGTTAAGCCCTTTGAGGCGACTGTTGTTGTGATATTGGGCTATAAATAATTGACGGAGTCCCCGGTCCAGCACCCCTCCCAGAGACTCCAAGAAGGCTGGGTACTCTGCACTGCCATTTGGCCCGTAAACACAAACAACAGTGAGAGACCTATCCCGACCCGGAAGGCGCAGGGAAGCGACCCTCTCGTTCACCGGGGTGACGAACGAAAATCCAGTTATAACAAGTTTAAATCTATTCTAAACCAGTTAAAGTCCTATTAAACCCTCCTTGGTCTGGACCTGGATAAGCCGAAATGGAGATGATGGGCCCCTCTCGCTCAGTCCTCAGCGTCGGTGCAGTTCTGCGTTTGACCACACAAGGGCAGTATGTGTCTGCGGCCTGAGGGCTGGTGTTGGGGTGAGGAGTGTGAGGAGGGTAAGAAGGGTGAGAGGAAGAGGAGGAGGAGTAGTCGGACCAATAGGACGAGTGAGAGTTGAAGACTTTAGGACAGGAGTAGGTCTGGTCACTGAGGCCTGTGGAAACAGATTTAATTTACTGACCTCTCAACTTCAGGTAAAAACAAACTGTTTCCTCAGACTAATGCAAACAGTTCAGAAAGCCATTTTTGGTCAAATGGATGAGCCCTCTGTGAACAGAGGAGTACACCTCAGAAACCACCTGCCAGCTATTTACAACTGTGTTTAAAAAAAAAAAACTAAATCAAAACATTTTCAGTTTAGATGGACAGTACCACACTGCCCTATTAACGCTCAGTCTGGTCCAATCGGAGTTAGTTCAACCCCCCCCCTAGAAATAAAGCTCAGCTCTCGTATCAGCTGTACGTTATTATACGTTGTTATTATGTTATTTTTTTACTGGTCCAGCCCACTTCAGTTCAAATTGGGCTGAATAGGTGATGTCTGTCTGAGGTTAGTCAGTCTTTTGCCAAAAGTATCTTGTTAATTCATTCATTTATGTTCAAAAGCACAACTCCAGTGGTAAATCCTGTTTTTAATTTATTTTCTATTCTTGTTGTCTTTAGAGCCTTGAAATATTCAAGTGTCATGTTATGGTCTCCTAATTCTAAAATGCTTCATTGAGATCATGTTTGTGCTTTGTGCTGTGTTTTCTCTTTACAAACAGAGGTGTCTGAGTTTTTTCACACTCTTAAACTTTTCATCAGTCATTTGCATTTCAGGCGTCAGAACAGGCTGCTTTTATTTGGTGCTGAAATATTTTGCATATCGACAACAGTGGTATATTCAGACAGAACAGTTAAATACAGTAAACTACAGAGTCATCAGAAGAAAAAGAGGAAGTGTTTGCTCAGCTTCAGTGAAACTCCTGCTGTGCTCAGTGAGATCTCAGACACCATCAGAGCCATGGAAGAACAGGGGGCCAACTCCAGAGTGGATTTTAAAAATGAACATCCACCGTCAAAACGTGAGTCACACTCCTGCTTCTTTCTATGTTTTATTCTGTTTTATCTTAGTTTAATGTTCCTTTTCTAGTCTAAGAGGCAAAGGTGGATGTATTAAAACTGGGGCACCTTAAACTTGTACAAACTATGTCTATATTTCTGTTTAAGACTTCAAAGATTCATAAAGGTTTCATTGTTTTATTTGTACAACTTGTAGTCAACTCCAGACAGCTGTTGCTAATGTATGTATGCTAATGTTAAATCTTTAGCTTAGTTTGTCAACCAGGCTGCTTGTTGCTGTATTTAAATTATGGGCCAGGCCAGCTAACGTCAGGTTGCCAACATTAACCAGTTTCAGAAACAACCAGTGACACACCAGCAGCAGCAGCACTGGCCAGTCCTGGCTGCTGTTCTGGAGATGAGGCTGAGAGCAGAAATGAGGAAAGACAAGGTGAGATCATTGCTCAAACGGCGAGCTCCCCCCTTGCTTCCTAATTGTGAGCTGTTTACCTTAAATAAGTAAGCCTTTTGATTCAATGTGTGTGCTATTGCCTAGTGCTATTGGAGTGGTGGAAAGAGTGGCAGCACAGTGTAAAGCTACTAGCCCTACTATTGCTTATAATGTGTGATATATTCTCAAACTCCTTAATAAATTATCTGCCTATTTTTCTGCACATGTAGATGTGCCTACTAATATCACTGTGTTCTCAAGTGCACACAGGTAATATTGATTTGAGCAATAAAGCAAATTATCACTTTTGTTTGGTGAAAAGCCCTAGCATTGCAGCACAGTGCTGTGCTTAAAAGCTATAGTCAATGCTCAATAAATTCATGATGTTATCAAAGGCAATGAATAGGGTTGCAAAATTCTGGGAATTTTCAAAGTTGGAAAATTTCCATGGAAGTTAACAGGAATATAAAGGAATTAATGGGAATTTACAAAACTGAAAGGTTATTCCTTTAACAGGAACTTAAATATAGTTGAGGAAAATATATCGTAGCATAATCTTGGCTAAAACAAGCGGATTTAATGCAGCACACTTAAATATCTCTGCTATTAAATCACATGCACACTGCAGGGCTACTGAGGCCACGCCCCCTACATGCACTGTGCATTCCTCCATCACATGCACTGATGATTTCTTCAACCCTGAGACCTGAGGATACAAGCTTGCAAACTACATAAAGTGTAATGATGAGTAATATTTTACTCAACATTCATGTTTTTGTTATTCCGTGGAAGAATTAATGGTTCAGTACAAGAGTTAAAGTTTTAAAGTTCTACTCTAAAATAAATCTGATAAAAGATCATGTTGTTTACATTGTTTTACTATTTAAAAAGTAACAGTTAATTTCTATTAATTTCCTTTAATTCCCATCATTTTTGTGGAAAGTTTTCAAATTTTAATATTTCCAAAATTCTCAGCTTAACTTCCCATGGGAAGTTTTTTGAAATTTACTGGAAGTTTACGGAAATGTTCCTACCCTTTGCAACCCTACCAATTAATAGTTATGTTATCTTTGTACTTGTTCATAATGGTAGATTTCAAGCTCTGTTAAGTGCCCTATTGTGGGTACTTGGACACTTGGTTGACAGCCTAAAGCTTAGTCCAAACTGTCAACATAATACGGTGGCAACATATGGCTCTTGGAATACAAAGTGAGCTTGCTTTAACAAGTAGGTTGTTTTTTTGTACGTTAAGAGGCTAATACCTATTTTTGTGCTTGTTGATGTAGACAGTTCTGCACTTGATGCAGAAGACGAGGCTAAAAGTAGTCTGATGAAGTGAGAGAAGGTGAGCTCATAGAGGCAACTTTTATTATACTACTATTATAGTACTATTATCAAGTAGGATGAACCTAGGGGCGGCAGTGGCTCAGTGGTAGAGCTGTCGGCTTTCAACCGGAAGGTAGTGGGTTCGATTCCCGCTCTCCCCACAATTCATATTGTCGTTGTGTCCTTGGGCAAGACACTTAACCCACCTTGCCTCGTATGAATGTGTAAGAATGTTGAGTGAATGTATGTGGTGATGGTCGGAGAGGCCGTAGGCGCAAAATGGCTGCCACGTCTCTGTCAGTCTGCCCCAGGGCATCTGTGGCTACAGTTGTAGCTTACCATCACCAGTGTGACTGTGTATGAATGAATAATGGATGGACTGTAAGCGCTTTGAGTCCCTTCGTCCCTCGGGAGAAAAGCGCAATATAAATCCAATCCATTATTATTATGAATTATTACATGTGAGACTACAATAATATTGAGGCTAACATAATGAGCTCCTCAATGCCGTCTGGAAGATGCAGCTGCAGAGCATTTTTGGAGAGCTTTGCATTGTTTTAAGGATTTTCTGCACACTTCCTGTCACAGTTGCAGGAGGTGAATGGGCTTTCAGCAAGTTAAAACTGGTAAAAAACTACCTGAGATCAAAAATGGGCCAGGAAGACTAAACAGCCTCGCCATTCTGTCAATTGAAAGCCAATTGGCCAAACAGTTGGACTTTACAGATCTAATCACTGATTTTGCAAACAAAAAGACTCATCAGTGGCAATTTACTGGGATGTAGTTGACATCTCATTTGACTTTATTTATTTTTATAGGTGACATTTTTTCATTATGGCAGGCTTAGCTTATTTGATTGGTTTCTAAGGGTACAGTTGTCTCGTGTTCTCCTGTTCAAAAATAAATGTTTTTAATTTAAAACTTGCATCAGTATCATGTATCAGAATGTTAGTTCTGGAGATGAGGCTGAGAGCAGAAATGAGGAAAGACAAGGTGAGATCATTGCTCAAACGGCGAGCTCCCCCCTTGCTTCCTAATTGTGAGCTGTTTACCTTAAATAAGTAAGCCTTTTGATTCAATGTGTGTGCTATTGCCCTAGTGCTATTGGAGTGGTGGAAAGAGTGGCAGCACAGTGTAAAGCTACTAGCCCTACTATTGCTTATAATGTGTGATATATTCTCAAACTCCTTAATAAATTATCTGCCTATTTTCTGCACATGTAGATGTGCCTACTAATATCACTGTGTTCTCAAGTGCACACAGGTAATATTGATTTGAGCAATAAAGCAAATTATCACTTTTGTTTGGTGAAAAGCCCTAGCATTGCAGCACAGTGCTGTGCTTAAAAGCTATAGTCAATGCTCAATAAATTCATGATGTTATCAAAGGCAATGAATAGGGTTGCAAAATTCTGGGAATTTTCAAAGATGGAAAATTTCCATGGAAGTTAACAGGAATATAAAGGAATTAATGGGAATTTACAAAACTGAAAGGTTATTCCTTTAACAGGGAACTTAAATATAGTTGAGGAAAATATATCGTAGCATAATCTTGGCTAAAACAAACTGATTTAATGCAGCACACTTAAATATCTCTGCTATTAAATCACATGCACACTGCAGGGCTACTGAGGCCACGCCCCCTACATGCACTGTGCATTCCTCCATCACATGCACTGATGATTTCTTCAACCCTGGAGACCTGAGGACACACTTGAGCTTGCAAACTACATAAAGTGTAATGATGAGTAATATTTTACTCAACATTCATGTTTTTGTTATTCCGTGGAAGAATTAATGGTTCAGTACAAGAGTTAAAGTTTTAAAGTTCTACTCTAAAATAAATCTGATAAAAGATCATGTTGTTTACATTGTTTTACTATTTAAAAAGTAACAGTTAATTTCTATTAATTTCCTTTAATTCCCATCATTTTTGTGGAAAGTTTTCAAATTTTAATATTTCCAAAATTCCTCAGCTTAACTTCCCATGGGAAGTTTTTTGGAAATTTACTGGAAGTTTACCGGAAATGTTCCTACCCTTTGCAACCCTACCAATTAATAGTTATGTTATCTTTGTACTTGTTCATAATGGTAGATTTCAAGCTCTGTTAAGTGCCCTATTGTGGGTACTTGGACACTTGGTTGACAGCCTAAAGCTTAGTCCAAACTGTCAACATAATACGGTGGCAACATATGGCTCTTGGAATACAAAGTGAGCTTGCTTTAACAAGTAGGTTGTTTTTTTGTACGTTAAGAGGCTAATACCTATTTTTTGTGCTTGTTGATGTAGACAGTTCTGCACTTGATGCAGAAGACAAGGCTGGGTGCGAGTCTGATGAAGTGAGAGAAGGTGAGCTCATAGAGGCAACTTTTATTATACTACTATTATAGTACTATTATCAAGTAGGATGAATTATTACATGTGAGACTACAATAATATTGAGGCTAACATAATGAGCTCCTCAATGCCGTCTGGAAGATGCAGCTGCAGAGCATTTTTGGAGAGCTTTGCATTGTTTTAAGGATTTTCTGCACACTTCCTGTCACAGTTGCAGGAGGTGAACGGGCTTTCAGCAAGTTAAAACTGGTAAAAACTACCTCAACAATGGGCCAGGATAGACTAAACAGCCTCGCCATTCTGTTAATTGAAAGCCAATTGGCCAAACAGTTGGACTTTACAGATCTAATCACTGATTTTGCAAACAAAAAGACTCATCAGTGGCAATTTACTGGGATGTAGATGACATCTCATTTGACTTTTATTTATTTTTTATAGGTGACATTTTTTTTCATTATGGCAGGCTTAGCTTATGATTGGTTTCTAAGGGTACAGTTGTCTCGTGTTCTCCTGTTCAAAAATAAATGTTTTTAATTTAAAACTTGCATCAGTATCATGTATCAGAATGTTAGTACACAAACCCGATGTAGCCTAAGGTTTAAAGATATTTGAGCACAAATAGGCCAAATAGATTTAAACACTATTTATACTTGTTTATATTCAAATAATAAAAATAAAAAAATCATTCAAAATTGAATTTTCATTTTGCTAACCCGCATCGTACAATGGCATGTGTAGGGGCCCACTGACATTGAGAGTATACAGGGCCCAGAATTTGGTGCTACGCCCCTGTGTACAAGACATACAGAAGAATCAAAATGCTGCTTCTCTCTCACCACAGTGTTTGGGACATGTAAAAAAAATGTGAATAAAATACATTACACAATTTAAAATATAAATAACATAAACACACTAATGGCAGTGCAAAAAAACAGCTGCATTATTTAACAGCAGCAGTGCAAACGGTGACAGTAAAATGAAAAAACATTTGAGATATTGTTGGGAAAGGCACCTGTACTGACACTGCCTCACCTCCGTCTCTTTAATGCTTTTAATCAAGAAATACGTACATTTAGGGCATTTTCACAATGGAATGATTAAAACATATATAACAATAATATAACATTAATGTCACACATTAGTGAAGTGAAATATAAGCCTCCAATGACCACACGTCCCTGGTGGAAACACAAGCCTCTTCAGAAGAAACTTAACTAAACTTAAACTGAACCAGTGGACTTTTTAAGTCTGTGGTGGTTTTCTTTTCTGTAAAAGACTAGAATAGGACTGGACAATAAAACATGATGCAAAAAGTGGAATAGATCTGTGTAGTGAAATCATCGGCCTGCCACAGTGAGCACCCCCACAGGAGATGGCCATGGGGTGAACCTCATCTCTGGGAGTCGTTCCAGATGTGACCCTGTTTACAATCCTAGGTGGCGTGGTACCCAGCACCCTGTCAGGACAATTGTAAATCCTTTGAGATAAGACTGTTTATCCAGCTCTTCGAGAACATTTTGATGTTCAGTTCTGATTGAACTCTGGAATGTCCCTTTTGAAGTGTAAAAGACTTGAGACTTCTGGGATGATACCATACTGCCATCTAGTGACAGTATGGATGAACACCGCTAAGTCTTTCATCAAACCAATGACTTAAACTTTTTCCCTTTTTAGACGGAAAGGTTTTCAAAGGACATTGTGTTATTGTGTTTATGCCATTAAAAGTGTGTCTCTAAGTATATGGTGATGCTCCTCACAGGATCCAGAGTCATAACGAGAAGAATCGACCCTCTTTCCATCAGTCTCACCAGTTTACAGTTAATAAAATTGTTGAATGAATTTATGTGTGTTTCAACATGAGTAAAGATGCATTCTATCGTCGGGGTGTGACGATAACCGCATCACCGCAATACCGCAATAATGAGATGATGCCTACCATGATGTGAGGTCATCACCACTGGGGTTATATTTAGTTTAATATTAAGTTTTGTTTTGTAAAAAGACTTTCTTTCGTTTTGTATACAAATTGTCTCTTAATTTTAATAAAGGTTTCTTCGGCCAATTGCATTTATTTAATAAATAAGAAGCAAATAAGTAGACTATGAGGTCGCGGAAGCGATCGCTTTCATTGCTCATGAACTGGAGCGCGTCTCAAATAAACTGAAACTCAGCAGGTTTGCCTTACATACATGAGAAATATGTAGCCTAATATGTGTAGAGAGAAAAATTTAAATAAGCAGAGTGCAGTATTCAGAACTCACACAGCACAGTAAACAACCAGCTTGATACAGATGGATCACTACTTTAGCAGTCAGATGCAAATTTCCTCGGAGCGAAGATGGAGCAGTGTTTCTGATATCAGTGAACGAGGAGTGGAGCGGGAGATGGTAAACCCAGAGCTGGAGCTGGAGCGGAGTGATTCTTGAATGCATAGGGAGTGGAGCGGGGAGCGGGAGATGGTAAACCCGGAGCTGGAGCGGAGTGATTCTTGAATGCATAGAGCGGAGGGGAAATTGCCGCTGCTCCACTCCGCTCACATACTCGACTCGCAAGACTCGCAGCGGGTGGGGGTTGGTTAACCGCCATATCGCAATTCTTGTTGCTTCATCACCGCGGTAAGAAAAATCCCATACCGTCACAGCCCTAGTTGGGATAAACTTCCCGAGCCGTGCCCAAACACGCCCCAGGCCGTCTCAAAACACGCCTCTTCAAGCCGCAGACAAAACACCGGAAACCTCTATCTTTAGCCTCTTACGCTTCTCTTAAGCTCTTCGTGCTTACGCCTCTCTTCACTTCTTTGCTCTTACGTTTTTCTTTGTCCCGAGCAATCTTGTTTGCGTGTGGACTCTTCTTTATTAACTTAACTTACTTTTAAATTTTTCTAGACCCAAATCCCGCAAAGCCGCTTTAAGCCAGAGGAAAAACTCCCGAGACCCTTTTCCAGTGGTCTAGCGACAGTTTTCAAAGAACTCTAATCTGTTTCTGCCTAATGCCAACGGCAGAGATAGCTTTATACCGTGACGCCTTTCATCAACTCCACTTCAACAGCCGCATCGCTGACCAGCCAGCGGCATCGTCACGTGACGGACGCCTTGTGAGAGCGGTCTCTTCTAAACCCAGACGCCCCGCTTCAGAGCTCCGAAGCAAAACTTTGGACCTGTGACGGAAATCGAACTGGACAGTACCAGCGAACCAAGTAAGCCGCACGTGACACAGCAGGAGTTTTGGCGTTCTAAACTGTATTTTATAAGCTCAAGTCACTATATCTTCATCTACTTCCCTCTAAATCCGTAAACCTCCCTTAGGAAAAACGGCATATTTAATGATTCAAAACTTCCCTTTTACTCCACAAAGTTCTAGTCAGTAAATGTTATTGTTTATTATTCTGTTTTAATCATTCTCATTATCCGTCAATAATCTTTTCCTTTGTGTCCCATTAATATGTTAACTTTGTATAATCTTTAATAAAACCACATAAAACGTTAAAGATTTTGATTTGGTGTTTTAATGTTTATATGAGACATATTCAAAACAGATAGAATTCTATTCCTTCAGATTAATTGAGACTAAATATAATCAGTTTCCCAGAACTTATCTGGGTGGTGCCCTCAACGAGACAATAATTTTGTTTATAATAAAACAATAATAAAAATATTAATTGATAATTTACCCAAATTAATAAATTAATATTTCTATTACATTCATAATCATTACATCTGTCACTATCTAACTTTTCATTCAATGGAAGAATAAACTGTGATTTATTTGTGTTTTGGTGCAGTTTCTGTGAAAGTTCTTGACCGTCACACGATGATAAACCTCAGTCCTTCAGCTCAGGCTCTGTGTGTTAGACTCTGTTGTGTTTTAAACTTATAGAAGCTAATGGTCCTGTTCCATATATATTCCATAAAGGTGCTTCCAGACGCGTGGATACAGCCCAATGCTCCAGTGTTTAGTCATTGCCACAGTCAAAAACTGTATGTCTTTACTTTGCAGCACTTCTTTCTTTTGGCAGAAATTAACAGACATACAGCTGTGTAACGCCACCTATTGGCTGGTTCTTACAAACCTGATAAAGAACCTGGTGAGAGTTTGAGGCTTTTTCAGTTTCTTCTCCACAGCAACAAGAGACACTGAACCATGTCATAATCTGAATGTAACCCTCTTTGTGTTCTGTTATTGTTGCTCTGGATGATATTTTCTGACACAGATGATTAAAGCTTATGTCCTGCTGTAAGATAAAACAACAACTTTTAGCTGTAAAAAGGCAGAAGGCCATTGTTTCCTGTTTAACTGATTTCCCTGACATCTCTGTTTTCTTCTAGTACACCACTACAGCTAATACAATGTTCAACTTATTTATTTTCTCAGCTCAAATAGAAGATGAAAGGATTTATTCTTATGTGGAAATGATAACCCCTGCCTCAGCCCTAAAATCAGCTCCAGATACAGGTGAGTCTGTGAGAGTATTAAAAGTATTCACTTGTAGCTATAGACTGTAATCTGTGTTAAACAAGTGTCTCTTACAGGAAGTCATTATTTTAACTATGTCCAATATATTTACACTGTTGGGTCTGAGTTTTCTCACTTCCTGGATTTAATAAACCAAAGTATCTCAAAATACATTTTCACAAACACTAGACCCTGGTTCTGTTTGGTCTGATTCTGAACATGGTTCACTGGAGTCTCACACCTGACAAGTTGTGAGTGTCTTTTGTCGTTGAAAGTGTTGGTCAGTCTCACCTCATGCAGGAGACTTTGTGTTTGTGAAAGAACCATAATGACCTCATATTTTCTGCTCCAACAGGAGATAAAAAGGCAGTTCATGGGAGAGACTTCTGTGTTCTGGCAGCAGTTCTGGTGGTTGTCTGTGTGCTGCTGCTGGTGAGCATCGCTGTCCTCATCTACTGTGAGTTTCAACACGAATCAGTCGTTTAAAGGAGCCATGTTGGTTTAGTCAGAGGTTTATTGTTTCATTAAAGATTGCAGGTGGAGCAGTTTTTTTCTCACTAACCTGGGACTTAAGCATATCCAGCCTTGTCAAATTAACTCTGCTCTGGACCTTAGGGCCTCTGCTCGGAGAAGCGTCCCAATGAGAGGCACCATCTCTGGGAAGTGAACCAGAGCTGTGGGGAAATAGAAAATGGGTAAAGGCCCAAAAATAATCAAATAAGGGCAATGTGTAGACCACTCTTTTGTAGCCCATCTGCCCCTGGCTCCATCCACATTTAAAAGGCAGCTTAGAACAACTTTAGCATGGCCCAGCTGTCTCATCAAAGCCTCCAGCCGAAGAGCACTGCTTGTCTTTCCAGCCTCAGGGCCTCTTTTCCAGGCTTGAAGCTGCACCAAGACCTCCCTCATTAAAAAATTAAAAATGACAAAGTGTGATCTTTTAGATCCCGGCACACCTCTGACACCTGGAAACCCACCTTTAAGCCCTTTACAGTATCTCCGCCAAGCCCCGAGGCAGTAGGAGTTGTGTGCCTCTGGTACCCCACATATAAGTGTCTTTGTGGTCCTTGTACCCCATTCAGGAGTTAGGGCTACATTCTGGACAGAGGACAGACCACCAGCACCAGGCACACAGCCTCTGCTACTCTTCCCACCCTCAGGCCACCTTGGCCCAGGCTACACAGGTCCAGTAATACTGCCCCCTTCCTTTTTAGACCCAACACATTACATTTTTCTGCCTACAGTACCCCATGCACATGGAGGGTCTTCATTGAAGGGGAGGAGGTCAAGCCTTAGCCTGGCCACACCAGGCCCTTGGCTTGACACTTTTTATTTTTTTATTTAAGTCGTAAAATGTTTTGATAAAGAGCTTTCAATTGATCCAAGCGAGTGTTTTTCTCTGCTACGTACAAAACACTTTGCATCAAATGTCTGAACTTCGATTCCTCTCATACTGAGCAGGATTCTATTGCAACAACGCACCATCAGTAGGGACAACTGAGCTGAGGGATCATACCACCCAAGAGTTGTACTTTTGTTTGTTCAGCCATGCTCACT
Organism: Perccottus glenii; assembly: GCA_024416835.2. Taxonomy (NCBI): domain Eukaryota; kingdom Metazoa; phylum Chordata; class Actinopteri; order Gobiiformes; family Odontobutidae; genus Perccottus; species Perccottus glenii. The sequence continues at coordinate 2,565,310 of CM044551.2, forward strand.
GGCATGGTTTCAAAATTGCCACTGCACCGCAGGGGGCCAGGTTGTGGGTGGTGTAAATTCAGGTAGCCCATGTGCCCAAAGAAACGGGAGTCTTTTTCCCAGCGCACGCTTGACCAATGCCCAGCTTTAAGTCCCCTCGGGCAGGGGTTGCTCAGCTCCTTCTTCACCACGATAGACTGGTACATCGACTGCATTACGGCAGAAACTCCACCAATCCATCTGTCAATCTCCCGTTCCATCCTTTTCTCACCCAAGAAATCATCTAAGTTCAGCTGAAGGTCCTGTTTTGCTGGAGCCACCGGTGACAAAAGGCAGCCCTGCCGGAGTCCAACATGCACCGAAAACAGGTCTGACTTACTGCCAGAAATGAACCATGGTCCTGCGCCGGTCGTACAGGGACCGGACAGCCCTTAACAGTGGGCCCCGGACCCCCCTGCTGTGAGAGACACAGTTGAATGTGTCCAAATCCACAAGGGGCAGAGCTGGTCCAGTGTTCCCAAACAGGATGAAAACCGCTTTCTTCATCCTGGATACGAGGTTCAACTGTTGAACAAACTCTCCGCTCCAGTATTCTGGCACAGACTCTCACCTATGATCATGAGGTTTGGGTCAAGACTGAAAGAACAAGATGCCGGAGACAGGCCGAAATGAATTTCCTCCACAGGTTTTGGGGTGCACGTGGCAGAGTGGTTAGCACTCCTGCCTCACAGCAAGAAGGTTGTGAGTTCAAAACCCAGCCGACTCAAACATTCTCAGCCGACTCTAGTATTTCTGTGAGGAATGGCATGTCCTCCACGTGTTGGGTAATGGGCAACTCTAAAGTGTTCCTAGTGAATGAATGTGAAAGTGAATGGTTGTCTGTCACTGTCTGTCTCTAAATGTTAGCCCTGCGACTAACTGGCCACTGTCCAGGGTGAACCCCGCCTCAGGCTCAAAACTGCTGGGATAGGCCACAGTCACCTGTGACCCCTAATGGGACTAAGTGGTAGAAAATGGAAATGAAATGAATGAACATAGTCAAACTTTATGCCATGGAAAATT
>CM044551.2:2571350-2778850 GCA_024416835.2 Perccottus glenii
GTAAAGTGGAGTAACTTCTGTTTGGTGTCATTTACAGGTGTTTATTTATAATCATATACAATATTACTTTGATAAGTTCCATGGATTTTGGATTGGTTTGTCTCGAAACTCCAACAACAGCTGGGTCTGGGTCGATGGACAGACAGACACTCTGGGGTGAGTCGGGTCATTTACAAAATAAACTAAGATGACAGGACTTCTCTGAAATCCAAGATGAAAGATAATTAAAATGGATTTTAAGTAGAGCTGATGCTGTAAAGTATGAGTTGGACACACATTTTCTTTAAATGTTTAATTAAAATCACAGTTTTTCAGTGGATCTCAACATAATGCAGACAATAAAACCCATTCTGAGGTTAGCTGCTCAGTGTAAGTTTCCACAGAGATCTACCTCGAGACAAAGTGAAGCAGCTTCTGAAACTGAAAACCCAGAGTTAACCCTGAGCTGACCTCTAACCTCCTGATCCAGCTTCAGAGGACAGGGTCCAGAGCTGTCACAGAATAAAACACACTCTCCCCTTCACTCTTCCACATATTTATAGAAGCTTTAGCAGCTGTTTGTCAAATATTAATATCACTGGAATCAAGACAATGAATGTACATCATAAGATAAGCATCTATGCTGACAATAATTTACTTTATTTACAGAACCCAAAACTCTTAGTCTCATTAACACCTTCTCTGCCATCTCAGACTATTCTATCGACTGGTCTAAATCTACAACTCTACCATTCAACCCATAAAGCTGGGATGTGGCACTTCTACCGTCCTCTTGTTCTTTTCATGTTGAAATATCAAATTTTACTCTAATTTTTCATATTTTACTTTCATTCTCACATATGGTCCAGGCAGTGTTAGGAAAGTTCACTTTCTACAAGAACTAGTTCAAAGTTCAGTTCACAAATTTTAAAATGAACTAGTTCAGTTCAGTTCAAACTTCAAAATTTTGAACTAAGTTCACAGTTCCAACAATGAACTTGTTCATAGTTCTTTTTTCCATATGTTGCTGCTATTATTTTTCAAAATTATTGCCACAGCCCATATACAGTAGAATCACAGACAGCAATTATTTTATCAGTTTTAACAATGAAGCAATGATGCGTTAGATTTCATTTTCATATCCAATTTTCAATCCTTATCCAACCAGGGTTTACATTAGCATTGAGGAGACATTGTTGCTTTAATGCTTTGTTGCTGTCCATTCACTCCACACTAGTAGCAGCTGCAGCCAACCCTACAGTACATTCTCAAGAACATGAGGACAAACGTGCTGCTTGAATGGTCTTTTTAATGAGGAATTATTCAAAGAAAAACAGGACAGTAATCATTAAGGTGAAAACGTTCTTAAATTGTAATAATTTTCCATTGTCCACATGCTAAAACAGAATATTGGAATCCTGGGAAAAAATGTAGATAATCCACTGTTTTCTGTATTTTATCCCTTGTTTCCATGAGGAGGATGTTTGAGTGTTTAGCTTTCACCAAACACAGCTCACAGACAAAAGTAAAAAACTACAAAATCAAAAGAGGCTAAAGCTAAAGCTCAGGACCTGGTGGTTTATTGACAACAGCCTGAAATTCTACATATAATGCCTAATACTCCTTTAAAACACGTGTGAGAACATTTTAAATACATACAAAAAAATCATAAATTCAAGCCAAAACATATTTGTTAAACAAATGTGACAAAGATGCCTGTCATAATTGATCTCTTTCTATTGTCATTTCTCTGAAAACAACAGGAACAAGGGAAAAAGCACTGAGCATTTCTTTAGCATTAGCTGTTGCCAATAATTAACTGTTACTGTTTAATTTGCAGGTTCATCTTAAAACAAAATTTAGAATAGAAATATTTATTTCCTGTATTTTCCCCGTGTGGGGTAACATTTTAATTAAAATGCTTATGATTAGTTCTGTAACAGGATTTAGGATTCACAGAAACTGACACAACTTAAGGAAGACTTAACCTGTGTCACTCATCTCCAAACCCTCCTTTCACACCTTTTCTGTTTTTAATCACCCAAATGAACATCTGTTAGGTTCAAATGAATGTGAATGCTAATTACTCACGTTTGTAAATGAGGTCAAATAAGTACCTAACTTACAACAGAATAAAGAAGTTGACAGACAAATGTACAACTCACCACATTAGACGTCCTCACTTTCCTCTGAGCTGAGTCTTTTAATCCTGACATTAAAACTGTCCAGTCCTGGTTCAGTTCTGGATTCATTCTCTGATTATCAAAGCAGTCGGGACTAGAGGATAAAGGGCTGTTGTTCAGCTTTGACACTGACACGGAGCTGAGGAGCTGAATAAACTAAAATAAACGTTCCCTCTCCGTCCATAACGTCAGTGAATCTTCGTTATGTTTTGCCAAGGCTCAGCTTTTAGATTTTAGTTTCTAACGCATTATCAGGCTAAGCTAAACATGTTAAAATTTCCCGCTGCTCTGTCCGTAACCATAGTAACCTGAGGACCCGCGCGTGTAGACGTAGCTGTCCTAGAAGTGCCGGTTCAAAATATGTTTTACACAATGCGCTGGTGTTGCCAGGTTTGGTGTTTTTCCGCTACATATTAAGACCCGTTTGCGGCTGGTTTGCGGTGTGTTTTAGCCGGGTTTTCGCCTGGAAGGCTCTATAGAAATCTGGCACCCTATTGAACGAAGTTAACCTGAAAGAGAGCGTGCCGTTCACAGACACCAGACTGAACGAGTTCACAGTAACGTTCATCAGGCAGTAATTCAGCACGTTCAGTTCACGTTCGCCCAAAATATGAAGCGAGTTCATGAACTATCGCTCATTGACGCGCGTTCAGGCACAACACTGGGTCCAGGAATACAGCATCTGGGAAAACAGCACTACAGCTTTACACTTTCACAGTCTTTATTAGAAATTGCAATAAATATCAAATCACCCAAAAAATCATTCAACAAATGATTAAATATGCAACCATCATAAATACAGTGGGGATCGAAAGTTTGGGCACCCCAGGTAAAAAAATTTATTAATGTGCATAAAGACGCAAAGAAAAGATTGAAAAATCTCCAAAAGGCATCAAATGACAGATTAGACATCCTTATAAAAAGTCAAAAAAAGTTAGATTTTATTTCCATCATTTACACTTTCAAAATAAAAGAAAACAAAAAATGGTGTCTGCAAAAGTTTGGGCACCCTGCAGAGTTAATACCTTGTACTGCCCCCTTTGGCAAGCTAGGACCTGACAGTGTCATGGATTGTTCTCAATCATCGTCTGGATAGACCAGGTGATGTCAATCTCAAAGGTTTTAAACGCCCAGACTCATCTGACATTGCCCCAACAATCAGCACCATGGGTTCTTCTAAGCAGTTGTCTAGAAAACTGAAACTGAAAATAGTTGACGCTCACAAAGCAGGAGAAGGCTATAAAAAGATAGCAAAGCGTTTTCAGATGCCAATATCCTCTGTTCGGAATGTAATTAAGTCAAAACCCACATTTGACTGCACGATCCCTCCAGAAAGATCTGGCAGACACTGGAGTTGTGGTACACTATTCCACTATAAAGAGATACTTGTACAAATATGGACTTCATGGAAGAGTCATCAGAAGAAAACCTCTTCTACGTCCTCAACACAAAAATCAGCGTTTGAAGTTTGCAAATGAACATATAGACAAGCATGATGCATTTTGGAAACAAGTTCTGTGGACCGATGAGGTTAAAATAGACCTTTTTGGCCGGAATGAGCAAAGGTATGTTTGGAGAAGAAAGGGCACAGAATTTAATGAAAAGAACCTCTGTCCAACTGTTAAGTATGGGGGTGGATTAATCATGTTTTGGGGTTGTATTGCAGCCAGTGGCACAGGGAACAGGAGTAGAAGGAAAATGGATTCAATAAAATTTCAGCAAATTTTGGATGCTAACTTGATGCCATCTGTGGAAAAGCTGAAGTTAAAGAGAGGATGGCTTCTACAAATGGATAATGATCCTAAACACACCTCAAAATCCACGGTGGATTACATCAAGAGGCATAAACTAAAGGTTTTGCCATGGCCTTCACAATCTCCTGACCTCAACATAATTGAAAATCTATGGATAGACCTTAAAAGAGCAGTGCGTGACAGACAGCCCAGAAATCTCAAAGAACTGGAAGACTTTTGTAAGGAAGAATGGGCAAAGATACCTCAAACAAGAATTGAAAGACTCTTGGCTAGTTACAAAAAGTGTTTACAAGCTGTGATACTTGCCAAAGGGGACAGTACAAGGTATTAACTCTGCAGGGTGTCCAAACTTTTGCAGACACCATTTTTCTTTTGTTTTCTGTTATTTTGAAAGTGTAAATGATGGAAATAAAATCTAACTTTTTGACTTTTTATAAGGATGTCTAATCTGTCATTTGATGCCTTTTGGAGATTTTTCCATTTTTTCTTGGCGTCTTTATGCACATTAATAAAAATATTTACCTGGGGTGCCCAAACTTTCAATCCCCACTGTACTTTCTATCTTTACCTTCACTCCATCCATCTCAATCATATTTATTAAATGAATTATCATCAACACCATAATTCACTTAATAACATCTCAAATATGTAAAGACATTGGACAGTTTAAGTTGTGAAGTGGAAGGCTGAGCAGAACCAAACTCACAAAATGAACAGCACAATATAAACATTATTATACTTTGAAATATTGTAAATTTCTGAGAAATAAAAGTAATGGCAACAACAAACCTCATTGTTACTATTTTACTATTGTATTTGTTGTTATTATGGTTTTTATGGTTATTAATATTATTACATCACAATCTACAAAATAAGCACTACGTTCACACAGACATCCGCTGAAACATGAACACACACCATCTCCCATTAATTTAATCTTAATGATATTAATATTATGATATTTATGTAACAGTTTTTTTCTGTTTAAAAGGTTCTGGATGAAGACAACGTTGGGTGCGTCTGCTCCTAAAGCGTTGATGATTCCAAACCAACCTCTGAACGAGAGCTGGAGTCCTGCAGATCCTACCATGCAGAATAAATTTATCTGTGAAAGAAAAGCACTCATAAAGGTGTAGATGTGTTTTAAAAGTATGATTGATTTTTTTTTTACACTTTTTTCTAGTTTGAGCCTTTTAGTTTATTTCAGACTTGTGTGAAATAATGAATGACAGCAGTGTTTCATAGAGTGTATCTGCTGCTGTTGAAGCCTCTGTCTCTGCTGCAGAAGGTTTGGAGGAAACTAAATGTGTTTCTGAGACACTAGGGCCTACAGTTCAGAGGGAACTGAAGGTTGTTTTTTTTTAACTTAAAAAATAATGTAAACATGAAACAGAGAGTGGAACATTTGAATAAAAGACAAACAGTCAAAGTCCTGAGACAGAGGCTTCTTTGGTAACATGTTGTACATTAGTGTGTCCTTTATTTTGAAGTCAACATAGATATAGTCACATGTACTCTGAGAAAATCAAAAACACAATAAATGTTAGTGTTTGACCAAAAATTATGCAGTTTTACAAAACAACCCAGTCACAAATTTAGTTTCATTTTTATAATTTCTCTTAAACAAATGTTGAATATTAATGAACCAGATCAGGTTTAGGCTCAGTGCATTTTTAATGCAACCTTTGGTCAGACAATCACATTTGTGCTTTGATAAAGTATATCATGTTGTATCATGTATTTTAAGTTTTTTCATGAATAAATAAAATGCAACTGAATGAAACAGCTCTGATCAGGAAGTTTATTTAAACACATGACAAAGAACAAACAGAGGAGGAAACCGGGTTTAAAAATACTTAAAACATACAGAGTATGTTGTACATTTTGTCTGTTTACTCTTTTGTTTCCAATGGGGACTATATTTTAGGATTCAGTCAATCAAACCAGACAAGTCTGTTTTAAACGAGGGTCAGACTTTAAGACGTCATCTAGGCTTTATTATGAAGGGTTTAAATCGTTTTAGAGAGAATTCTCAGTTCTGAACAGAAGCATTGTCCAATCACAACTCACTTCATGAAAAAAGAGTGCTCCCATTGGTCGACACTGACGTCAATAAAGAAGTAATGTCTGAAGATAAAACAGAAAGTGTTTATTCAGCTCTGAATACGTCTTTTACAGAGAAATATATCAAATATCAAAAAAAGAAAAACACAAACAGAGAAAGGTGTGGCAACATGAAACAGGAATAAATATTGGAAATTCAAAGAGATAATTATTGTTCTGACGTTGAAGTCAGAGCTAAAAGTTTACAGTCAGCTCTAACTTCAGTTTAGTTTAATGTATTCGTATTTTGTGAAGGTAAATATTGATCTAGTTTAACTTTTGTAACTGCTGCTGTTGGGAGAGAGAGGCTCTGAGACAGAGGGCAAAAGAAAATCAGGTAGTGCCACTTTAAAAGAAACGTCTCCACAATCTTTGGTTCATATCCAGTTTATTCACAGAGTGCTTTCATCTGATACAGAGGTAGACGTTTGAGTTTTGAGTTTTAAAAATAATTAAATGCACAAAACTCTACAAACATTATACAGTATAGACATATTTACAGCACATTCAGAGACAAAAGGCCGGGGTTATTCCTGTAGTGCTTTAGCCCTGAGTTAGATTTACATTTATATTAAACTACTGTTACATTATTAACTTTTCACAATTGTTCTGATGAAAAGTGACGGCACATTTCCACAGAGCTCTACCAAACAGGTCGGTTTGATTCAACAAAGGTTTGGGTTTCTTTGTACTTTTATTAAGTTTGGCTTTAGTTGGACTTTAACTGGTTTTAAACTGATTTAAATGGGTTATTTATTCCTGAGAGTTGACCATAACATACTGTGAACTATTTTGGAACATCCTTCGGTACTGCTCTATTGGAAATATACCTCCACAATTTAAATAGTTTTCTTTTTCCTGTCTCTAAAACGTATCTCCTTTGAGTATTTCTTCATTATAATATTTACATAGACTCTTATGTTAAGCTTATGTATCTCAGTCCCATTATTGTAGTTCGTTGTCTTTAGCCCCAGTTCTCGCCCTGCTCCATCATCGCTTGTACGCCAAGTTTACGCTCCTCAACACTTCCGCTGCCGTCTTTCCCAGCATCCCTTGCACGTCGCACACAAAGCGGTAGACGTAGCGCTTCCCGGCCGTTTTGTGGATGATGTTCTTGTGGTAATAATAGCGTAAACCGCGGCTCAGCTTCTCGTAGTTCATCTTGGGCTTGTTCTTGCACTGACCCCAGCGTTTGGCCACCTTTGACACAAAATACACTTTTATCAGACAAATACCTTAGACTTTAACTGGTTTAAAAAGATCTGAACTGTTTACATCAACATTTGGACAGAGGTTAGGTGGTTTTCAATGGTTTCAAACTGCTTATAACAGGGTTTGGTTGAATTTTAAGTGGGAAAGTGAAATTTTTACCTCTGTAGGGTCGGCCATCTTGAACTCCCAGCCGTCTCCAGTCCAACAGATAAACGTCCGACAAGCCGAGTCCAGCAACAGCTCCAGGAGAAACTGCCACAACTGGATCGGACCGGAGCCTGGACAGGACAAAAAGGACAGTTAGTTACACAATATACTGTGTGTTTTACTGGACAAGAGACCAGACCAGCACATTACTTCTGTTTATTGTATTTGGTATGTTATTCATTTTAAATCCATTCAAAATCAGTTAAAATCCAACTAAAACCCATGTAAATCTATTCTAAACCAGTTAAAGTCTGAGTTAAACCATTTAAGACCCGCCCAAATCTAGTTAGGACCAATTTAAATCTATTCTAAACCAGTTAAAGTCCTTAAACCCTCCCTGGTCTGGACCTGGATAAGCTGACATGGCGGTGATGGGCCCCTCTCGCTCAGTCCTCAGCGTCGGTGCAGTTCTGCGTTTGACCACACGAGGGCAGTATGTGTCTGCGGCCTGAGGACTGGTGTTGGGGTGAGGAGGGTGAGGAGTGTGAGGAGGGTGAGAGGAAGAGGAGGAGGAGTAGTCGGACCAATAGGACGAGTGAGAGTCGAAGACTTTGGGACAGGAGTAGGTCTGGTCACTGAGGCCTGTGGAAACAGACTTTATTTAAACTGAAATAAACTTTTAAAAACATACATTACATTTAGGTTTCAGCTCCATGTTAGTCCTGCTTTAGCCCTGCTTTAAAATGGTTTAGACCTGGTTCAGACCTGGTTTAGACCTGGTTTAGACCTGGTTCAGACCTGGTTCGGATCCTGGTTTAGACCTGGTTTAGGACCTGGTTTAGACCTGGTTTAGTCCTGGTTTAGACCTGGTTTAGACCTGGTTCAGACCTGGTTCGGACCTTGTTCAGACCTGGTTCGGACCTTGTTCAGACCTGGTTTAGACCTGGTTTAGACCTGGTTTAGACCTGGTTCAGATCCTGGTTTAGCACCTGGTTTAGACCTGGTTTAGACCTGGTTTAGATCTGGTTCAGACCTGGTTTAGACTTGGTTCAGACCTGGTTTAGACCTGGTTTAGACCTTGTTCAGACCTGGTTTAGACCTGTTTTAGACTTGGTTTGTTTTATCCATTTCAGATTTTTAAAAACACTTAAAATTCCACTATTTCTATTTTTATAGATTGATAGTTGTCTGTAGAGTCTGACCTGGTCCAGAGCTGACGGTTCTGTTGGGACTGTACGGACTCTGAGAGGACTCCAGTGTGGGGCTGAAGTGAGCGCTCTGAGGCACGAGGCTCTGGTAGGACAGGCCCGACCCGGACGAGTCATGGAAACCAGACTGATCCACGCTCACTACTTCTGCAAAGACAAAATAACTCAAATGAAACACACATATATTGTCCTAGGATTTTCTTGATCCTCTTTTAGTCCTGGTTTTATTAATCACTCGGGTCTCACCGTTTGGATACAGCTCCACCAGTTGAAGTCCTGATGTCAAGGTTAAAGAGTTGACCTTCGCCGGACCTCACTGAAAACAAAACACACGCTCAGACCTGTCCCATAGAAGATGGACTGTGTGTTACTGTGGTCTTTGTGTAGTTGTACCTTTGTTGTGGTAGGTCTGTGGAGGTTTGTGCGGCGTCTCACTGAAGCTGCTCTCGGTTCCAAACGACTGAGGTCCAGAGGCTTTACTGGAGTCTAACAGAAAAGACAGGTCTTCACCACCAAAGTCTGGAAACACGACACAAGAAAATATGAGAGAGAGAGAGAGTTATGTAGTCCTGGTTTAGACTTGGTTTAGTCCTCCTTAAGTCCTGGTTAAGTCCTGGTTTAATCCTGGTTTATGTTTTGGAACAGACACCAGGGTTTTGTTTGATTGAGAAAAAAGTGGAGGAAAAGACATTAAACAGGAAAAGGTCGAGTGTCGAATCAGCAGCAGGACATTTCAGCGCTGGTTTGTGAATGGGACGAGGAGGAAATGGGACGGAGGGCACTGAGAGGGGTGCTGAGGGGAGGAAGAGCCAGAGGAAACGCCAGAACAGGGAGTGGACCGAGGCTTTGGACCTGGAGCTAAATCTGTCCCGAAGGAAGTCTGCAGCTGACGATTAGTGACACAAACACAAACAGGTTTGAATGAGACATAATGGGTTTAGAATAAAAACTGGGCCAGGACTAAAACAGGACTGGTGCAGGACTAGATCCGGACTAAAACAGGACTAGATCAAGACTGGACTTAAAGAGGACTGGACCAAGACTAAACCAGGACTAAACTGGCCTATGTTACTATTATTTCTTTCAGCATTTATCAGGTCTTTATCCTGAAAAACGAGTGCTCCCATTGGTCAACACTGATGTCAATAAGGAAGTAATGGCTGCTCATAAAACAGAGAAAGTGTGTAATTCAGCTCTGGATATGCCTGATTTTTTTTTAGAGACACAGCACGTTTTGAGTCAGGATATTTGGACACATCAGACTGAGTCTCGATGATGTTACTGTTGGAGTCAAGGCCTGGTCAGACAGATGTGTTTCCTGTGTCCTTCAGCTGCTCACTCACAGGAAACACCAGGAGAGTGACTGTCACAGCTTCACACAACAGCCTCAGCATTTATCTCAACTCTGACGGGTCACATGACAGATTATAATCCTGGTTTAATCCTGGGGAAGGTCTGGTTTTGTTTGTGGTTTAGACCTAAGAGCACTAAACTAGGTCTAAACCAGGACTAAACAGGTCTATACCAGGACTAAACCAGAACTAAACTAGGTCTATACCAGGACTAAACCAGAACTAAACTAGGACTAAACTAGGTCTAAACCAGGTCTAAACCAGGTCTAAACCAGGTCTAAACCAGGTCTAAACCAGGTCTAAACCAGGACTAAACCTGGACTAAACTAGGACTAAACCAGGTCTAAACCAGGACTAAACCAGGTCTAAACCAGGACTAAACCAGGTCTAAACCAGGTCTAAACCAGGTCTAACCCAGGACTAAACCTGGACTAAACCAGGTCTAAACCAGGACTAAACCAGGTCTAAACCAGGTCTAAACCAGGTCTAAACCAGGACTAAACCAGAACTAAACCAGGACTAAACCAGGTCTAAACCAGGTCTAAACCAGGACTAAACCAGAACTAAACTAGGACTAAACCAGGTCTAAACCAGGACTAAACCAGGTCTAAACCAGGACTAAACCAGGACTAAACCAGGTCTAAACCAGGTCTAAACCAGGTCTAAACCAGGTCTAAACCAGGACTAAACCAGGACTAAACCAGGTCTAAACCAGGTCTAAACCAGGACTAAACCAGGTCTAAACCAGGACTAAACCAGGTCTAAACTAGGACTAAACCAGGACTGAACCAGGACTAAACCAGGTCTAAACCAGGACTAAACCAGAACTAAACTAGGACTAAACCAGGTCTAAACCAGGTCTAAACCAGGTCTAAACCAGGACTAAACCAGGTCTAAACCAGGTCTAAACCAGGTCTAAACCAGGACTAAACCAGGACTAAACCAGGTCTAAACCAGGACTAAACCAGGTCTAAACCAGAACTAAACTAGGACTAAACTAGGTCTAAACCAGGTCTAAACCAGGTCTAAACCAGGACTAAACCAGGTCTAAACCAGGTCTAAACCAGGTCTAAACCAGGTCTAAACCAGGTCTAAACCAGGACTAAACCAGGACTGAAACCAGGACTAAACCAGGTCTAAACCAGGACTAAACCAGGTCTAAACCAGGACTAAATCAGAACTAAACTAGGTCTAAACCAGGTCTAAACCAGGTCTAAACCAGTTCTAAACCAGGTCTAAACCAGGTCTAAACCAGGACTAAACCAGGACTAAACTAGGTCTAAACCAGGACTAAATCAGAACTAAACTAGGTCTAAACCAGGTCTAAACCAGGTCTTAACCAGGACTAAACTAGGTCTAAACCAGGTCTAAACCAGGACTGAACCAGGACTAAACCAGGACTTTGTTTAAGACCTGTGTTGTGAGCTCACCATATGCTGTGAAGTCTAATCCAGCGGGGACCTCCTGTGTGGTGTAGTCCTCGTTGTAAAACCCACTCTGACATGTCTCCATCTGTTAAAACAGAGCAAAAATATATATAAATAAATCATCAGTTATAGGTTCAAGCAAAGTTTACTCCTAGTTTTATTCAGGTTTAGTGGTTCTGACTTGTTTCTTTATAGTTATTTAAGGCTTATTTTAAGTTTTATTCTAGTTTAATGTCCTGGTTTGAGCCATGTTTAGACCTGGCTTTAGTCTTTGCTTTTGCAGTTCCTCAAAACTACACTAAAAAGCATAAAAGTATCACTAAAAATGACAAAATTAACATGTAAATGAATGAATTATCTCTGATTTAAATCTCTTTGTGAGACCCCATTAACAAGCAGCAGGAAACTCAGTTCATTCAAAACCTTTACTGACCACTACAGCCACAGAGCTATAGTCGGGAATATTTCACATATGATCAGTCTTTTTGATTATATTAAAGGTATTTAGAAATATATATAGCGTTTCAGTGTGGAAATATCCTCCAGGGAGCACACATTTAAATGGACAATGGATTAGTTTGTCACTGGACCCTTTTACAGCTGAACATAATTCCTGTGGCATTGCTCCAGTCTAATTCTCCAAACGGAGGAATAAATAAGCTCCAAACAACTGAAATAGAACCACATTTAAAAAATACTGGACGCTCGTTACAGGTCTACATTAAAGCTATTAAACAGAAAAAACATAATGTCCCATAAATAAAAACAAAAGGCTGAGACAATAAGAGAAAGTAACAAGAAAGCCAGGAAAAGAAAATACAAGTTTGTATAAAAGAACCTTTGAAGTAGCAAGGTTTGGGGTTTAAGGCCCATTTTGTTAATAATGCTTAAAAAAGACTGAAGGGAAAGGATTAATAGAGGAAAACATTTAGAGTAGTTTTGTTGAAATGGGTTTGAAAGCAAGCAATAAAAGGTAAATAAATTGTTTGTTTTGTTTAGATTTTTGGTCCTAATTTAGGCTAAGACTGGGATTAAATTAGAACTAGGCTAGATCAGGACTAAACTAGGATTAAACCAGGTCTAAACCAGGTCTAAACACAGATTAAACCAGGGATAGATCAGGACTAAACTAGGATTAAACCAGGTCTAAACCCAGATTAAACCAGGAATAGATCAGGACTAAACTAGGACTAATGATCAGACACAGTCACAAAATGGGTCCTAACAATTTAAGTAATATAGTAAGTAAATATAATTAAGTAAATATAGACTAATCGATAAGATAAAAAATATTCCAAGTAAGTGTGGGGAAAAAAGGGTCCTAACTTACTTTTATCTTGTTCTCTCGGCACTCTCCGGGTTTCATAACCGTGTCCCAGTACATTTTTTCTTTTCCTCTAAATTCCCGTCTCTTAGCTCAAAGTTCAGACTAACGTTTAGCTCGTGCTCCAGGAGCCGTTTATATATCAAACCAGTGGCGGGACGGGCGCGTGGGAGGGACGCACGACCCCAGCTGTGCGTCGTGACCATAGCAGCGGTGGGTGGAGGTTAATGAAACGTGACGTCACCTCACCTCCTCCTCGCGCTGCTGCTCCCTGTTGTCCTCACGAGCCCTTTTTTTAAAAATTCAAAACGGTCCATTCAGGAAAAAAATAACAAATAACAGTCCAATATAAGGAATGGATAAATTAGCGATAGTTATTTTACAGATTTGGGTTGTTAAAGGTTACAAATTAAGCGTTATTCAATCTGAACTAAAATGTTACAATTATTCTAACATTTTGTTATATTTTGTTTGTTTGTTACATTTTGTTCTAAAAACTTTCGCTTTATAATTGTTAAAAATTCACAACTTTGTTATTTGACATCTTAAAAGTCGTTTATATTTAACTATAAAATCTTCCTGTTCAGCAAATATTACAATATCCAGTTAATTATCAGAATATGTACTTATTATAAAACCTAAACTTAACAAAATACATAAAATGCCTTTAATAGGCCTACACGTTTATTAACTTTTTATTAATTATATTTATTTATAAAAAATAAACATTGCACAAGATGTGTGCAAATGTGCAATTTTTTCATAAAAGTGGTATTTTCATCTGTAAAAAAAAACTGAACGAAAGGACAGCGCGAGTCAGTCAGAGGTGGTTTTACGCACAAAAACGTAAAAGGATGTTTATCTTTTGTTTTACAAACCCAAGAGAACACCATTTGTGAGAACATTACACTGTTTACAAAAGTCTTTCGTTTCTGTGCGGTTTCTACTTTTACAAAATAAGCTCTGTGTTGTCTTTTCACATTTGACTGGGTAACATGACAAAAGATTGACGTTCGTTTAAAGTGACTTCAAAAGGTTTGTTCCATTTAAAAAAGGGTAGACTACACAACTAGAATATATTTGATTTAATCATCTGCTATACTTTTTTCTATTTTAATGTTAAACTGTAACAACTGATGATCAACGCTGTTGGGAAAGAGGATGAGCCAAAACCAGCGGATTCGTTTTAACGCGCCAAATTAACAAATAACGTAGATTTTATTTAGTATGCAACATTAGTTTTACGCACAAATACACAGAAAATACACAGAAAATGCACAAAGAATGCCCAGAATGCCACTGACACTTCTCATTCCCCAAGTCTGCTCGTGATTCCTCTGCGTCTCTCCCCTTTTGACTTGGCTCGACTTCTTCGTGGCTCGTTAATCACTGCGTGTAACTCTACTCCAGCTGTGTCTTAATCACGACTCAGCGTTTCCCAGATGTGTGTGTTTGTTTAGACAAGGCCTCTGCTCGCTCTTATCTTCAGCGGCCAGTTGCGCTGTGATTGGAGTCGTTCTGCGTCTCGGGTAATGTTTTTTTTTTTTTTTTTTTTTACTGCGGGTTCCATTGTTTAACGCGCTAAAGACACTGCACCAAAAGCTTTGCTCATTAAAACTACTTCATCGTCTCCACCCAAAGCCATAGTCCCATAAGAATGTCCATTTAATGGACTACAACAGGCTTCAGATTCTTGTATCTTCAGATGACAACATGATGAAGAATTAAAAACACAAACCACATGAAAGTCTCAACTGTTTATTGTCCATTTATTTTCTGAATTTGTTTCAATTCAGACTCAGGTGTGTGAACAGTTCAGACTCACAGGTGTGAACAGTTCAGACTCAAAGGTGTGTGAACAGTTCAGACTCACAGGTGTGAACAGTTCAGACTCACAGGTGTGTGAACAGTTCGGACTCACAGTTGTGTGAACAGTTCGAACTCACAGGTGTGTGAACAGTTCAGACTCACAGGTGTGAACAGTTCAGACTCACAGGAGTGTGAACGGTTCAGACTCACAGGTGTGAACAGTTAGGACTCAAAGGTGTGAACAGTTCAGACTCACAGGTGTGTGAACAGTTCAGACTCACAGGTGTGTGAACGGTTCAGACTCACAGGTGTGAACGGTTCAGACTCACAGGTGTGTGAACAGTTCAGACTCACAGGTGTGTGAACAGTTCAGAACAGGTGTGTGAACAGTTCAGACTCACAGGTGTGTGAACAGTTAGACTCACAGGTGTGTGAACAGTTAGGACTCACAGGTGTGTGAACAGTTCAGACTCACGGGTGTGTGAACAGTTCAGACTCACAGGTGTGAACAGTTCGGACTCACAGGTGTGTGAACAGTTCAGACTCACAGGTGTGAACAGTTCAGACTCACATGTGTGAACAGTTCGGACTCACAGGTGTGTGAACAGTTCAGACTCACAGGTGTGAACAGTTCAGACTCACATGTGTGAACAGTTCGGACTCACAGGTGTGTGAACAGTTAGGACTCACAGGTGTGTGAACAGTTCGGACTCATAGGTGTGAACAGTTCGGACTCAAAGGTGTGTGAACAGTTCGGACTCACAGGTGTGTGAACAGTTCGGACTCAAAGGTGTGTGAACAGTTCGGACTCACAGGTGTGTGAACAGTTCGGATTCACAGGTGTGTGAACAGTTCGGACTCAAAGGTGTGTGAACAGTCCGGACTCACAGGTGTGTGAACAGTTCGGATTCACAGGTGTGTGAACAGTTCGGACTCACAGGTGTGTGAACAGTTCGGACTCACAGGTGTGTGAACAGTTCGGACTCACAGGTGTGTGAACAGTCCGGACTCACAGGTGTGTGAACAGTTCGGACTCACAGGTGTGTGAACAGTTCGGACTCACAGGTGTGTGAACAGTTCGGATTCACAGGTGAATACAAAGATAGAAGTGAAACGAGGTGAGGGGGACTTTTTCTTTAGGGGCTGTAAAGACTTGCCAGAGTCTGGAACAACAGAGACTGAAAAGACCCACAGATTAAAACAAGGCGTCAATTGAGATTTTAAAGATCTAACATATATATTGTTACACTGAACTCCTGTTGAACTGCAGATCTAGTTCAGTCCTGGTTTAGTCCTGGTTTAGTCCTGGTTTAGTCCTGGTTTAGACCTGGTTTAGACCTGGTTTAGTCCTGGTTTAGACCTGGTTTAGACCTGGTTTAGACCTGGTTTAGTCCTGGTTTAGACCTGGTTTAGACCGTGTTTAGACCTGGTTTAGACCTGATTTAGACCTGGTTTAGTCCTGGTTTAGTCCTGGTTTAGACCTGGTTTAGATCTGGTTTAGACCTGGTTTAGACCTGGTTTAGACCTGGTTAAGTCCTGGTTTAGACCTGGTTTAGTTCTGGTTTAGTCCAGGTTTAGTCCTGGTCTAGTCCTGGTCTAGTTCTGGATTAGTCCTGGTTTACTACTGGTCTAGTCCTGGTTTAGACCTGGTCTAGTCCTGGTTTAGTCCTGGTCTAGTCTTCGTCAAGTCCTGGTCTAGACCTGGTTTAGTCCTGGTCTAGTCTTCATGAAGTCCTGGTCTGGTTTAGTCATGGATTAGTCCTGGTTTAGTCCTGGTTTAGTCCTGGTCTAGTCTTCATGAAGTCCTGGTCTGGTTTAGTCCTGGTTTAGTCCTGGTCTAGTCTTGGTCTAGTTCTGGTTTAGTCCTGGATTAGTCCTGGTTTACAACTGGTCTAGTCCTGGTTTAGACCTGGTCTAGTCCTGGTTTAGTCCTGGTCTAGTCTTCGTCAAGTCCTGGTCTAGTCCTGGTTTAGTCCTTGTTTAGTCCTGTTTTAGTCCTGTTTTAGTCCTGGTTTAGACCTGGTCTTATCCTGGTCTTGTCCTGGTAGTCCTGGTCTAGTCCTGGTCTTATCCTGGTCTAGTCTTGTTTTAGACCCTGTTTTTTTCCTGTTTAGTCCTAGTCTGGCCCTGGTCTAGTCCTGGTTTAGTCCTGGTCTAGTCCTGGTTTAGTCCTGGTTTAGTCCTAGTCTAGTCCTGGTTTAGTCCTGGTTTAGTCCTCGTCTAGTCCTGGGTTAGACCCTGGTTTCTTCCTGTTATGTCCTAGAAGTCCTGGTCTTGGGCTAGTCCTGGTTTAGTCTTGGTTTAGTCCTGGTCTAGTCCAAACCAGGACTAAACCAGGACTAGACCAGGACTAAACCAGGTCTAAACCAGGACTAAACCAGGACTAGACCAGGACTAAACCAGGACTAAACCAGGACTAAACTAGGTCTAAACCAGGACTAAACCAGGACTAGACCAGGTCTAAACCAGGACTAAACCAGGACTAGACCAGGACTAAACCAGGACTAGACCAGGACTATGAAAAACTAAAATAGGGTTAAATATAAAAAGTTTTAAACTGTACCTGTGTAGTCTTGCGCCCTCTACACGTCTCTGAAGGGAACTACACCTTTCGTACACAGAATTATATTTATTGGATAATACAGTCCATAAAGTGTGTTTTATGTTCTTTTGTTGATTTATTCACCATTTGCAATAAACTTACAGATGTGTTTACCTCAAAGTCTGTAGCCTCTGTGTCGTGCCTCAGACTCGTCTCATGACCTGCAATAAATATAATAAAATATTCAATTATGGGTTTGTCTGTTGTGTCCTGTCCTGTTCAGAGGGTGTGTGTTAAAATACACTCTTTCATGCTCTGTACCTGTTGCTGGCCATAATACTAATATAACCCTCTAATGCTTCAATTATGTTTCTGCATTTGTTTTTCCATTTTCAAGAAAGTCACATGTCTGTCATAACTGCTTAAAACTAGCCTGTAAAAGTAAAACTGTATTATGTTTTATTATATTGTGTCGGTAAAGACCTTTATTGCACAATGTGGCCCTGAATTTCTGAACATGCAAAATAAAAAAGTAAATAAAACCTGACAAAAGGCTGTGTTTCTGACACCTTGTCCTCCTGTGACCACATGTCAGAAAAGGAGGTCTGGCCTTTGCCTTATTAATAAATAATTATTTGACCATTCTGACTTTCCGCTATAGAGGGACAATATAGAAAAAAATAACAATAATAGGCTCTATTTCAGGACAGGTTAGAGTTTATTTTAAACTTTTAACTTTCACTTTCTTTATTGCTGAGATATTATTACTGTCCATTGACACAGAGTGGTTCAGTCAGAGGTTTAAAGAGATCCCAGACATTTGGAAAACGTCACATTTTGAGCTGTGTCTCCTCCCTGACCTGTCTCTGGTGCTGTTCTCACTCACGGGACTGTGCAAAGGTTTTCAGAACAGATATGCAAGAATTTAAATGTATTATTTCATTTTTTTTTTTAATCAAATGAACAAAATGTGTGTGAACAGATGAAAAACTCCTGATATGATGTAGGTGTAACTCTGAGCAAACATCGTGGAGTCTGTCCTGGTTCTGTCTGGGGTCACATGGTCTGCTTTTGTCCAAATGTTTGAACAGAACCTGCCCAGATCCTGTGGAACAAGAACTGTTGCTGTTTCGAGACAAACATGGATTTGATTTAGAATTCTCTCCTGTTCTTTCACTTCACTTTATTCTTTACTTTCTATATCCACACCCTGCATAAAACTCACAGTACTCTATATTTATATTTCTATCATTGTAAACTCAAATATTTATAACTTGTTGTAAGGTGCTATAAATAAAGTTTGTTTGATTGACTGTCGTCGTTTTCCAGAGTTCTGCTTTAGTTGCAGAAGAACACGAGTATCTTTCTCAAACACATCCACACTTAACCCTCTTCAAACACGAAACAGCCAGTGCATCGGAGGGAAAGTGACTGAACTCGTTCACGTTTCGAACTGTGTGAGCGTAAACCCGGTTTGTTCGTCAGGTCCTCGGTTTGTGTCAGAGACAGGCCTCAGTGTCACACCCGCAGTGAGAGAGAGAGTGTATCCGGTGCGGACTGTGTGCACTCAGGCACAAAGTGCAATGGTTTGTGCCACAGCTTCGTCTCAGCTCCAGACATAAGCCTCTTTTACTTTTAACACAAAACTCTTCTCTTTTTTTTACGCTGCCTCAACTTCGAATCTCTGATTTTTCGACTAAATGCGCACAGCTCGCCGCGATGGACTGCACCATAAAGGTAAGAGCCCGGGCGTGTGCGTGTCCCCCTCTCGCTGTAAGTATGTATGTGTGTATGTGCGCGTGCGTGGGCCGTGCGCGCTCCCCACTCTTTCCTTCTTGTACAAAATTTCCCCTTCCTTCCCGTTCGTGGTGTATGTGGCTCTATAATAACACAACTAACCGCTACATCTTTACACTCGCTTTTTAACTTCTTTCTGACGCGTTTCGGGACCGTCTCCAACTCCGGCCTTTTGAATTTTTCCACTCCAAACCTTCTCTATTTGAAACAGTGGGGTCTTTAACGCAACACGGTCGCAGAAAAATACCTCACTAAATATTTAATTTTTCATCCATTTTTTTTCGCCGTAAATCGAACATTGGGTTTGAAGGATGCGCGTAAAAGCACCTGTCCGTGAAGACAGCACGGAGCGCGCCGGGAGCCACAGATGAACAGTGATCCACATAAGGTAATTTACGTTTGGTGTCGTGACAGACACGTGAACGCGCTTCAAAACACTGCATAAACTGTCTTTTATGTCTCTTGTAAAAAAAAAAACGCGTCGAAAAAAAGCCCGCATAAATCGTGATTAAACGCAAAAATACCACTTAATCCTGTGATTAATCAATGTTTTTTAAAGCGAAACAAAATGGCGGGACCTTTTGTGACTTCTTTGCTCAAAAAACCTTTCACATCTGCAGTTTATTCGTTGTCAATGTCTCAGTCAGGCTCCGTTCTCCGCACTTAGGCCTCACTCGCTTTGTCTGACATTTCCCGCTTTCACCTTTAACCTTTCCTAAATCGCTCTCCATTAACATCTTAATAATAACTCTCAAACTATTATCTAACGGACTGCGCTGCTGTGTTTGCTCTGTTTCAAGAGTTGTTCGTGTAATTGCAACAGAAACAGGCGCCGGGCCTTTTGAGGAACTGAGACTTAACTGAGCTTCTACATTTGAATCTAGTCTGCAGCCATTTCTCACGCGTTAAAAACAGTATAAACAGATTATTACTGTTGTTTTAAACTGTACTAATGCATATAAATGATGGGGTCATTGCGTTGAGAGGAGCTGGGGCTGTTTGGGTGAGTGAGGAGCGGGATGGAGAAGGTTATTTTGAGCGTGAAAAAAAAAGCGCGTCAGGTGTCGTTTATCTGAACAGAGCAGGCTTCCTGTCTCAGACCAAAACACGTTTCCGCAGCTAAAGCACAAAAACTCACACAGAGACACGTTAAAGTCACACAGAAAGAAACAAAAAGAACCAACATTTTACAGGATCTGGTTGTTTAGAGTTTTTTAAATCTGAATACATGTATAATTAAGTCTCTGAATAAATAAGATATATTCTGTTCATTTAAAATACTGTTAGTGTGTTGTTTATTTTTTTTATTAAGATCATCTTGAGCTAATGCCTTGACAATGGTTACTAAAGGGCTACAGAAAAGAAAAACACATTTTAAAAGTGTACACAGCAGAACAGGAAGTGAACCTTGTAAGTGAAGCCTACCTAACATCTGAGTCTTCAACTCCTGCTGTTGCAAGACTCTTACCACCTGACCACAACTGCCTTATGGGTAAGGTCCAGTAAAAACAGCATTTAAAAATGAGCTCTTGTCTTGTTGTTCGAGGGTTTACGTTGAGATACATGACATGTTACACATTTGGGACAAAAAGTGGATGATGACATGCAACTATTGCCTTGAAATAGTAAAAGAAGAAGTATTTAGACTCTGTCATCAGGTAAACATGGCTTAACACTACTGAGGTCTGTTTTTACCCCAGAACCAAAGCCCACCTGCAGCACAGCGCTTTGTGCAATAAAAATCAAATTTAATATAATTCAATATCTCAATATATTTAATCTAATTCAATAACAAATCTATTATTTATTTATTATCTTCACCAGAGGCCGACCTAAAGCTCTGTTCAGCCTGATGATCGTCTTTGGAGTTTTTAGAGCAAGCTTTATTTTGAACTAAACCAGGTCTAAACCAAGTCTAAACCAGGTCCTAACTAGGACTAATCCAGGTCTTAACCAGGACTAAACCAGGTCTTAACCAGGTCTAAACCAAGTCTAAACCAGGTCCTAACTAGGACTAAACCAGGTCTTAACCAGGTCTAAACCATGACTAAACCAGGTCTAAACCAGGACTGAACCAGGTCTTAACCAGGTCTAAACCAAGTCTAAACCAGGTCTAAACCAGGACTAAACCAGGTCTAAACCAGGACTAAACCAGGTCTAAACCAGGACTGAACCAGGTCTTAACCAGGACAAAACCAGGACTAAACCAGGACTAAACCAGGTCTAAACCAGGACTGAACCAGGTCTTAACCAGGGCAAAACCAGGACTAAACCAGGTCCAAACTAGGACTAAACCAGGTCTTAACCAGGTCTAAACCAGGACTTAACCAGGACTAAACCAGGTCTAAACCAGGACTAAACTAGGTCTAAACCAGGTCTAAACCAGGACTTAACCAGGACTAAACTAGGTCTAAACCAGGTCTAAACCAGGACTAAACCAGGACTAAACCAGGACTGAACCAGGTCTAAACCAGGACTAAACCACGTCTAAACCAGGACTAAACCAGGACTAAACCAGGACTGAACCAGGTCTAAACCAGGACTAAACCAGGACTAAACCAGGACTAAACCAGGTCTAAACCAGGACTAAACCGGGTGTAAATCAGGACTAAACCAGGTCTAAACCAGGACTAAACCAGGACTAAACCAGGTCTAAACCAGGACTTAACCAGGACTAAACCAGGTCTAAACCAGGACTAAACTAGGTCTAAACCAGGTCTAAACCAGGTCTAAACCAGGACTTAACCAGGTCCGAACCGGAAAAAAAACAGGACTAAACCAGGTCTAAACCAGGACTTAACCAGGACTAAACCAGGTCTAAACCAGGACTAAACTAGGTCTAAACCAGGTCTAAACCAGGACTTAACCAGGACTAAACTAGGTCTAAACCAGGTCTAAACCAGGACTAAACCAGGACTGAACCAGGTCTAAACCAGGACTAAACCAGGTCTAAACCAGGTCTAAACCAGGACTAAACCAGGTCTAAACCAGGTCTAAACCAGGACTTAACCAGGTCTAAACTAGGACTAAACCAGGACTAAACCAGGTCTAAACCAGGACTGAACCAGGTCTTAACCAGGACTAAACCGGGTGTAAACCAGGTCTAAACCAGGTCTAAACCAGGACATAACCAGGTCCTAACTAGGACTAAACCGGGTCTTAACCAGGTCTTAACCTGGACTAAACCAGGTCTAAACTAGGGCTAAACCAGGTCTAAACCAGGACTTAACCAGGACTAAACCGGGTCTTAACTAGGTCTTAACCAGGACTAAACCAGGTCTAAACCAGAACTAAACCAGGACTTAACCAGGACTAAACCAGGTCTTAACTGGGACTAAACCAAGACTTAACCAGGACTAAACCAGGTCTAAACCAAGTCTAACCAGGTCCAAACCAGTTCTTAACCAGGACTAAACCAGGACTTAACCAGGACTAAACCAGGTCTTAACCAGGTCTTAATCGGGACTAAACCAGGACTTAACCAGGACTAAACCAGGTCTTAATCAGTACTAAACCAGAACTAAACCAGGTCTTAACCAGGTCCCAACCATGACTAAACCAGTACTGAACCAGGTCTAAACCAGGACTAAACCAAGACTAAAGCAGGACTAAACCAGGTCTAAACCAGGTCTTAACTAGGACTGAACCAGGACTAAACCAGGACTTAACCCAGAGTTTAACCCAGTTATCATTCCCACATGGGCCCTGTTTGGGCTCAGATCTGGTCCCAGTGGGTTTTTCCACAGTTTCCACAGTGGCCCGGTCTGTGTTGGTCCAGATGGGCTTTGATCAGGTTCAGAAGTTAACCAGACTGGACAGTCTCAGATTAATGAGAAACACTTTATCGTTGACAAGTTATGTCAATTGTTTTAATAAAAAACATTGTTTACATTGCCCATTACATTAGAACTTGAAAAATATGACCATATGATGTTGGTGTTGTGTTCCTTTGAGTCAGATGTCCACAGACACCTGTTACAGACTGGGTTTAAAGATTATTTTTCATAATAATAGTAATATACTAATTTTCATAGTAATATACAGAACAAATCTCACTTTATCGTTGACAAGTTATGTCAATTGTTTTAATAAAAAACATTGTTTACATTGCCCATTACATTAGAACTTGAAAAATATGACCATATGATGTCGGTGTTGTGTTCCTTTGAGTCAGATGTCCACAGACACCTGTTACAGACTGGGTTTAAAGATTATTTTTCATAATAATAGTAATATACTAATTTTCATAGTAATATACAGAACAAATCTTTAATGTCTTTAAGCAATTAACTCCAGAGTTGAAAAAGAGTTTAAAAAAACTACATTGACAGTATTTATCTTAAAGCCCTTAAGATTTCAAACTGAAATGTAAATGTCCTGAATGTTGCCTCAGTCTAGGAATATAATAAATAAGCCTCGGTCTGAGCCACAGAGACCTGTGAGCACAAGGAGCCGGTGTTTGCAGAATCAGCTCCACTTCACTTTTACTTCTGCTTTTTGTCCCTGACAGTGCCTAAGCCACATTTGTTTGTACAGCACTTATAAACACTCAACAGAATCTGACCCAGGATGTTGTTTTAAAATGGACAGAAACAGGATTTTAACGAATAAAAGTACTCATAAAGATTAAAATAGTCTTGTGACTCTTTTAAGTGAGAATGGACTCACACAGAGGATGTTGTCTAGTGCACTCTGTGAAGTCCTTTGAGGCGGCTGTTGTTGTGATATTGGGCTGTACAAAAATAAATTGTAACACTGGTGAATGTAAGTCGCTTTGGATAAAAGCGTCTGATAAATGAGTAAATGTAAATGTCATGTCTTGTCCTCTCTCTCTGGTCTCGGTCTGTCCTCTCTCTCTGGTCTCGGTCTGTCCTCTCTCTCTGGACTCGGTCTGTCTTCTCTCTGGACTCGGTCTGTCTTCTCTCTGGACTCGGCCCGTCTTCTCTGGCCCGTCTTCTCTGGACTCGGTCTGTCTTCTCTGACTCGGTCTGTCCTCTCTCTGGTCTCGGTCTGTTCTTCTCTCTGGTCTCGGCCCTGTCCTCTCTCTGGACTCGGTCTGTCCTCTCTCTGGACTCGGTCTGTCTTCTCTCTGGTCTCGGTCTGTCCTCTCTCTGGTCTCGGTCTGTTCTCTCTCTCTGGTCTCGGTCTGTCTTCTCTCTGGACTCGGTCTGTCCTCTCTCTGGTCTCGGTCTGTTCTCTCTCTCTGGTCTCGGTCTGTCTTCTCTCTGGTCTCGGTCTGTGTTCTCTCTGGACTCGGTCTGTCCTCTCTCTCTGGTCTCGGTCTGTGTTCTCTCTGGACTCAGTCTGTCTTCTCTCTGGTCTCGGTCTGTCCTCTCTCTGGTCTCGGTCTGTCCTCTCTCTGGTCTCGGTCTGTCTTCTCTCTGGACTCGGTCTGTCCTCTCTCTGGACTCGGTCTGTCTTCTCTCTGGACTCAGTCTGTCTTCTCTCTGGTCTCGGTCTGTCCTCTCTCTGGTCTCGGTCTGTCCTCTCTGGTCTCGGTCTGTCCTCTCTGGTCTCGGTCTGTCTTCTCTCTGGACTCAGTCTGTCCTCTCTCTGGACTCGGTCTGTTCTCTCTCTGGACTCGGTCTGTTCTCTCTCTGGACTCAGTCTGTCCTGGCTCCGGACTCAGTCTGTCCTCTCTCTGGACTCAGTCTGTCCTCTCTCTGGTCTCAGCCTGTCCTGGCTCTGGTCTCAGTCTGTCTTCTCTCTGGTCTCGGTCTGTCTTCTCTCTGGTCTCGGTCTGTCTTCTCTCTGGACTCGGTCTGTCCTCTCTCTGGACTCGGTCTGTTCTCTCTCTGGACTCGGTCTGTTCTCTCTCTGGACTCAGTCTGTCCTCTCTGGACTCAGTCTGTCCTCTCTCTGGACTCAGTCTGTCCTCTCTCTGGTCTCAGCCTGTCCTCTCTGGTCTCAGTCTGTCTTCTCTGGACTCGGTCTGTCCTCTCTGGACTCAGTCTGTCCTCTCTGGTCTCAGCCTGTCCTCTCTCTGGACTCAGTCTGTCCTCTCTCTGGACTCAGTCTGTCCTCTCTCTGGTCTCAGCCTGTCCTGGCTCTGGTCTCAGTCTGTCTTCTCTCTGGACTCGGTCTGTCCTCTCTCTGGACTCGGTCTGTCCTCTCTCTGGTCTCGGTCTGTTCTCTCTCTGGACTCGGTCTGTTCTCTCTCTGGTCTCGGTCTGTCTTCTCTCTGGACTCAGTCGGTCTTCTCTCTGGTCTCGGTCTGTCTTCTCTCTGGACTCAGTCTGTCTTCTCTCTGGTCTCGGTCTGTCCTCTCTCTGGACTCGGTCTGTCCTCTCTCTGGTCTCGGTCTGTTCTCTCTCTGGACTCGGTCTGTCCTCTCTCTCTGGTCTCAGTCTGTCCTCTCTCTGGACTCCGTCTGTCCTCTCTCTGGTCTCGGTCTGTCCTCTCTCTCTGGTCTCGGTCTGTCTTCTCTCTGGACTCGGTCTGTCTTCTCTCTGGACTCGGTCTGTCCTCTCTCTGGACTCGGTCTTTCCTCTCTCTGGACTCGGTCTTTCCTCTCTCTGGACTCGGTCTTTCCTCTCTCTGGTCTCAAAGACAAGACCAATGCACAACAGCCTGAGAACATCTAAAATTTAATACAAGTCCAGTCCAGACTTAGACCAGGTCCAGACTCACGGAGGTCAGTGTTTGAAGGAGACAGAGTTAGTCCAGACTTAGACCAGGTCCAGACTCAAGGAGGTCAGTGTTTGAAGGAGACAGAGTTAGTCCAGTCTTAGACCAGGTCCAGACTCACGGAGGTCAGTGTTTGAAGGAGACAGAGTTAGTCCAGTCTTAGACCAGGTCCAGACTCATGGAGGTCAGTGTTTGAAGGAGACAGAGTTAGTCCGGTCTTAGACCGGGTCCAGACTCACGGAGGTCAGTGTTTGAAGGAGACAGAGTTAGTCCGGTCTTAGACCGGGTCCAGACTCACGGAGGTCAGTGTTTGAAGGAGACAGAGTTAGTCCAGACTTAGACCAGGTCCAGACTCATGGAGGTCAGTGTTTGAAGGAGATTTGAGATTTTGAATTCTCGGTTAGTCTTTCTTGACATAATTCTGTTTAGAAATTTCATAATGGAAACAATTAAAGCAACAAGCAGCCCTAAACCGACTCTTCATTGAGATAACTCTCTGATTTGGTTTAGTTTGTAGAATAAATGGTTGTCTGTTACTATTTCACCCACAACCCCTGAATTAATCTGGTTTAGTTTAGGTACAACCGACCTTTGCGTTTAATTTGTGCAAAAAAAGGTTAAAGAGTAAAAGAAAGAAAGTGAGATGTAAAAGTACTACTTATGTGTCACAAATATATCTTAGATTTAAATCTCCATAAAACGGCAGGAGGAGGAGCAGAGAGTGAAATGTGTTGCTCAACGTGTGATAAACAGTTTAAAACTAGGCTTTTAGTCACATGTTTAGTCCTCGAAAACAGGAGCTGAGCAGGAAGAGGTTGTAACCACATCCGTAGAGTTTACACTGAAGAGAAAAGAGAATGAAAGAGAGGCCCACAAAGCTTGGACTAAACCTATGACCAAAAAAAAAAATCCAGATTAAAGCACAACCAAGTAGAGCAAGGACAAAAAATAAATACAGTTGCTGCTCTAAAAAAAAAAAAAAAAACATATTTATATATATATAAAGAAGAACTGTAGGCTGTAATGTTCTTGTGAGAAAGTGTAGAGGACAAGTGACTAACAGAGCAGGACATAATATCATTTATTTAGCATTAGCATGCCACTGGAGACAAGGTGGGTTAAGTGTCTTGCCCAAGGACACAACCACAGTATGAACTGTGGGAAGAGTGGGAATTGAACCGCCTATGTTTGTCTAAAAGACTGTTTGGTGTTATTCTGGTCTTTTTCCGTCGTGTTGAGCCCTTGTTTGTTTGATAAAGCCTAGTGTTAATGTCCCAAATGTGATGTCACTCTGAACTTTTGATTGATATTATTGCATTTGTCAGCCCACCCACTAAACATCTTCACTACAACCTGTTTCCTATAGGCTCTTGTTTGTCAGAGTGAGCTCAGGACGAATAAACAGATGAACAATTTCAGATAAATGCACCTGTTGTTTCTCACAGAGTTTGTTTTTGAGGAAAATCCTGAAAGTGGCTCTGGCAAAGTTGGAGTTCACAAATTCACTGATGGATTTCCACCGAACTGCTGCATGTTTGGACCAATAATATGTCAGTGCTGTCAACTAATGTGTCACTAATGTAAATATTAAGGTGTTTCTCTTTTTGGATTTGGATAAAAGGATCTGTGATAGACTCTCAGGTGGTTTATCCAGTCACCTTTAGGTTTTCATCTAAAGTACGTTCCTTTTGTCTATTTTATAAAGGTCTTAGTCTTGTCATGGTGTTGTGTCGCTAAAACGTCAGTCATTTTAGATTCAGTTAAAAACAGCATAGACCACA
This sequence comes from Perccottus glenii, assembly GCA_024416835.2. Taxonomy (NCBI): domain Eukaryota; kingdom Metazoa; phylum Chordata; class Actinopteri; order Gobiiformes; family Odontobutidae; genus Perccottus; species Perccottus glenii. Next base: position 2,598,596 of record CM044551.2, read on the forward strand.
TTACTCTGTCTTTAGGGAGTTTTTTGGTCTTGGTTTTGTTGAAAGTCCATCTGGGGTATCCACAGTCTCTCAGGGCTTCACAGACATGTTGTTCTTCTTTCCGTTTACCTCCTGACGTTGTGGGCACCTCCTGCACGGTTTAGTTCTGCATAAAAACTGCTGCGAAAGCATGAAAGCATTACTAATTTGTGTAAAGCTCCTCCCTCCATTTGTTCAAAATACAACTACCTCAAACTGACTCCAGTAAGAACTGCTTAATAATCGGCTCAGTTAAACCATATAAAACTCAATTCTCTTGACTTTTAGATGTTAATAATTTGAGTTTGATTTGATAGAACATTGTTTTTCTTCCTCTATCTTCACATTAAAGCAACCATATGTGACTAAAGCCTCCATATGTTTGCTCTGGAGTCAGACCTGCTCCACGTTTGTTTGAACCCACTGCTCTTTAATCCATTATTTTAGCTCAAATTCAAACCTTTGCAAATGTCAAAGTGGGCCTAATATAAAGGAGTCTGAAGTGAATGTGAACAGTGTGATCTCAGTCAGACATTAATGTGATGCAACTTCTGTCTTAGTCACAGTTTCCATCGAGTCAAACGTCTGCGCTAACGAGGCTAAGGCTGTATTATTTTGTTCATACAGAGTCTGAACCGTTATGTAACTACAGTTTCATTGGTATCTTCACAGGAAATGACAACGCTCTTATATTGTGCTCATTGATTAGTGCTTGTGCAAGTCTTAGAGGTCTCACTCTCTTTCTTTTCTACTTCACTCTGTAACAGAGGCCAGGTCAAACATCAGGTGTGTGAGGAAACTACTCTTAGTTTAGTGTCCTGGTTTAGTCCTGCTTTAGTCCTGGTTTAGTCCTGGTTTAGACCTGGTTTAGTCCTGGTTTAGTCCTGGGTTAGACCTGGTTTAGTCCTGGTTTAGTCCTGGTTTAGTCCTGGTTTAGTCCTGGTTTAGACCTGGTTTAGTCCTGGTTTAGTCCTGGGTTAGACCTGGTTTAGTCCTGGTTTAGTCCTGGTTTAGTCCTGCTTTAGTCCTGGTTTAGTCCTGGTTTAGACCTGGTTTAGTCCTGGTTTAGTCCTGGGTTAGACCTGGTTTAGTCCTGGTTTAGTCCTGGTTTAGTCCTGGTTTAGACCTGCTTTAGTCCTGGTTTAGTCCTGGTTTAGACCTGGTTTAGTCCTGGTTTAGACCTGGTTTAGTCCTGCTTTAGTCCTGCTTTAGTCCTGGTTTAGACCTGGTTTAGTCCTGGTTTAGACCTGCTTTAGTCCTGGTTTAGTCCTGGTTTAGACCTGGTTTAGTCCTGGTTTAGACCTGGTTTAGTCCTGCTTTAGTCCTGCTTTAGTCCTGGTTTAGACCTGGTTTAGTCCTGGTTTAGACCTGGTTTAGTCCTGGTTTAGTCCTGGGTTAGACCTGGTTTAGTCCTGGTTTAGTCCTGGTTTAGACCTGGTTTAGTCCTGGTTTAGTCCTGGTTTAGTCCTGGTTTAGACCTGGTTTAGACCTGGTTTAGACCTGGTTTAGTCCTGGTTTAGTCCTGCTTTAGTCCTGCTTTAGACCTGGTTTAGTCCTGGTTTAGTCCTGGTTTAGTCCTGGTTTAGTCCTGGTTTAGTCCTGGTTTAGTCCTGGTTTAGTCCTGGGTTAGACCTGGTTTAGACCTGGTTTAGTCCTGGTTTAGACCTGGTTTAGACCTGGTTAAGTCCTGCTTTAGTCCTGGTTTAGTCCTGGTTTAGACCTGGTTTAGTCCTGGTTTAGTCCTGGGTTAGACCTGGTTTAGTCCTGGTTTAGTCCTGCTTTAGTCCTGCTTTAGTCCTGCTTTAGTCCTGGTTTAGTCCCGGTATAGTCCCGGTATAGTCCCGGTTTAGACCCGGTTTAGACCCGGTTTAGACCCGGTTTAGACCCGGTTTAGACCCGGTTTAGTCCTGGTTTAGTCCCGGTTTAGACCCGGTTTAGACCCGGTTTAGTCCTGGTTTAGACCTAGTTTAGTCCTGGTTTAGACCTAGTTTAGTCCTGGTTTAGACCTGGTTTAGACCTGGTTTAGACCTAGTTTAGTCCTGGTTTAGTCCTGGTTTAGACCTGGTTTAGACTTGGTTTAGTCCTGGTTTAGACCTGGTTTAGTCCTGGTTTAGACCTGGTTTAGACCTGGTTTAGTCCTGGTTTAGACATGGTTTAGACCCGGTTTAGACCCGGTTTAGTCCTGGTTTAGTCCCGGTTTAGACCCGGTTTAGACCCGGTTTAGTCCTGGTTTAGACCTAGTTTAGTCCTGGTTTAGACCTGGTTTAGACCTAGTTTAGTCCTGGTTTAGACCTGGTTTAGACCTGGTTTAGACCTAGTTTAGTCCTGGTTTAGTCCTGGTTTAGACCTGGTTTAGACTTGGTTTAGTCCTGGTTTAGACCTGGTTTAGTCCTGGTTTAGACCTGGTTTAGACCTGGTTTAGTCCTGGTTTAGACATGGTTTAGACCTGGTTTAGACCTGGTTTAGACCTGGTTTAGTCCTCAGTTTTGGTGCTAGGTTTACTCTTGGTACAGACCTATTTAAAAGTGGTTTTATTACTCATTTTGATTAGTTGTGGTTAATTCGTGGTTTATTTATATTTTTTCTGAAACACAGCAGATGTTTTTGAAACAGTTCTACTTTTCTTGCAGAAGTCTAGGAGGTGTTTTTGAAAGTGAGGGGGACAGTCGAGATAAGATTTCCTACAGAAAATAATAAGAGATGTAATCAGTTGCCTTTAAACAAACGGAAACTGCTTTTATCAGGCTTATCAAGCTTGAGAAAAAACGTAATAACACTTTTCTTTCACATGTGGAGAGAAATTTCACTTGTAATGGTTGCAACATCTATGCTTTCTCTTCAACTAAAAGTGCATTTGTCACAAGAGTTCAATTGAAAACTGTACCTAGTCTTTGACCGTGCTCCTACTTTTGACAACAATGAGAAACACTGACTGTTTAGACATGAGCTGAGCTCTCATTCAAAAAACTGAGCCAAAGCAAATGAAAAAAATTAAAATTAAAAAGTATAATTCTGTGTTTGGATCTGGTTTAGTTCAGTTCTTGTATCGGACAGTTTAGTCTTGGTCTTTGTTTTTGGTTCCGGGGCAGGACTGGATCCAGTCTTGTGTTCATTAGAAGCTTATTGTCGATCAGTACAACTACTGTTTATGAGAGTTACTTTTTACACAGCATTCAGGTGCTGTAGTGTTACTCAAGACCCGGTCTAAGTCTGGACTAACTCTGTCTCCTTTAAACACTGACCTTTGAGTCTGGACCTGGTCTAAGACTGGACTAACTCTGTCTCCTTCAAACACTGACCTCCGTGAGTCTGGACCCGGTCTAAGACCGGACTAACTCTGTCTCCTTCAAACACTGACCTCCGTGAGTCTGGACCTGGTCTAAGACTGGACTAACTCTGTCTCCTTCAAACACTGACCTCCGTGAGTCTGGACCTGGTCTAAGACCGGACTAACTCTGTCTCCTTCAAACACTGACCTCCGTGAGTCTGGACCTGGTCTAAGACCGGACTAACTCTGTCTCCTTCAAACACTGACCTCCGTGAGTCTGGATCTGGTCTAAGACCGGACTAACTCTGTCTCCTTCAAACACTGACCTCCGTGAGTCTGGAACTGGTCTAAGACTGGACTAACTCTGTCTCCTTCAAACACTGACCTCCGTGAGTCTGGACCTGGTCTAAGACCGGACTAACTCTGTCTCCTTCAAACACTGACCTCCAGTCTGGACCTTAAAATCCTTCTGAAAATGTGGTTAGTCCAGTTTAATCCTGAGTTCTGACTTGTTCTCTCCTGCTGCTCGGTTAAACATTTGTTCAGACCTGGTTTAGACCTGGTTTAACTTTAGTCCTGGGTTAGTACTTACTCTTGTTTTTAGCCCTGTTTTAAGTCTTAACACTACCTAAGATGCTATAACGACTTGTACCCAGTGATTGACCTGTATTTCCAGTGCTATTTTCAGAGCAAGACGTGAAAGGTGTTGGTTTTGCAAAAGCTGTTGTTTTTTTTTAAGTTGTTTCTGAGGCAACAACAACAAGAGCAGCAGCAGAAACAGCCGCGTTAGATCTGAAACTGTCTGAAACAGCACGTCGGTCTATTTGTATCAGAGAGCACAAAACAAAAAAATAAAAGAGCGGGAGACTGAGTCGGAACAAAACTTCAACTAATGATTTAGACCTGGTTTAGTCCTGGTTTAGTCCTGGTTTAGACCTGGTTTAGTCCTGGTTTAGTCCTGGTTTAGTCCTGGTTTAGACCTGGTTTAGTCCTGGTTTAGACCTGGTTTAGTCCTGGTTTAGACCTGGTTTAGACCTGGTTTAAAAATCCTTCTGAGACCTGGTTTAGTCCTGCTTTAGACCTGGTTTAGTCCTGGTTTAGACCTGGTTTAGACCTGCTTTAGACCTGGTTTAGACCTGGTTTAGTCCTGGTTTAGACCTGGTTTAGTCCTGGTTTAGTCCTGGTTTAGTCCTGGTTTAGACCTGGTTTAGTCCTGGTTTAGACCTGGTTTAGTCCTGGTTTAGACCTGGTTTAGACCTGGAGATCCTGGTTGAGACCTGGTTTAGTCCTGGTTTGACCTGGTTTAGTCCTGGTTTAGTCCTGGTTTAGTCCTGGTTTAGTCCTGGTTTAGTCCTGGTTTAGACCTGGTTTAGTCCTGGTTTAGACCTGGTTTAGTCCTGACTTTAGACCTGGTTTAGACCTGGTTTAGACCTGCTTTGTTTAGACCTGGTTTAGTCCTGGTTTAGTCCTGGTTTAGTCTTTTAGTCCTGGTTTAGTCCTGGTTTAGTCCTGGTTTAGTCCTGGTTTAGACCTGGTTTAGTCCTGGTTTAGACCTGGTTTAGTCCTGGTTTAGTCCTGGTTTAGACCTGGTTTAGACCTGGTTTAGTCCTGGTTTAGACCTGGTTTAGTCCTGCTTTAGACCTGGTTTAGTCCTGGTTTAGACCTGGTTTAGACCTGCTTTAGACCTGGTTTAGACCTGGTTTAGTCCTGGTTTAGACCTGGTTTAGTCCTGGTTTAGTCCTGGTTTAGTCCTGGTTTAGTCCTGGTTTAGTCCTGGTTTAGACCTGGTTTAGTCCTGGTTTAGACCTGGTTTAGTCCTGCTTTAGACCTGGTTTAGTCCTGGTTTAGACCTGGTTTAGACCTGCTTTAGACCTGGTTTAGACCTGGTTTAGTCCTGGTTTAGACCTGGTTTAGTCCTGGTTTAGTCCTGGTTTAGTCCTGGTTTAGTCCTGGTTTAGACCTGGTTTAGTCCTGGTTTAGACCTGGTTTAGACCTGGTTTAGTCCTGGTTTAGACCTGGTTTAGACCTGGTTTAGTCCTGGTTTAGACCTGGTTTAGACCTGGTTTAGTCCTGGTTTAGACCTGGTTTAGACCTGGTTTAGACCTGGTTTAGTCCTGGTTTAGACCTGGTTTAGACCTGGTTTAGACCTGGTTTAGACCTGGTTTTAGTCCTGGTTTAGTCCTGGTTTAGTCCTGGTTTAGTCCTGGTTTAGACCTGGTTTAGACCTGGTTTAGTCCTGGTTTAGACCTGGTTTAGACCTGGTTTAGTCCTGGTTTAGTCCTGGTTTAGTCCTGGTTTAGTCCTGGTTTAGACCTGGTTTAGACCTGGTTTAGTCCTGGTTTAGACCTGGTTTAGACCTGGTTTAGTCCTGGTTTAGTCCTGGTTTAGACCCGGTTTAGTCCTGGTTTAGTTCTGGTTTAGTTTTGGTTTAGACCTGGTTTAGACCTGGTTTAGTCCTGGTTTAGTCCTGGTTTAGACCTGGTTTAGACCTGGTTTAGTCCTGGTTTAGACCTGGTTTAGACCTGGTTTAGTCTTGGATGTGGATGTGCTGAAGAAACTTTGATACAATATGAATTTTAAAGGTCCTTCCACTTTTCTTTTGGAGGAAGTTGTTCAGTTCATGACACAACTTTTATTCTTCTTTTCTGATGTTTGCTGTCGTCTGCTCTTTCTTCTGCGGAAGAAGTAAAAACATTCATCGACAAAAACCGGCGTTGGGTAAATAACCTTATTTTTAAGGTAACAGCGGTTAATGTTGTGCCGAAGACTAAACCGAGCTTTAAACCAGGACTAAGACCAGGACGGAAACCTGTTGAAACTCTGGACTACTTAACACAATATTTAAAAAAGCACCTTAAGTAAAGATATGTATCTAAACAGAAAAGAAAATCAAGTCAGGGACTGAAATGAAATAGATGTAGGTAAAATAAATATATTTTCAGGTTACAGGGAAAAGGACTTTGGTTTTGAGGCACAAGAGCAGAAGGGACAGGAGCGCTCACAAACAAACAGTCTCTATGGTAATAAACATTATAACAACATAACACTTTAGTCGAGTGATAAAACATTGCAGTATTTAGTGGAAGCTATAAAAATATCACGTGCATAATAATAGATATAAAATAGAGGTGGACGATCTGCCATAATCCTGAGGAGAGGTTGAGGACAAGTTTGTTTTTAAAACTATAACTTCATGTCCCAGATGTGATTGTATTTATCATCCCACCAGCCGCCACTGCATAAGAACAGGACAACAATAAAAACTCTTATTGATCTGTTCCGGCTCCAGAGAACATGACTCTCCAGAGAGACTGAGCTAAAATGTGTCAAAGACTTTGTTTTGGTTTGAAAACTCACTGTCTCTCTTCAAAAAGACAGACACAGTGGTCTCAGTCTCTGTCTGTGGCTTTAAGCTTCTGGGACCATTATGATGCTATTATAAATCATTATGATGGTATTACAGATACAACTTTATTACTACTACTACTGCCACCTACTGACACCTACTGCCACCCACTGACACCTACTGACACCCACTGACACCTACTGACACCTACTGACACCTACTGACACGGAGTAGGTGGTATTTCCATTCCTCTGTCACTGGTTGAAAACCTTTTTTTTTATATATATATAGTGCTTTTCCACCTACTGCAGTAGGCATTCAAAGCACTTTTACATTAAGCTTCATTCACCAGTGTTACAGCTGGAACACCACTGGAGGCAAGGTGGGTTAAGTGCCTTGCCCAAGGACACAACGACATAAAATCAAAAAATATCAATAAAAAATTTATTGACTCAGTGTTGACAATATTGACTCAGACAAGAGTCGGCAAGTTAAATTAAAAGAGTGTGGATCTTTTTTGATAGCACTAAAAAGAAAAGTCTCAGTCTGTTGTCTCTGGAGCGTTCCTCTCAGGTTTATGTCCCACACGGAGCTGCCTCCAGGAAATGCCGGACCCTGTGGCCTGCATTAGGAGCCGTTTACAATGAAGCAACCAACAATTAGTCTCAGAACAAAAACAGCCCAAACAATGCCACTTCAATCAGGGCTCCTCTCTCGGACCCCCTACAAACTAGTTTTCCATCGTTTTTTTTTCCTTTTTCTTCTTTTTTCTTAAATGACCCACATTTCTTGGCCCCTCCCTGTTTCCTGTTTCGCGGCCGGAGCCAAAAGGTTCCCGAGCAGATTGCGGAGCGACTTCCTGTTCGGTCGCTGGAAAAGCACCGTGCTGACGTCCGAAAAACCCGAGACAATGGTTCAGTCGTCTAAACAAACACACGCACAGGCCCTTAACTCGATCACTTCAGTCCGAACCCAGTCGTCTGCCGTGTTTAGGCTGCTTTTAAAGAAGCTTAACGGAAAACAACACTACAAGGTCCTTTAGACGCCATTGTGGAATTGTTGGAAACGATTACTATTTTTACATTAAAATGTTATGAGTGAGTGCCATTATGCAAACAAAAAAATCTAATCCCTAAATGTGGCCTACATTTGAATCAGTTTATGTTTTATTGATAGTGCATTAGACTCATTGTGATGTTTCTTGAGACTTAAATAATAATAATGACTGTGACTCCTTCACCAAACACTGAGTCTGAACTGAACTTTGTTGTTTTTTGAATTGCCCGATGGTAAAGTCTACGTCTGTCGGTGTGTTTTAAATAATGTTTCTGAGGCCGCTGTGGTCTTAAATCTTAAATTCTCTGTCTCTCCCTGACATTCTCTGGTGGTGCGTCGACAGGAAGCGCTGTCCGTGGTGAGCGAGGACCAACCCATATTTGAGCCAGCGTTCGCTCCTCCGTCGCTGATGCACATGAAGGCCGAGCTGACCCAGAGCCCGCCTCCGGCCGAGACCGAGTGGGCCGCACCCAACGCACAGAGCTCCGGGAAACGGGCCGAACACGTGAACGGGACCAGGTGAGTCAGGGGCCGTCGATAGAGCTGGGTTTTTCCATTTTTACATCAAAGTAAAAAGAACAAAGAGAATTACTGCATTGTTTAGTTGTTGTGAGTCATATTTTTAGCTGTTTTTTGGGGAAAATTATCTGTGATTAATTGTTGTTGGTAAATTCATAACGTCATAACTTTAAACATGCAACAAAAACAGAAGGATTAATTTATATTTTAGGGTCATTGAATCAAACTGAAGTTTAGAGCTCACTTTTTCTACTTTGACAGACACTTGTGAATTTGAGTTTTTGTTTTAGACTTTGGTTTAGACCCACTTTAGTCCTGGTTTACTTTTGTTTGTTTCATTGTTTTGGCTTAGTGTTGTCCTTATTTAGTCCTGGATTAGCCTTGGTTTAATCCTGACTTAATCTTGGTTTATTATTTGCAGTTTAGACCCTATTAAGTCCTTGTCTAGTGCTGGGTTTAGTCTTGGATTTAAGTTGGTTTGATACATTTTTAGGTTTAGTTGATATATTCCAGGGTGTCTTCCTAAAGTCTTTATTTAGTTCTAGATTAGGTTTAAATGTGGGTTAGTCCTGCTTTAGAATTTGGGTTAATCTGTGTTTATTTCTTTAGACCTGGTTTTGTCCTTGTGTAACATGTTTAATCCTGCTTTTGTCTTGGTTTAGTCTTGTTTTTTCATAGTTTTGTTGTAGTTTAGTCTTGTTTAGTTTAGTTTTGGGGGTAATCCTGGTTTCTTTGTGGTTTAGACCTGACGTAGTCCTGGTTTATCATTTTTATTTCTTGTTTTGTTTTAGTCTTGTTTTTTCATAGTTTAGTTGTAGTTTAGTCCTCATTTAGTCCCAGCTTCTGTCTTGTCCTGGTTAAGTTCTTGGTTTAGTCTTGGGTTTGGCCTGCTTTTGAACTTATCCTGCTCTCTGTCTCCAGCCGTGAGTCTCCGGTGGACTGCAGTGTGACGAAGCGCTCCAGACACATGAGCAGCGATGCATCGATGTCGTACCAGACGCCCTACAGCCCTCAGACCGCCCCCAACCCCAGCTCTCCTCCGGGCAGCAGCAGCGTCACCGAAGAGAAGAGGGTCATTGTCCCTGCAGGTCTGAACACAACCAACACCGGGACGCACACAGGGTTAGATCAGCTCAAGCAACTCTTTAAAGAGTTACGAGTTTGGATACATCAAGCATTAACCTGGATCAGGGCTGAACAAACTTCACTTTTATTTTCATTCCACAAGGATTTGAACAGGTTTTAGTTGGATCTGAACAGGTTTTAGTTGGATCTGAACAGGTTTTAGTTGGATCTGAACAGGTTTTAGTTGGATTTGAACAGGTTTTAGTTGGATCTGAACAGGTTTTAGTTGGATCTGAACAGGTTTTACAGTCACTGGATTTGAACAGGTTTTAGTTGGATTTGAACAGGTATTTAGTTAGACTTGAACAGGTACCTTCCAGTTGAGTTGGATTTGAACATGTTTTAGTTGGATTTGAACAGGTTTTAGATGGATTTGAACAGGTTTTAGATGGATTTGAACAGGTTTTAGTTGGATTTAAACAGGTTTTAGTTGGATCTGAACAGGTTTTAGTTGGATCTGAACAGGTTTTAGTTGGATTTGAACAGGTTTTAGTTGGATCAGAACATGTTTTAGTTGGATCTGAACAGGTTTTAGTTAGACTTGAACAGGTTTTAGTTGGACTTGAACAGGTTTTAGTTGGATTTGAACAGGTTTTAGTTGAATTTGAACAGGTTTTAGTTGGATTTGAACAGGTTTTAGTTGGATCAGAACATGTTTTAGTTGGATCTGAACAGGTTTTAGACTTGAACAGGTTTTAGTTGGACTTGAACAGGTTTTAGTTGGATTTGAACAGGTTTTAGTTGGATTTGAACAGGTTTTGGTTAGACTTGAACAGGTTTTGGTTGGACTTGACAGGTTTTAGTTGGATTTGAACAGGTTTTAGTTGGATTTGAACAGGTTTTAGATGGATTTGAACAGGTTTTAGTTGGATTTGAACAGGTTTTAGATGGATTTGAACAAGTTTTAGTTGGATTTGAACAGGTTTTAGTTGAATTTGAACAGGTGACATTGGAAAAACACAAAGAGCCATGTTTAAAGTGATCGTCTAGAATCAAGCTCCTCAAAATAATCCAGGTTGAAATCCTTCTGCAGCTTTTGGTCTGTGTCATAAAGAGTCAAAAGAAAAGCCACTGCTGCATGTCTTTAGTAGGACTGGAGCTGGTTAGTCAGTGTTAAAATAACTCTTGCACAACATATTTTTAATACAGCTGAAATATTTGGAAAAATTATCTAATTGGGATTTTTTTCAAACAATATTATTTTGTAAATATGATTGACACAAAGCGGCACAGCGACAGAGTGGTTAGCACTCAGGCCTCACAGCAAGTCAGGAGAGTAGGAGGAGGTGTGTGGAGTAGAGCGGGGCATCTAATGACAGGAAGGTTGGTGGTTTGATTCCCGGTCTGACGCTATGTCCTTTGGCAGGACACTTAGCCCCCCTGTGGGTGTGGGGCTGTGTGTTTGGCAGCGCCTGTCTGTCTGTCTGCGCTGAGAGTGCCTGAAAAACCCCTCATGTATAAAAAAAAGATTTCCTATTAAGACAAATTTAGCAGCAGCCAAAGTGATGAGCTCATACCAAACATTTCATCATCAAGAGTGTCTTCCCTTTTTAACCTGTGCTGAAACACTTCTCCAAAGTCCTCACCGTGTCTTTAACAAACCACAGTGTGTCTTTGTTTGTGGCCATTCACACGTTTCTAACTTTAGACTGAGGTTTCAATCGAAAACCCATTCACAGTGACTCACCGGCTCTGAGTTAGTCGCTGTATAATACGTGGAAGTGACATCTGAGGACAGAGTGTTAAAGCAGCACAAGGACAAAAGGGTGTGGCGTTCAGGGTCGGATTAGTTCAGTCACCGTCACTCAGAGGACATGCGCACAACAAAATAAAGATACACAAATGCAAATGTTTATGTGCTTCATAAACTCTAGTTCTGTTAGAAGCAATAGGAATAGAATTTAGAAAAAACCCTCCCTCTCTCTCGTCATGCTGGACAATACAGCCGGTTCTATAAGTGACAAGAACAAACCAAAGTGGGGGGGTAATAAATACAGTCACATTTAACATGTTCTCAACAAGGATTATATCAGACACACACTTCCAGTACAGACTGAGGCAAGAATAATGTTCTTCAAAAGAGAGACGGCTAAGTGCGTCACACACATTTAGACTCTAGGGGCGGGCCTTCACACCTGTCAATCACCAGATGAGGAAGGTGATTGGTGCTTAGGCCACTGTGTGTGTCATTCAGCTTGGACTTTTAAAAAATAAGCCCCTTTTTCCTATTTGTTTTGGGCAAATTAGTCATTAGTGCCATCAAAACTATTAAAAAAATGTTCTAAAATCCATAGCCATTTATTGTAAAAAAAAACTGTGTTTACTGTTTTTAAATAATAATGACAACAGAAACTACCCTGATGACCCTGATAGAAAGTTTACATACCCCAGTTCTTAATACTGGCTTCACCCAAACACTATGAGTTAAAGGTTTTTTTGTTGTTTTATATTCTGCCAGTGGATGTAAACTTGCAGAATAAAACTGGATTTACAGTTCATAAACACAAAAGACCAGTACTTTCCTTTTAGGGTTGTGTAAAACAGTCCCTGAAGAACTCCTTTAGATTTGGGATGCTTTCAAGAGTAACCATAATGTTAAAAATAAAAAGCTAGTTTTAATATTCTTTGTTCTGTTGCTCTTGATAGAAATGAGAAACAAGCCTTTGAGTTGTTGTTTAAACTGTGGGGTGTTTATTAATTAAACTAAACTAAACAGGACTTTTTGTCTGAACTCAACAGCAGACAAGGACATAAAAGCACCGTCTCTCTTTCAGACCCTGAGGTGTGGACGCAGGACCACGTCCGTCAGTGGCTGGACTGGGCCATAAAGGAGTATGTTCTGGAGGAAGTGGACGTGATGCTGTTCCAGGGCATGGACGGCAAAGGCCTGTGCAAAATGACCAAAGACGACATGATGAGCCTGACGTCGGCCTACAACGCAGACATCCTCCTGTCACACCTCAATTACCTCCGACAGAGTAAGACCAGCACACGCTCAAAGTAAACCTGAACGTAACAGGGTCTAAACCTGAGGCACTGCACAACAACAACTGAGTCACAGAGAAATGAGCAGAAATGGTGTTCAATTCAAAGAAGTGGTAACACTTTAGAAAAACTGACACTATTAAGCTATGGTTGAGTGTTTAAAACTTAATTTATCTTTAATTCATCTTTTACAAAGCATTAATCCAACATTAAAAATCAGTATTAGGTTAAAAACATTGTTATAAATATTTCATGTATAATTGTACATATAACTGATATTTCAGTATCTACAGTTTAATTTATTCATTGTTAATTACACTCCATGCCCTTTGGACAATTTAGAGCACATTGAATAGTACAGTAAACACAGACTTTTAATAGTTCAGTTAATAAATGGTTCAGTATAAACTAAAAAAAAGTACTAAAAATAATCAAATAGAAAAAATATGACAGAGTTCAGTGGTTTTTGGTGAAACAATAACAATGCTCTATTGGTTTGCTCTATTGATTTATGCTAATTAGCCACATGCTTTTTGGTTTTGACTTCACGAACCCGTTTGTTTTCACAGTTAAATAAAGACATTGTGCGTGTTATAAACTTTATGTCTATAGTACAGGTTGGTTGGTTGTCTCGCTGAATAAAAGCACAATCCACTTTAAATAAATATGTAACGTAAATATTGTGTGGCACAGAGTTAGTTAGACCTGTGTTTCACGTTTACCTGGTTTACCTACAGTCGTGTGTTTGTTTATGTTCAGATCGACAGAACTCAGAGTTTTGGAACTTATTTTCATTTTCACTGTTGTTTTTTTGGAGGAAGTGGGCGGAGACATGAGCCGTTTAGCCGTGTCAGAGCTGACCACTGTTCTTCTTCACTGCTACACACTTCCTGCATTCACCGCCACTTTTTCACCTCGGGTTTACACCTGTCCCACCCACTCATGTGGCTTTAGTTTAGTTCTGATTCTGGACTCATTTAGTGTTTCTCTCTGTCTCTTTGCTGCAGGTAGCCCCACTTTTTCTTACCCCTCGACTCCCACCAACAACACGCCACAGCAGCCGCGTCTTCAGGTCAAAGCAGGTGAGATCAGAATCTCTTTTTTTGAAGGAGGCTGTTCCATTTCACAGCTGTGGTTTTGAACACAGCCGGTCCATATTTTAACCAAAACTAAAAAAAAAATGCAGTAACACATTTGTAGGCTACGTCAGAGCTGTAGTCAACCAGAGAAAACCGTAGTGGATCAAAATGTCCTCCACAATCAACCGACCTTAGAAGCACTGTATTTAAACAGTTTAGTTACACACCGCTCACTCTCCACCAAACAAAGTCATTTAGGAACAGCCTCATCAGCAGGAAACACCCGTTACTCTTTGGTTTTCTTGCAGTATTTTTTTTTTTAATCCCAGACCAAACTGGTAACAGTAAACTGACTCATACTCGCTCAGCACAGCCCGACACTACCTGCAAAAAACTGTTCGTAACCCCATTTTTCACTGAACCATTTATTAAAGATTAGATTGTTTGCACATTTTTTATACAAATTAGTAAAAAAATAAACCATTGTGCCCTGGGTAGGGTTAGGGCCCGAGGGGGTGTAACTGGTTTATTTTATATTTAGATGTTAACGTCTTGGGTTGAACCAAGACAGTAATATTTATTTATATATACTGTATATATAGCACCTTTCACAGACATTAGTCACAAGGTGCTTCACACACACAACATAAAATACATATAACAGCTCTGGGACTATTTCTGCTAAAAGGCTTTTTTTTTAAAGAATGTCTTGAGTCCCTTTATAAAAGCATCTAGTCCAGCGAGCGAAAGAAAAGCCTGAAAAGATCTGTCTCTGTGGGTTTTACAGCGAGTGTTCTGGCCCACAGACTTCTCAGACTTCGGGCAGAGCTGCAGGGTCAGAGATATGCACATGTAAGGCTCTAATACAAGGATTTTAAAATCAATTCTAGGCGGGTCAGCTGTTTCATATTCATACACGTGAATAGACTATTGTTGTATTCTAGTTGCGAGGAAACAAAAGCATGTATTATCATCTCTAGCTGTTTTGTAATGTTCTTTCATAGTTTAGTTAAGGTTGACCTCTGTTTTAGCCTTTAACCTGTTCACGTCTCTCTAAAAAGATGGCCGTGTTCTTTCCGTTTTTCTCTCATCACGTCCCCGAACTCGTGTTGTTGTCTTTTTCTGCGTCTGATATAAATCTCAGAAACAGCCTCCACCACAAACAGAGCAGCCGTTAAATTTAAACAAGCTGAGAGAGGTATTTCTCTGCGAGTGAAGAGGGGGAAAAGTTGGGAGATGTGTGAACGAAACCTACATCAAAAAAAAAAAAGGCTTCAACAGTTAGTTTCAGACAGGAAACAGCTGTAGCTCGAGCAGGAAATGGCTCCAAACAATTCACAAAAGACAAACTTAAGGTCTGCAAATGAAAGGGTCATCTTCAGAGAGACACACACTTCCTTCCACTGTCACCGGAGCTCACTGCTGTCACCTTCAAACACTCACAGAACACACCAGCTTCTGCAAAAAAACAGCCCACTCATAAAACATGACCTCACCATTTTGTTCAGACGCAGTTTTAGAGCGACTGAGGGAGGACCCTTCAGGAGATCACCTGTGTCTGTCATTTCAACATCTGATGGTCTCAACTTAGAGAAGCTTGAGTGTTAATAAAATACATGTATTTATGGACAACACAGTGGTTGGTTCACATCAGAGGCTTAGAAAAGCCCGTCTTCAGCCTGACTTCTTGCTGCATTAGTGTAAACTCATGGGTCGGGGCTAAACCTGTTCCATAAAGACCACTCTAGGCTAAAACCAGTCAGACTTGAAGCTGTCATTATAGCTTTGACAGAAAATTAAAGTCGAGCGTCAATTCAAACGAGCTTCAATGAAAAAACCACAGAGAGGAAACATCCCTTTAACAAACGGAGTAAACGAAAGCTGATGAAGAGCGGCGAAAGTAACGCAGGAATACGCTGCATCTCATCTCAGTGACATAGTTTTGGAGCGAACGGGAGACTATTATCTCTGAATGAAACACCTTTTACCAAAGTCACAAAGAGCTGCACAAGAATAACACAGACATAATTTCATTTGTTAATGACTTGACTCAAAACGAAGAGTGACTTATATTATATTTTACATGTAATATTTAGGATTAAACTGCCTCAGTCTCATGTAGAATATAATAAAGCTTATATTTTTAAAGTGGCTAAATAGGCTAGGAAGTGTTATAAACCGCCATTTTAATCCCCTGTGGTAAGGACAATATCAGTGAATAGTGGCCCAATGGACGGAAGTTGTCCATATGTATACAGTCATTGGGTCTGACCCAGGACCAGTTCTGACCCAGGACCAGTTCTGACCCAGGACCAGGTCTGACCCAGGACCAGGTCTGACCCAGGACCAGGTCTGACCCAGGACCAGACGCAGTAGAAGCACTGACGCAGAATGAGACAATTTTAACAGAAACAGCGTCTGATGCTAAAAAAAAAAAAAAACATTTGTTCAATTAAAAATCTCAAAACTGTATTGAAGTGAAACATTAGCATAACTAGTGTTTAAGAGTCCCTTGTGAATGCATTTCTTTGGTGAACCTTAATAAACTGTCTATACATTTCTCATGCTCTTTTTTTTTTTCCCACAGAAAGCGGCTTCGATGAGCTCAGTCGCAGGAACAGCTGGCCGACGAACAGCATGGCCTCAGTTCCCAAAGGTACCACACGAAACTATCACCGCGTTCGTTTTTGATCCTGAGAAACCACCGGCTTTGCATTTAGCTAAACCTCTGGTCTTCTTCTGATTTGTTTTGTAGGTTCCTCCCTTGAACACAGCAGAGTCACAGAGGCTCCTAGAATCATCCAAGGTACACGTCGGACACTGTCACTTTTATTTAATCTACTTTTGTTTCTTTGTTTGTATTTTCGGTCCATAGTTTGGTCTAAAGCTGTATTTTTCTGTATTTCTTGATAAATAAGACTTCTTTTTTGTCTCTTCACAGATCCGTATCAGACGTTAGGTCCTCTGAGCAGTCGACTCGCAAACCCAGGTATGACATTTAAAAATAAATATCGAACCCATGAAACAAATGAGACCTTTACACTGTTTCTGCCACTCCAACATCAACATAAAAAAACGTTTGCATCAGCAGTAACACCTGTCGACACGATCCGACTCAAATAACAGCCGAATAAATCAATAATACTAAATAAAACCTGTGCTGTTTTCTCGCAGAAGCCGTCAACTCGTCCAAGACCCGCTCGGTCAAACACAGTGCTCACAGGCAGCTCCCCGACAGCGCTCACAGGCCTGTGGGTAGGTCCCTGCCCTCGGCCCCACACCGCACCAGCACACGGTGGAAAGGTCACATTTGGTGCAGATTATCACAAACTAATACATCTTTTCATGACAAGCTTCATTGTAGAAACATCTTGGAGCTTTAATCCTGAGTTTTTCCTTTGCTCTTCAGTCATTGGTTGATTATTAATTATATTAAGTCCTGAAAACCTAAAAAATCCTATGTCTTTTAATCCCACAAAACACAGCCCATTACAAACCACTTAACTGCGATCAATTCCAGTCATCTCCGTGTTCAGTGTTTAGGATCAAAAAACTAGCAACCTCCTGTTCAAGTCCAACTAAAACCTGTTCACAGCATCCACAAAAACCGACTTGTGCCCAAAGTTTTGGGTTTTGGTGCAGGACTGTCTTTGAACAAAGTTAAATAACTCATTCAATAATTTTCTACCGCTTAGTCCCGTTAGGGGTCGCGGGTGACTAGAGCCTATCCCAGCAGCTTTGGGCCTGAGGCGGGGTACACCCTGGACAATGGTTAGTCGCAGGGCTAACACATAGAGACAGACAGTGACAGACAACCATTCACTCTCACATTCATTCACTAGGGACACTTTAGATTTGCCAATTGACCTGAAGATGCATGTGTTTGGACGGTGGGAGGAAGCTGGAGTACCCGGAGAGAACCCACGGTAACACGTGGAGGACATGCAGACTCCTCACAGAAAGACCAGAGTCGGCCGGGTTTTGAACTCACGACCTTCTTGCTGTGAGGCAGGAGTGCTAACCACTCTGCCACGTGCACCCTGCAAGTTAAATAACTAATCTAAAACCTGTTGAAGTCCCACTAAAACCTGTTCAAGTCCCACTAAAACCTGTTCAAATCCACCTAAAACCTGTTGAAGTCCACCTAAAACCTGTTGAAGTCCACCTAAAACCTGTTGAAGTCCACATAAAACCTGTTCAAATCATCTAAAACTTGTTCAAGTCCAACTAAAACTTGTTCAAGTCCAACTAAAACCTGTTCAAGTCCATCTAAAACCTGTTAGAATTATCTAAAATCTGTTCAAGTCCATCTAAAACCTGTTCAAGTCCAACTAAAACCTGTTCAAATCCATTGAAAACCTGTTCAAATACATTGAAAACCTGTTCCAGTCCAACTAAAACCTGTTCAAGTCCAACTAAAGCCTGTTCAAGTCCAACTAAAGCCTGTTCAAGTCCAACTAAAGCCTGTTGAGGTTTTGGCTTTAATTATGTCACTCCTCATTTGCATAACGTTACACCTGCGCTCGGCTCGCTGGGCGTGCACTGGAAATAAATGACACCTGCTGAAAACGCACATCAGTCACAGCCGTAAAGTGAACACACAATGAAAGTAAATCAACATGAAGCTAATGCATCCCACGTATCTAAACCTAATCTTTTCCGTCTTTCTCCATGTCTCTGCTCAGGTTCGGGTCAGATCCAGCTGTGGCAGTTCCTGTTGGAGCTCCTGTCCGACAGCAACAACGCAACCATCATCACGTGGGAGGGCACCAACGGCGAGTTCAAGATGACCGACCCGGACGAGGTGGCCAAGCGCTGGGGCGAGCGCAAGAGCAAACCCAACATGAACTACGACAAGCTGAGCCGCGCACTGCGTTACTACTACGACAAGAACATCATGACCAAGGTCCACGGCAAGAGATACGCTTACAAGTTTGACTTCCAGGGCATCTCGCAGGCACACCAGAACCACGCGGCCGACGGGGGGATCGGCAAGTACCAGAACGACATCGCCTACGTCCCGCAGTACCACAGCCACCAACCCAAAATGAACTTCATGGGCACCCATCCCGGCACGGTGCCAGTCTCTCCTGGGAACTTTTTCGCTCCTCCCACCACGTACTGGAACTCCAACAGCCCCATTTACCCCGGGACGCCCATGCCCCGACACCCGGCTGCACACTCCCACCTCAGCTCCTACTACTGAGGGTCAGGGAGGGGACGGAGCGAGGCCACAAGGGGAACGGGAAAGGGTTTGAAATGTAGGAAATATGTAAGAAAAACTGTGATTCTGTCGTTAAAAACTGGCAATGGATCAATGAATGTTAGATTTTGGAAAACACAAAGCATGAAGGTCCCAAACGTAATAAGGCTAACAGGGTTTAACTTAACATAAGAGTGGACAATCTGTTTAAATCCAACTAAAACATTTTCAAATCCAACTAAAAGATGTTTAACGATGACCAATAATACTGACAGTGTGTTTATTCTGGCACTACATCCGTTTACTCAAAGAAAGCACAAAAATACATAAAAATTAACAAAACACAGACACAAGTGAAATGTGGATAAATATTGGCAAAGTAATATTTAACACAATGATCAGGTCTGAACCCGAACTCAAAGCTTAGTCAGCTCTAGATTTCAGTTTGCTGGAATGTCTCAGTATCTTCCAATGATTTTTGTAAAATAAAAATGTGAAAGTGGAAAGTCGCAGTGCTGTTGAAGGGGTTGGGGTGGAAGAAAATTTTGGGGTAATGCAGCTTTAACCAAAAGGAACTTATTACAGTCACAGAGGAGCTCGCCATCTTCAAAAAAAAAAAAAAGATTTGAAAGTTCATCGCCTGAATGAATCAGCAACATTTATCCACATTTTACTCTGTTACTTCTGTTTTCTTGACTTTTTTTGTGCCGTTTCCTGGAGTAAACGCTGGAACAGATGTACATTCGACTGCCACTGATTCCTAATTAACAAGCCCAGATACTTTAACATAGGCTCTTTTAAAAATATGTGCCTTTTAAAACATCTGGAGACATTATATATCTTCCACTTAGTCCCATCTTGAGACATTGTTAATAGAAAGGACACTTGGCTTAAACAGTTGAAAAAGTAGTACAGTTGTTGTAACTATACACTTTTCCCCCAGGTTTTGGACATAAATCAATGCTTAGAAACTAAAATTCACTCATAAAAAAGCATTATTTAAGTCTGGTTTAAGCTGGACTAGCGCCAACATTCAATAAAGTCAAAGAAAATGTGTGACGTCCAAACCAGAAACATCACAGCTGCTTACGGTCATGTGTTAGATAAAGTTCAGCATCACTTTACTGCCCATTACCATCATTAGCATTAGCGCTTTGTATCTGTCCTGTTCCCGTTTCCTAAATTCCCCTTTTTTCCCAAATATGGCCATTACCTCCGACTCTATAATCTTCTTAACCAGCAGCTTTCTGGGTCCATTGTGAGTTTTTATTAGTGACATCAGTTTTTTTTGTCCACTATCCCTTTTCTGTCTATGCTAACATTGAACCTGCGCTGAAGTTTGAATGAAGGTCAGGGTTCTCGGGGCATTAACGAACAACTCACAAATGTGCCTTCTTTGATAAAAAAATGTTAAAAATATACTGTATTCCGTTCTTTTCAAACCAAGTTTCTGTTTGTAAGTACAGTTTTTTGGATGTATGTTTGTGTAAAAAAAAAAAAAAAAAAAAAAACATTGCAAGATACTGTTCAAAAACCAAATACTGTTTATACTTTTGTTTTCAAAAAGCTCTTATCACTTTGTTAAACCTGACTATGTAAAAAATAATTTCAATGTACAGAATCTCTCATGTAGCAATAAGCATTTAATCCACAATGTAATGTTAATAAATGGAGCTTGTACCAGACTGACGGACTCTGTTTCTGTTCAACTTTCAGACATTTTTCCATTTAATCAGAAAAGTGTTTGTTCCAGCTCCGTCTGCATCCAGTTACACAGAAACAGCACAAGAAATCAAAACCCAAACAGAGAAAAGGGAAGTGGTAAAGTTAAATGAGAATAAATATATTGGCAAAGTATTCACAAGATGGAGATAATGGCAGGATCACATTAAAAAGGTAAAGTTGGTTTGGTTTGATGGCGTGTTGCTCTGTTGTGTTGTTGTTGAGGGCTCTTATCACACAGTGTTCTTTAAATCAACTGAAAATTTGGCTTAAGAATTATTTACAGTTAAACGGGGATTTTTTTTTGTACGGGCCAATCAAAAGAGCTGCACATATCTAACTCGATCTCTGCTGCAGCCCTTACCGCTGTGGGAGTTGTGCGCAGTGCAATATTACCACTAAGTATAGCTATTACCCACACCCCCCACACAGGCAGAAAGGATAACATCGAGCGTGTGATCACCTGCGCTTCCACCCATAGATTAAAAAAAAAAAATTATATTACACTGCCCTAGGAATGTTTCTAATTTGAATCTACTCGACCCATCTATCTGATAAAATCTATGTTTATTTGTATTTATCATTGTTTACTCTTTGCACTATGACCTGTCACCCTGAGGAGCCACACCCTATTGGCCTCCTTTGAGGTTTTTCACCATTTGCTTGTTGAAGGCCTAGTGCTGAAACGTTTTGTACCTAAATAAAAAGGTTGATCTTTTTATTGCTAGGAGAGCCGATGTGTGGGATTCTTCTGTTCCATTAGCTAAACGGACATGACAGTGTAATCTCCTAAAGCTTATTTTAGCAGGAATCATCTGAAAAAGTGAGCTTTCAAAAGGAGAAAGAAAAGTAAGATAAATGACTGATCAAATTCATTTGTTTTTATTTCACTTTCAGAGAGATTATACATCCAAATTAAAGATTTCCTCAAATATTTGGCGAGTTCCCTCCTCCTCTTCTTCCTCCTCCACTTCGACCACAGCGAAGCCCGTTACCTGTTTCTCTTTTGCTTTAGTCACAGCCCAGCTCACTCCTCCTCGTCCGAACTGACCCTCCTCAGCTTCATCAGGTAGACTCACAGTCTTTGAGGCTCTTTTATCTGCCTCTGTGTTGTCTGTCTTTGGGCTCTTCTTTGAGATGACTGAGGGTTTCACTTCAGTCTCAATGTTCCAGGCTCTGGTGCTGATCACAGTCTCTGGAAACATATGTTCAATGGCACAGCTGTTCAAGAATTCTGGAACCATACATTCTTTAAAAAACATTGTTTTTGTCCAAAGGCAATATAAATGTATCTACATAAATATTAAAAAGACCAGCAGACATGTTTTACTCTAGATTTGTGTCCCCTGCTTTTTAAAATCAATAGAAACATCAGGTAAGTAGTAAGTCTTACTTAAATACAGTCCTCTCAGGTGTCCAAAAATAACCTATGCTAAACCTTTGTCTCAAAAGCACTATTTACTGCCAAAAACAGAACTGGATTGAGCACAGATGACACAAAACTAAATATGAGTAATGCAAAGCTCAACTCAAGGTCTCTGAAACAGCTGACAACTAAGAAAAAAACTAAATTTGAAAGACTTTCAAAAGAAATAGATCCAGGCAAAATGAGGGATTATGATGTAAAAAAAAAAAATATATATATATATATATATATATATATAGCATTATAGGGTCAAAACTCAAACTACTACAACCAATGGCAGCTTGTATTAGCTGACAAAAGGTGTAAATAGAAGGGTTTATATAGCACAACAATAGGTTGCCACATAATAGAGTTGGTCAGAATTTGAATTGAAAACAGTCATAGCAAAGCTGCACACTTGCATTAAAAAGGCTACAGCTAACTCCACCCTTAAAATGAAGACAAGGAACTACATAGTCCAACACAATAGCGCCACATAGTGGTAGGAGGCACAAACAAGAGTGAAATAAACAGTTGAAAGTCACCTGCGGAAGGACTGGATCTACATTTAGAGTCACAGCAGGAACACACTGAGTCAGATCCATACAGCTCCACCCACCTGGAAAAAACACATTTATTCAACTGAAAATTACTATGTATGAAGTTATTTATAACATTTACGTTTCATCACGTTACCTCCCAGTTTTAGTGTTGTAGTTGCAGGACTTGTCTGTGGCTGTGGGCCTGGAGCTGCCCACTGACATGGTGCAGTGCATGAAGAGCTGCTGCACATGGAAAAAAGTGGCATTTCAATGATCAACACACAAAAACATATCAATTTATGGCCTGGCAGCAGTACTCACGTGTCCTTTAAACCCCTTAAATACGAAGGCGTCCACAGAGAACCTCACTGCGTTGTTTCTGTGAGGGATGAAAGAGGAACGGCCATCTTTGCTTTCCACCATACACCTTTTTCAGGAGGAAACAGTGTGGGTCAGAACTCAAACTACAGCAGCTTTAGAGGTCAGAACTCAAACTGCAGCAGCTTTAGAGGGTCAGAACTCAAACTACAGCAGCTTTAGAGGGTCAGAACTCAAACTACAGCAGCTTTAGAGGGTCAGAATTCAAATTACAGCAGCTTTAGAGGGTCAGAATTCAAATTACAGCAGCTTTAGAGGGTCAAAACTGAAACTACAGCAGCTTTAGAGGGTCAGAATTCAAATTACAGCAGCTTATGGCAGCTTGTATTACCCGTAGTTCTTGACGACTGGGAACTGAGGTTTGGAGCTGTGGGATTTCTCCGGAGTGGCGTAGCAGGAGTGAGCGTACAGTCTTTGATCCGGAGACATGAAGTGAGCCTCAGCCTCGAAAAACATAGGCCTCCCGAGCGTGAACATGTCCGACGGAGAGAGACGTTCCCACAGAGCTACAGGACACAAAATTTTCACAAATTTCACAAAAAATAATAGTAATCTTTTATTTTTTACTAATTTATACTGATACAATTACAATAGTATTTCACCGTTTCTTGGAGTGAGGGTGAACTTTGCAATGTTTCTCATCCTTTTTGAGAGGTGGCGGATCTGCAGTTTGGGTCGGTAGCCGATTTTGTAGGAATATTGATATCTAAAAAACAAAGATTTTAGTTGCTCATACTGCCACTGGAGAGGAAAATGTGTCCGTATTACCTGTTGAAGTGACATGAAACAGAAAGAGAGAAGGGGGCAGTTCGTCTGATTGGGCCTCGAAGCTTCTCTGGTTTATAATGAAGAGTATTGGAAAATACCACTTGATCCTGTATCGTCTAAAAAATTTAAATAGGAGTCTTAAAGTGAATGAGACACACCAATATTTTAAATGTCCCTAGAGTATAACCTTCAGTCTGTGGTTTAATTGTGGTAAGAAAGTAAGGTTACGACTAAAGCTAGATCTGAAAAAACGTGCACAACTACTGCTTCAATCAGAATTAAATGATGAATGATGAAAACAAGAATTAACAGTAATTGAACTGAGGCTAAATTAAGCATAAACCTGAACTTATTGGCTAATCCAGTAATTAATTAGACCAGCTTTAAACCTAGTATCGTTTATGCAGATGAGTATTATAAAAAAGATTTTAAACCATCACTAAATCTAGTATTAACACCCACTTTAGATGTTTTAATGTCTGGGATTCAATGGATTAATGTGTTATAAATGCCCAAAGGAGACCTCCTGCCTTTGATTAAAAACTCACCGTTAGTTTGGTCCCACACTTTGTCAGCTCATACTCAAAATAAACATAATCTTTGTTGGAATTAGTGACAGGACACGTCCCCAGTCTGAGTGTGGTCTCCGGGTCACTGTTCCCCAAAACGCCCCTGTCCAGCTCCAGGTACATCTTGTCGCGTTTGCAGTCTATCGTCACGGAGTCCTCCAGCTGGGTCTTTGCTGTAGGTGGAGGAGGGGTGCTGTGGTGCTTTACCGGTCTGAGGATGTCCTGGACTGGCTCAGGCAGCCCCTCCACCCCGGTGCCCACAGCCGGAGTGAAGTGTTCTGGGTCCAGCAGCGGCCCTCTGGAGTCCAGGTACACGGGGAGGTGGAGGTATGGCGGCCGCAGAGTGGAGCCCTCTCTTCGGGGAAGCCTCTTACTAATTAGCCTGGTTTTGTTACTCGATTCCAGCCCCGCAATGGAGCTCAAGAAGTTCCCAAGAAGAAGTAATAAAAGATAAACCGTGAAAAGAAGTTTGTTTGGAAACCTTAATAGCATTTTATTGTATTTTTGGTCAGTTCTATTTTTGCGGCTTGTTGTTTGCTTGGAGCTAAATTAAGTTCACCTGTTGAACAAAGCTAACCGCCATGTAACAGCGCCATCTTCTGCTTAACTACAAGATACACACGACACGAGCCTTTAATTATTAACATAAAACCTTTTCAGTTTAGAATAATATAAAAACAGATGATAATTTAAACGACTTTTTAACCAGCACTAAATAGTGAGCGTTAATTCATTTCTGGCAGTTGGTGCTGCTTGTTAACTACTGTTGTTGCCATGGTAACAGTTTAAAACTAGCTAGTAGCTAAGTTAGCTCATTTGTCGTAGTAAGCGGCTAAAAAAGGCAGAAAATTGGTTTATTTTCCCACATAACAAATAAACTTTATTTATAGAGCACCCGTTTTTACACCAAAACAGAATAACTTCAAATAAACGATCAGCCATTAGTTGATGCTGTAAACATATGTAGCCTATTAACCTTTGACACATAGGCTGACTAACCTGACTAGTTATGTAACTTTGAAGACATAACTAAGTTGGTTCTTTTTAATGGTGTTCACAGAACTTCACACTGGTTAGGTAGCACATCTTGGCTTTTACCACAGCTTTTTATTGTGTATTTATTGTTTTTATGGTCATGTCCGGTTCACTCTTTTAACTTATTTTTTTATTTATTTGTAATTTTGTAAATGTTAATGTTTTAGAGATGAACTTGTAACTGGATTCCAGGTTAGTTAGCCTTTTAAGGAACTTAGAGAAAAAAGTGGTAAAGATTTTTTATAGAAACAAAGAGAACAATAGTGGACGTTTAACATGAGTTAGGGTCATAAAAAAGGCAAATAACTGCTCCTTTATCATATACAGTACATGCATATTTTAATTCACCACAGCGAGCATGTGATACACAGCGTGAGCAGGGAGCCAGTCCAGTGGGATGCTGTAGATGTCGGGGCCTTGTTGCACAGGTTAGTGTCACAGCATTCATTTGTGAAGGTGAAGTTTAGCCCCATGGCATATTTCTCTCCTGTGACTCCACACATAGAGGCCAGGACACAGCTTTTCTCATACAGCACCACCTGGAAGTCCCCTGCAAATACAAGCCACTGTTTCATATTCAAGCACCTGCTGGACAAATGCAGTTAAATGTGCTTAAAAGTCTTAACCTCTCTTGCCCACAGCTCGACTGGACAAACAGAGCTGATCAGGGGGACATTTCACCGGGAATCGGATGCAGTCCCGAGGAGAGACGGCCGGGAACACACAGGTGTAGCAGAAGAGAGGCGCTGCAGAGTTAACAGGTTGGTGAAAACTAAATGTTATTGTGCACAGTACCAAGGTTTGCTTCTACATTTAGTCGAGTCAGTGAGTGATCAGTTCTGTGGTTTGTATAAATGAGGAACTATTCTTCTTCTATGAATCACTCTCTGTCACTGACACTGCTGTCTGCTGATATTTACCTACTGTAGGTAACCATCACTAAGAGATACATTTTCTTCCTGGGTCTGTCAAAATGTTGTGGAGTCAATCTCTAAGCTGGCAACACATCTCTACACATCTTCCACTATTAAGCAGATTTAACAAATAGCCCATAGCGTGCTGAGACCAGAGAGTTCTGTTACTTTCAGGGATGACTTCTTAAGCTCTTGTAAATGTCTGTTGCAGCATCACTCACTCACCCGCAGCCGGCAGTGAACTCAGCAGGAACAGGACACAGATGAGCCTCAACATCACTCTTTCCTTATTTCTCAAAAACGAGGAAAAAACCCACAAGTCTCCAGTTTTGTACAACAAACCGTCTGCTCTCATCCTGGTGCTGTTTGTGGTCAGATCATTTAGCTTTTCTCTGGTTTTGACTGCAAAGATCTAATGCTAAATCTTGTTAAGCTCTGTCTAATTACTCTAATATCGCACCAATTAACTCAAACAAAACTTCTGATTCAATTAAACCATTAAACAAAGCTGCCTAGTGGAGGAAAAAAAGCACTATTTACATCAAAAATATAACAGACCGTGAGTTCTAGCCTTTTTTTTTTGTAAAAAACTGCATCATGATGTAAACGTCTATTACACGTTTTTCCTGCAGGTTTTCACGTAAAAGCCTGGTCTGTTTTATTAAATCAGCAATAAATTCTTAATGAAAGACGTTTAGCCAGAGTTTAGTCGAAGAGCAGTCATGTGATCACAGTCTCATGACCCAGACTCAGAAACAGAGCTGCTCTTTTTTCTTACACTGTGCGCTTCAAATATAAAACCACAACTTATAAACTAACACTAAACTTTGTCTGATATCACAATCTTTCCAAACAGATGCTGAAACATTAGTTTAATAAATACATATTACATTTTAGAACTGATATCTGGTGGTTTTATTAGATTAACGAGATAATTCAGTCACACTTCACAGGGAATAAAAAAGCTTTTGTTTTAGTCCTGGCATGTTTTATAACAGGAATTAGCTCTGCCATTAGATCAAAGTGGATAAAAGTTTGGTATCAGAGCGGATTTTTAAATGGATATAATGTATTAAATAGATTTAGTGCAGAAGAACACACGCCACACTTCAACTTGTTGAGTCCTAGATTTGAATTCACCCATCACTTTTTCCACAAAAGCTAAACAAAACCAGAAGACATTTATAGACATTATTACAGCCGCTGCACAAATATAGCCAACACTGATATAACGCAGAGAGCACATACCTCATTATGTCGCTCATATGTGGCTTTACTACTTTATAATTCAGTGTAGTTTCTGCCTAAAAAACCTGAAAAACCCCATCGATTTGATGCTTTATTTTTTTTCATCCATGTCTTTAAAGCTTTCCTTCTAAGCCCAGTCTGCTCTGATTGGTCGGATACATGTTGTTATTTGTCAAATACAGCAAACCTTGTGGCAAACAGCTGTCTGTGTTAAAATGGTTAGATCCGGTTTCATAGTCTTTATTGTCTATTATCTTTCATTAATATGTGCACTCAGTGGACTGAGCTGTTTCAGGAGTTTATAAAGACAAGCTATTCTTTTCATGTTGCTTGCTGCTTTTTTTCACTTCTTCTTTCTGCTGTTGATTAAAATCAAACTAATGCATAATTGTGGCACTTTATAGTAAAACGTCAATGTATTTCTCCCTTGTATCTGTCCATCTTCTCCAACATTGTCAATAAATAATAATAATTCACTTTTTTAAACAAAGTTACAAAGTGCATTACAGTGCAAGAATAAAATAAAGACCTTTTCCATCATTACCTCATGTATGTGTTCCTATCAGGAGTGTAATGTGTGATTTTTCTGAAAGAATGAACTAAAATAACTATTAAAACATTGAAACATATTGGTTAAAAATGCCTAAAGAAGGTTAGCAAATAAATAGTAAGCAATGAATAATATTCTCAAATGTATATTATATTGTCAACTTAATCACGACTTTTGAGTCGAAGCAGGTTTTTTAAAGTAAGAGATACTGAGTGAATATGAAGATGTGAATTGTTTTAAATTTGAAAGAAAGATTAATTAAATACATTTTGTAGCTGCACTGGTTTAACAAACGAAAAGAAAAGACCATGTCTCGTTCACATTACTAATTTATGCATAGAAAAAAGGGACCATGTTTCTCTTCACTGTGTGTTTGTTCTGACCCATAATGCATCATGTACCACTCAATAAACTCAGGTCATGTGACAACCTCAGTGGAAATAAATCCCTAATTGTGCCAATTTTTTAATAAATTGCCAAATCCCTATCATCATCAGGCTGTGGTGTCTACTGGACCCAGGACAGGGCCGGTCGACTCCGGAGCGCGTCCTGCTGGAGAAACATGGGAACGGCCCTTTTGTCGACCTGCTGCCGTCTCATCCTCAGCACAGACGAGTCCACGTCAGCGGCCGCTCTCTTCCTCTGGAGGTCAGTGAGGAGGTGCAGACAGGAGCGCCGCAGACGGCCAAACTCTCCCTCGGACGCAGACAAAGAGCGAGTCAGCGCCGCACTGCCCTGAGGGACGCAGGACGTACACGGGTTTAACATAAAAAAATCACTTCTTTGAACTCTTCACCAGCTCTTCACCTCAGACAACTGTGTTTGATCAAATATTGCCAAAAATAAGTATCTCAAATTTCAGCTTGTTTTTAACATTTTATATGGTCAAAGGTGACACATCAAACATATCTTTTATAAAAGTGGTTCTTTTTATCAATTTCTATTATCAGTTTATCATCAAAAGGAAAGAAAAATATTGAAGTAAATAATCTTTTGTGGGCTCAATGTTGCTGAAACTAACTAAGATACTAAAAGAAAAAAGATCAAATGATGCTAAACCAAACTATAAAGTTGTGTTACAATTCCTTGGCTTTTTGAAATATGGACACTGTTCCTTAAGATGAAGTTTATTTTTTTCCCTTTGAACCCATTTGGACCGACTCCAGATGTGTCTTTTACCTGATCCCGGTCTTGATTAGAAGAAATTATTCAAGCAAAAAAAAAAACAGTAGCATTTATTTCTGCATGTGCAAAATTAAATTGAATGTGGACTACCATCTGTTAAATGTCAATGTTAAACACTATACATATACATACATACACGGTAAAAAATCTCCAAATCCTGTCATTGTTCCTGACCCAATCACAAAAAGAGCAGCCCTAGTGCGAGTGAGTCTTACCTGGATGAGGTGCGCCGCCTCAGGCAGGTGAGTCCCTGGATGTCTGTGATAAACCTGCACCAGAGGTCGGTTCAGCTTCTCTCTGGACAAAACGTCTCCAGTGTACTCTGGACCCTGAGGACCAACACAAGAGCCACAAACTTATGAATGACAAGATATAATTTGTTTGCGTTTCTTTAACAAAGAAAAATTCCTCCTTTATTTTAGAAAAACTATACATAATGCAACCATAAAAAGAGCCACATCTGTTTAATCTAAACTTATTGTGCTATTTATTAAAATATATTCCACATAAGAAGAAAGAATCTAATGCATGAATGTAAGCTAATGAATACTCTGAGCTTAATTTTAGCATTACATTTTTTTTTTTACATTTATTCAAAGTTTACACTGAACTTTTCCAACAGAAATCCTTTAACTGCCTGCCTCATGCTTCCAGCCTCTGACTCAAAACCACCTATTTCTATAAGATCTCCTCTCACATCAAATGAAATGTTCGACTGCAGACGGGCACAGACCTGCGCTCTGCCGTGGCTCTGGCGAATGCAGTTGATCTCTCTCTGTTTGCGGAACATGGCCTGTCTTGTGGCTGCAGACGTCACCGCCAGGTTTTGCTGCAAAAATTAAAAAATCTCTATTAGTTTTGATAAAATACTTCCTGTTCCAATAAAGACTACAAGGTCCCAAGTCCTAGTCCGATGAAGCAGAGTGTTTGA
Organism: Perccottus glenii; assembly: GCA_024416835.2. Lineage (NCBI taxonomy): Eukaryota > Metazoa > Chordata > Actinopteri > Gobiiformes > Odontobutidae > Perccottus > Perccottus glenii. Next base: position 2,628,442 of record CM044551.2, read on the forward strand.
GTGTTACCTGGAGGCTGACAGTCTCAGCCACTTTCTTCAGCAGGCCGGCGTTAACCGTCTGATGTGCTGCTCTCTGCCTGCAGATGGCGCTGGTTAACCCCTGTCTGATGGTCTCTCTCAGATTCTGTGACTCTTTAATGGTGGAACTGGACCAGTCTAAAACCTGTTTACACTCTGAACACGAGCAACAAGACATGATTAATGGACCACCGCAGCAACGGACTCATCAGTGAGTCCACTGTTTCTCCAGAAGCATCAGAGAGACAAAAATCTATTATTTGTTTTAATGTGTCTAAGTTGAGGTCTTTGTTAATAAAGTGTAGCCATTTTGTGATTAAGATTTAACAAAGAAGGTCTTGTAACGATCCCCATGTCTCATCTTTAGTAGGTTAATCATCTGCTTGTCCTGTACAAATATGTGTTCACAGATATCACTTTCTGAAAACTGGAAAACAGGTGACCACATGAGTCTGACGTTTGCATTGTCAGCTGTTCCATTCCACTTTATGTGTCCTGACGTTTTGATTATGAACAAGACAAAAATAAAGGAGTGCCGTTTCCATAAATAATCTCTTAAATGGTGTTTTAAACTGTTAATTAAATTGCCCTAAAATATATAATATCAATATAATATGTAGATTAATCGCAATGGGGGCGCAGTGGTAGAGCAGTCGTCCTTCAACCAGAAGGTAGGCAGTTCAATTCCCGCTCTCCCCACAGTTCATACTGTCGTGTCCTTGGGCAAGACACTTATATATATATATATATATATATATATATATATTTATATATATATATATTAATTATTCATTCACTCCACAGTCACACACTGGTGGTAGTAAGCTACATCTGTAGCCACAGCTGCCCTGGGGCAGACTGACAGAGACGTGGCAGCCATTCCGCGCCTACGGACTCTCCGACCAACACCATCAACATTCTAACACATTCATACAAGGCAAGGTGGGTTAAGTGTCTTGCCCAAGGACACAACGACAGTATGAACTGTGGGGAGAGCGGGAATCGAACCTACTACCTTCCGGTTGAAGGACGGCCGCTCTACCACTGAGCTACTTGCCTCCAGTGACACAGCACTAGTGTATGAATGTGTGAGAATGTTAGGACAATGAATGGAAATTAGTCTACGGCTACAATCTGTCATGTTTACATTCATGTGGTTGTGTCTCATGTATGTTCATTAACATGCACTGTCCCAATCAAATAAATAAAAAAAAAAAGATTTGTAGCAAATTTTAGGACTGGAAATGGAAATGAATCTTGTTATAAAACAATCTATTCTGTTTTATATATACACTCGGTAAATGTGTAGTCACATTTAACATAGTCTGGATTAGTTTTAGCGCAATACAATTCTTTATATATAATCTATTTAACTAATACGTTTAAATATTGGGTTCTGTTGTGGGGTTTGTGAGTTAGTTATCAATAATATCACAAAACAATTTTATTTCTCTTCAGGGTTTATAAAGTCATCTCAGCAGCGAGTCATTAGCATTTCCCTTCTTCTTTCCCTTCTCTGATGCTGCAGAGTGTTTTTAAAACCTGTTGTAGGCTGTACCTGGAGTGAAGGGGCCGATGGGGTCTGCTTTACCAAAGCTCTGGGCTGTAACTCGACCTCCTGCAGAGCCGCTGTGAGGCACCAGCTCCAGGACTCGAGCTCTTTCTGAGGCACACTCCAGCAGCTGCCGACTGCTCTGAGCCAAGGCCTGAGGAGACACAGAGAGACCAAGGCCTGAGGAGACACAGAGAGACCAAGGCCTGAGGAGACACAGAGAGACCAAGGCCTGAGGAGACACAGAGAGACCAAGGCCTGAGGAGACACAGAGAGAGACCAAGGCCTGAGGAGACACAGAGAGACCAAGGCCTGAGGAGACACAGAGAGACCAAGGCCTGAGGAGACACAGAGAGACCAAGGCCTGAGGAGACACAGAGAGACCAAGGCCTGAGGAGACACAGAGAGAGACCAAGGCCTGAGGAGACACAGAGAGAGACCAAGGCCTGAGGAGACACAGAGAGACCAAGGCCTGAGGAGACACAGAGAGACCAAGGCCTGAGGAGACACAGAGAGAGACCAAGGCCTGAGGAGACACAGAGAGACCAAGGCCTGAGGAGACACAGAGAGACCAAGGCCTGAGGAGACACAAAGAGACCAAGGCCTGAGGAGACACAGAGAGACCAAGGCCTGAGGAGACACAGAGAGACCAAGGCCTGAGGAGACACAGAGAGACCAAGGCCTGAGGAGACACAGATAGACCAAGGCCTGAGGAGACACAAAGAGACCAAGGCCTGAGGAGACACAGAGAGACCAAGGCCTGAGGAGACACAGAGAGAGACCAAGGCCTGAGGAGACACAGAGAGAGACCAAGGCCTGAGGAGACACAGAGAGAGACCAAGGCCTGAGGAGACACAGAGAGAGACCAAGGCCTGAGGAGACACAGAGAGAGACCAAGGCCTGAGGAGACACAGAGAGAGACCAAGGCCTGAGGAGACACAGAGAGAGACCAAGGCCTGAGGAGACACAGAGAGACCAAGGCCTGAGGAGACACAGAGAGACCAAGGCCTGAGGAGACACAGAGAGACCAAGGCCTGAGGAGACACAAAGAGACCAAGGCCTGAGGAGACACAGAGAGACCAAGGCCTGAGGAGACACAAAGAGACCAAGGTCTGAGGAGACACAGGGAGACCAAGGCCTGAGGAGACACAGAGAGACCAAGGTCTGAGGAGACACAGGGAGACCAAGGCCTGACAGGGCCTCTCAGAATTTAAAATGCTGGAACTGCTATAACTGTAATAATATTTTCCGATTTGAAAAGCTGAATACGTCACATTGAATCAGTCCGGACCTGAGAGCGGAGGAGTGCGGGAGGCGTGTGAATTATTGATGTTTTTTCTGCTCTGGAGGTGAGAGGAAACCAGAGCCAGCTGTTACCTGTGACAACTCACCTGGAGCTGGGTCAGAGCCGTCCTCAGAGTCTCATCCAGATCCTGTTTCAGCTGCAGCAACTCCCGTCTCTCGCAGTGCAACAGTTGATCAGCGCCGTCTGAGATCTACAACAGGACAGAGGAAGTAAAAGTAAAAACATATGTTTTAGGAAATGCACTCATAAAGTTCCTTCTGTAAATGTACTTAAGTAAAGGCATGTCTTCACTTCCATTTGTTAATTAATATTACTGTATTTGTGTTGGACATTTGAAGCTGGAACCCTAACCCATTTTTCCCTGTTGTCCTTTTCACTGAGAGCTCTTGTAAGTGATGTCTTTGAGAAATAATGCAAAGCCATAAAGCCTTTCTTAAAGCAACACATGTAACTTTTACATTAGGAGCATAAAACGTCTTAAAATGATAATACTAATACCACTTCTTTTCACGGATGGCATTGGCCTTCTTCCTTACAACCTTTACATTCTTCAGTTTAAAACGTATGGCACTTAAAAAACCCTTGAACTTAATAAAAGACAAATAACAAACATAAATGACAGCCAGTCATTCATATAAATACATAAGAAACATCACAGAAAACAAAACTTAAACCTAAACAAATCATATTTTGAGCACTTAAAAATAGCATTGATCATTTATGATGGTATCCTCACATGGATTAATTTTAAAGAACTAACTGAATAGTGTTTGATAAAATGTGCAACTAATGACTCTTCTTTCTTTAACCTCACTCACAGTCTCTGTGGTGGACGGCCTCTTGCTCCTCTCCTCTGAGCTCCTCTTGTTGACGCTCAGGTCGGTCCTGAGGCTGCGCAGCATCTTCTCCAGGTGCCCCCTCTCTCTGTCAAGCCGGACACTCTCCTGGGCCACTCTGCCGGCCTGTCTGCGCAGAAGCCCCTCCACCTCCCGCACACGCCGCATGTACCCACTGGCCACGGCCACGCTCGCACCTGCACAGCGCTCACGGAAACTGGAGGCAGGGAACGGGGCGCCATGCGACCTCTGACTGAAAGACGGGAACTGGAGAAGAGGAGACAGTGTGTTTTAATGGAAAATGATTGGGTTTGAAGCTATGTTAGTTTGATAAGGAAATGGTAATCTATCATTATAATCTTGAGTTCGTAGGTATAGGTTCATAAGACATTAATGTTTAAGCATTTTCATGTTTTCTGGTTAGATCTGATTTAGTCCTGGTTCTGGTACCGGGTTTAGTCTTAGTTCTGTCAAAATACACACCCAATGTTCATCTTCCAGGGGCCTTTACATATGTGGTAAATTACCTAATGTACAAAATAGTCATTATTTCACTTTTTACAAAAAAATAAAACATTGTATTGTGTTTTCACTAAACTTACTGTAACAACAAAAGTAAAAAAATAAATAAAGTGTCTCCTTTTAGTTTTATTAATATCTACCTAAAATTCAATGGATTTTCAAACATTACAAACATTGATTCTTTAGAGGATTTGAACCAATAGTAAAAGGGTTTATTTAAAAGGCCTTACTATAAACTGTAAACACTGAATTAACACAAGAAAAAGATCATTAGTGTAAAATGTAATTTAAAGTAACTATTGTGATTTTTTTAGCACTTGCACCTAAAGGCACTGGAGGAAAAACACACGGGACTGTTATTTTTATTTTTTATCAGATATGGCAAGAAATGTTTAAAAAGATTAATAGCTATATAAATCTCCGTTATACATTTAGGAATAACGTGGCACTTTTCTCACCGTAGCTGCAGTAGTTTGTGCCCTGGATTGCGTTTTATTGTTGCAGGTTGTGTCCGAACTGTCGTTTTCTTTCTTTGGAGGTTTATCTGGATTAGTCTCCGCGGCGGGGTTTGGGAGTTTGACCGAGGCGCTGCAGGTCTGTGGGCGGCTCATGGCTACTGCTGCCCCGGCTCGACTCTGCCGGATCAGCCGCTCTGCTTTCCGGATGGAACGCACCGTGACATCCCGCCAGGACGGAGCACCGATGGTAACAACACCCAAAGGAACCGACTGAACTTCCATGATTCCCAGTCTAGTTTACCTCCAAAAAATATTAAAATATCGAAGATCAGGGACTGTTTCTTGTCCGTTGTAAAGTTTGCTAAGAAGAAGAAAACTTGACAACCGTTGAAATGTAAGCGCCATGGCAACTGACGTAACCAGAAACTCAAAGCTGAGCGCTGATTGGCTGATTGGGCAGAGTACGTAAAGGCTGGGGGTCAGCGTCATTCAACACTGCATTTACTGTTTAGGCCTAGTCTTATATTTCACAGTAACCCATACATCCAGCGGCCCGTTTCTAAAAGAATGGCCGGTATATGGATTATTTATTCTGTCTTCAAACTGCTCAAGTGTCACTTTCATTTGGGCTAGAATACATTTTTGGTATTCGAAATAAAAGTCATAACATTCAGCTATAGTGTGCTATAATTCAAGTAAAGCGTCATGTTTTTTCCACTGGCATTGTTCATAAACATGTTCCTGCAGAAATGCTGGAATGTAGACAACAACATGAGACTGAGTTTGAATTGGAATCAGAGCGTTTATTCTGCTTGAGGTAAAACAAAGAACATGTGAGACAACCAACAAAGTTTAAACACAGCTCTGAAACTAATTGGGGAAAATGCATTTACTTATTTAAAAAAAGTTATGTGTGAGGCCATTTAAAACAAGGAGAGCGTTATTAAGCTGGCAGTAACAAGACAAACACAAGGGAAAAAAATTACCTCAAAACAAATTAAATGAGTACCATCCCCTTTTACAGAAGCTTAAAACAAAAGTACTTTCAAAGGCAGTTTTTGAGTCAAGATTTGATCTAACAGCACACTCTAGGGTTTTGTCCAACAATAGTGGCTGCTTTGTTAGACATTGTTGTGTAGTGATATTGTAGTTTTGAAGTCTTTTAAAATGTCCAGCCAACACCTAATGAATGTAAAAGTTCTATTTTTTATAGACATTCAAAATGATGTGGAGCTTTTCTTTATCGCAGACGTAACACCTGTTCAAATGTGAAATAATTCTGCAAGAAGCTGCAATGCAATTGTTTGTAAAACCCACACTAAGATAGAAAGTTTAACTCAAAGTAGTGAGAGGAAATATTGCTGCCTTTCTACTGAAACTCTCAGAAATGACATACTTTCCTAAATAACTGTTCCAGACGTTACGCTGAAATGAAAGAAGGAGCATCACAGAGATCTACTCATCTGCACAAAATCTGAGAATAGCTCAAAGTATAACTAATCTACAGAGCATTTTTATGTGAAGAATTCAGGCAGAGCAAATTAAAGGTTAGAGAGTACACTGCATGAAATGGCAGATGTCACACAGCATCGTTTTGTTTCCTCAATTGGAAAAGTACAACTGTTTAAAAAAAAAAAAAAAAGAATGCAAATAGAAGAAATCTCAAACCACTACTCATTTGGTCTTTAAATATATTACTCTCTATAAAATTACTCTGGTTATATTTGGTCCAGTGTCACAAAAACTATTTGAACAATACAGTTGGCAGCATTTAAGTGTTAGTGTTTCTACTCGATTCAATGATTTGTGTCAATTTAAGATAATTTGGTTCTAAAACTGTAAATTTCATAGCAGTTAAAATGTAAAAAACTGACTTCTGCTTTGGTCTAGATGAGCCTCAGATTACGCCGAGCCTCAGTCATTTATATTTGAGGAAAACTGCATGAGATTAAAGTCCATTAAGTCTAGTATTTTCAAAATTAAAGTAACAGTGTGCTTGTTTGTTTTTAGAGGTCTGGAATGATTATCACAGTTTAGGGCAAAGAAACATAAAAATTTGTTTTTTTATAGTGAAAAAAAAGAGCTATTTTTACTCACAAAAATCACAAATATATTAGAAACCAATGTAATGCAAGAAAACCAGTTTTTGAAAAACCGAAAAAAAAAAAAAAAGGTTGACTTGTTTGGAAAATCTCTTTGGCTGTGAAACAGGGATACATTCATTAAATACTCTTGATGCAGCACTCTCGAAGCAGCGGTAAAAGTGCAAATGGTTCCTGTGCAGTTTGTTAAAGTGTGTGCTTGAAGCCGGTCGCAGGGTGGAACTTGTTCTGGAGGTTTTGCTGCAGCTCTCTGAACAGATGCTCCTGCTCCTCTGCGTCCTGAAGGATTTGCTGCAAAGAAGAAAAAACATTACATTACAATCAACAACGGGTGCTACAAGATCTCATATCAGCTGCTGGAGCACGAGAGTGATATGAACGTCTGTGTGCCAACATTTTGCATTTCCTTCATTGAGACTAACACCAGCTCTGAGCAAAGACATGGAACAACCACAGCTTTAACCAGACACAACTGAAATAGTGGAGAAACCTTGTCCTGTCTCATGAACCCTCTCTCGTGTCTCATCTGGAGACTATCGCCTGAACCACTGATGATATGACATGGGAATAAAGTCATTCAATTTTCACTCAGCGCTAACCCAATTTGCACATTTATCTGTAAAAATAGCCTACACTATGATCAAACGAACACTAAAGATTATTGTCTGTGCTCTCACCTCTATGAGTTTGTCCCTCTTGTCCAGACTCTCCTTCAGTTTCCTCTGCTGCTGTTCATTTTCTGCTCGTTCCTTTTGCCAGACTCTGTTGGCCTCTTTTCTCTCCTTCTCTCTGTCTCGGAGCTGTTTACGAGTTTCGTTGAGCTGGTTCGTCAGAGAGGACACCGTCTGACTGTGGCTCTCCTGCTGAGACTGAAAACACAAACTGAGGGTTAATTGGGAAAAACTGATTGTTTTGTTCTTTTTGTGGCCACAGAGCGGTGCTGTTGAGCCCTTTGTCTGTGTGTGTTGTTTTTCGCTCTTCTATCTAAACGCATACCTCCCCCTTGTTTTTGTCCCACGCTGCTTTCACAAGACGACTGACAGACACGCCTCATTCTAATTCCTTAATATTTGTTAAACACATTTTTGAGCCATGTTAACATTTTTATTTATTTAATGTTTGACTGAGTGCCACTGTGTGTCTCACCTGAACCAGACTCTGATACTGCTGCAGGGCTGTGGTGAGTTTGGTCACCTCCTGACACATGGTGGCGCTGTTCTCCACTCTGTCCTTTATCACAGACGCCAGTTCTGTCTCTTTGTCTTTCAAGCGAGAGACCAGCGCCGCGGTCCTGTCTCCGGACGAGTTCTGACCAATCACAGAGTCAGAAAGAGCCTAAAAAGAGAGCAAAGGTGAAAAGGGTAGGTTAACTTTTTTAACCTTTATTTATCCAGGAACGTCTCACTGAGATTACATGTTGTAAATGAGATTGTTCATGTTTTTAGTGGCAGGGGAAACCGGACCACTCGGAGGAAACCTACGCAGACACAGGGAGAACAAAGTCCACACAGAAAGGCTCTGCCCTGGATGGGAATCAAACCCAGGACCTGCTGTGAGACACTGCCATCTCTGAGCGTGAGTCAGGGAAGCCATTTTCCATCAATACAAGTCCTCAGGGTTTTCTAAAGTCTCCCTTTTAGCTTCAGATCCAAATATGTAGATGCTATGCGAGACAGCAAGATAAACATAGCTTTAGTGTATAATATGCTTTTGGGAGATGCTCTAAAGCAGTGGGTCATAAATCGAGGTGCAGGTACCAGTGGCAGTACTTTGGCTTGATTTTGTCCAACACAGTGTATAAAGTGGAGTCTCTTGAGTATTAAAAAAAAAAAAAAAGAACTATTACACATACAATTACAAAATATGCCTTTATTTTTATTTATTTTTTCAAACTATAGCTTTACTACATACATTATTATACTTTACTAGATTATTTGGCACTTTACTTTACCCATTTTTTAACTAAAGTATTTTAATAAGATTAGCAAAATAAATAAAGTCAATGATATTCCACTCCTAATATTATTGTAAGGATACACTTGGCTCCTGTGTAAACTATTATAAAACATATTAAACTATTATAAATGCAGCTAAAAACTTCCATAAAGATAATACTATTTTCTTTTTTTTTAGTGATCAAATTTTTTATTTTAAATGCAGCTAAAAACTTCCATAAAAGATAATACTATTTTCTTTTTTTTAGTGATCAAATTTTTATTTTTTGGAAAGAGACCCGAGGATACATAGAATTATATACCCCCCCACATAAATAATAGAAAATAAAAACACAGTGGTGACATCCACCCAACCCTCTGCCAGATTTCAGTGTTGTTCTCATTTAGGGCTGCGCAATATATCGCAGATTTATCACCGTCGCACTATAATCTTTTGCAATACTTGTATTATAGAACCCTTTTTTTTTCCTCTATACAAAAAAAATTGTATAAACAAAGCTTATGGCGCTTCCAAACAAAAAACAACAGCCGTCTTTGTCGTCACAATACACATACTATTTATACTAAAATTTCAGAACCACTGCTTTAACCCATTGTTTTATCATTGTGGCCATAAACAGTTTACCAATAATCTATGCACTTATATTTTTGTCCTTTGGGTAAAATACCCATGTATTCTGGTTTTGTTCAAAAGGTTCAAAGCTCAGGTTTATTGACATTAACTCACTTTTATAACCCCTGTGTGTGTGTGTTATACCTGTACATCCTTCTGGCAGTTGTCAGTTCCTGCTTCAAACACAGGAGCAGTGCATCTTTATCGCTCAGTGCTGCGTTCAGGGCCTTCTCTCTCTGTGCGGAAACCTCCCGCTCACTATAAAAGGCCTTCAGCTGCTGCTCCTTTTCACCCAGAGACACACGCAGCTCCTGGACACAAACCAACAAACAAACCATTGGAGAATATTTAATATTCACAGAGAATATTAAATATAATATTGTAAAAGAGCGCGAGGCGGTGTTACTTCGATGACGTCCTGGTTGCACTGAAGCACAGCGTTGAGTGTGTCCATGTCCTGCTCTCTGTCTCTGGCTGCTTTCCTCAGAGCCTCCACTTCCTCCTGCAGCCTCTGCTTCTCCTCGGACAGGTCAGAGCTCAGTTTGTCCAGAGCAGCCTGCGCAAACACAAACAACAGAGGCCAATATTAGCACAGTTAGAAGCAGATGGCGACACTGCAGACGTGAGGAAACTTAAACCTGAGAAGAATCCTCTGTTAAAGCTTAATAAAAGACCCCCTTTCCTCTAGTGGTGTTCCAGCTGCAACATATGTAACATAATGTAAGTCGCTCTGGATAAAAGTGTCAGATAAATGGGCTAAATATGTTTTCTAAATTTTTTAAGTCTTCTTTTTTCACATAGGCCATCTACACATCATTATTTATTGTCTACACTACAGAAAACAACATGTGTTTTGCCTGAACCGTTTATTTACAAGGTGTGTGTCATATTTGGCTGCGTTTGTTGTATTTTTGTAAATATTATCACACAGCTGATTCAAAGGAAAAAACAATAAAAAGGATAAGATCTGCTTATTCTCACACTTTAAAGGTTTTAGCCTGGTCTTAGTTTAAAATCTTACTCTGTTTTCTGACAGCGTTTCCTTCAGGCTCTCGCCAAGTTTCTCTGTCAGTTTATCGGCAAGTTCAGGGCCTTTACCTTCCTCCGAACAGAGCCGTCGGATCACTCCCATGCACTCCTGAAACAGACAAAAACATGGTAAAACAGAAAGAAATACGGTGGCCCTGAAGGTACAGTATATGTCTTTATTTTTTTTTTTTTTTTTTTTTTACAATGTTGAGGTTTTTGTCCATTTAAAGCAGCTGTCGGAAAATGATGAACATGTTTTATTTGGCCCGAGGGCTTCACAAAGCTCAGTTCGAACAGAAGCAGGTGTTTAAGTGTTACTTGAGAACACTTCACGTCTCGCCTCATCGCCACTTGTTTCTAGACTTAAAGATTACATTAAATTACATTTTTAAAAAGTTAAAAAGTGAAAAGGCGATACCCGTACTTCCTGGAAAAACAGAACAAAGAGTTCCCATCACATTAAAAGACAACCTGTGGAACGTTTAGTCAGCAGATCTACTGAACCGTCAACGCGAGAGACAACCGACGACACAAGGAGACATCCTGTATTTTTAGGCTAAAGGTTACACAGGGCTGCTTTAAAAAAGGACTCACCTGACTCTGGACAGTTTTTAACCCAGCGTCGTTAATCTCTCTTAAACACTGCTGAAAAATCTCATTTTAATTTGAAGGAGCTGTGCAGTATTTGTAGAAAAAAAAGTGTGTTTTTAAATGCAGTCTTTTATTTTATAGTTTTAAACCTTTTTACCGTTGCCCCAAAGTTTTGCATTTAGTTTTTAATTCTACTAAAGTTTTGTAGATACGACAAATGAAAGACTGTAGATTGCTGTGACCCCTTTTCTGTTCATTTATGGATTATTCATTTAGTTTGTGAGCTACAATGATTTTAATAGTCGACTTGTTTTGACTTTCAAAGTGATTTTCTATTTTCTGTGACTCCTCCATAACTTTAAACATATTGTAAAGACCATAAATTATTTAATTATTATTTTAATGCACTTTCAAGAATACAATATCTTATTGTTTACTGTCCAATTTAATTTTCACTGTTTCATATGTGAGAAAACAAAAATGTTTAGTGGAAAAGCATATTTAAGAGATTCTTTGTAAAGAAGAGAAGGATAAACAGGCTCATGTTTCCCAGGAGCCAGTAGCTTTTATTCTGGCCCCTTTGATCAAAAACAAAAACATGAGACAGAAGCCGAGCAGACGTCAGTAACAGCAGCGACGGATGAGGCCCACATTCCTGAGTCAAAGCCTGTTTCGTGCCTGACTTCTCCGTCACAGCCCTTTTTTTTTTTAAATTCTCACCTGAATGAGCCGCTCTCTGCTGCGGAGCGACAGGCCCAGGCTCCGGAGAAAAGACACGCCTCCTTCTTCACAAACAGGCTGAAAAACACAAACGGAACACTTAAAGAGAGCGTGTCTTTTACAGAAGAATCACAGGCATTTTGAACTATTTTAACTGTTTCTCTGGGTCATGTGCTGAATAAAGCCAAGGCTGAGAGATTATAAAGCACTATCTAAACAAACTAAAGTGTCAAACACATCCACAGATGCTTCAGATTTAATTAAAACTGCATTAAAAACTTTGCTGAAGCTAAATGCTTAAAACCACAAACAGCTGCTGAGAACAAACAACAATTTTCATGTTTTCGGTTTGAATATGACATTTATCACAAGGAGAGGAATTTATTTGCTTCTCGTTTTCTCTCGAGTGAGGATCATCTATCTTCGAATCAGCTGACTCCACCTTTTCCAAAGCGGACCACAAAGCCGACGCGTCTCCAAAGTTCGCTTTTTGGGGACACTTTGGTTGAAATGCACCAGAACTGCCCTGCACCGGTCCACTCCAGTGAAAAATCAGGCTTTATTCATCAACATTCCTTGATGTAAATAATTACATGTTTAAATGCCTGTTAAGTGAGATAAACAACATAATGAGCCTTTAAAAAGGAGAAGATGTGACCTCATGAGGGCTCAATAAGCTGCAAAACTGCAACTAAGTTTTTCAATCACAGAGTGGGCCATTCCTGGGAAGAGCCATACAGTATTTATTCCATTAAAATGTGGAAATGCCCAAAAGCCACAAATTAGACTAACACTACAGACTGCTCAGATGTTATATGAATTTCATTTAAAATATGTAAATGTTTGCATACGACTCATCCCACAGACTTCAGTTTAAACAGTTATTCATTCCTACTTTTCCAGTTTCTGATTCAGCTCCTTTTCTTTAAGTACCTCTAAAAACGAAATAGAAGAAATAGAACCATGTCGATTGCAAGACCAGGCTTAAGACAAACGGCACAGGTTCAACCGGATTTAGGAGCTTGTTCTAACATCTTCATTTCAGTCTGATCTCAACTTTAAAGAACCTGTGCATTTGAAGTCTTCTTTATTTAATTCTGGATTAAAAGCCGTAAATGTGTTGATGTAAAAAAAAAAAAAAAAAGAGCGCCCCAGCTCAGAAACTAGGGCCCATCTGAAGAGAACATTAACCCAGAGCAGGTTTGTGCTTTTATGACTGTGCACCTGTGAATGTGGAGGACACACCCAGAGGCACTAACTCCACTTCAGAGTTCCGTCAACACTTTACAGCTGTTAAACTGTTCTCCCTCAACAACAAAACAAACAAACCTGTTCCTCTGGAGCAGAAATACTTTAAAAGACAATTACCTCTGAGCAGACCTGTTCATGAAAAGAGACAATGGTTTAACTGCACTTTGATCAGTCTGTGTGCTTTAAAGCTTCAAAGGCGACAGTTTAGCTGATACACACTCAACTATTTACGCTCCGGAGATGCACCGGACGTGTGCATCAGCCGATATTGAAGAGGTTGATTGACATCGAACATCGGCAAATGCATCTATACGGCCTACTGATATTATTCTGTCGTCACATGAATTATATGCACTGGGGACATTTGTGGCAGAGGGGTTAGCACTCCTGCCTCACAACAAGGTCCTGAGTTCAATTCTGTCCTTTGTACATTTTATTTATTTTATTGGGACAGTGCATGTTATTGAACATATATGGAATAACAGGAATCCAATCACTTTCTGGCCTCGTTTCTTCAGCCCCCTTTATAAGAATGGTCTGCCCTGTGTTTGTTTTCTCATTTTTCCCACAGATGATTCCTGTTACTAAGCTTAACGGGATTAAACTGTTACACGCACCACAGTCCAGTCGTTCGAGCCGTTCACTTCGTCTGCTTTAGTCCCGTCACGTTGGAGCTGGTCCTCCAGAGTCCGGACCCGAGCCAAAGCCTGGTCCAGTTGTCCTCGCAGGAGCCTGACGACGTGAGGCACTCCTGTTCTGTTCTGTCAACGATACACACTGTTTTTAGACCAATGCACTTAATATTCAACCAGTTTCTGCAGCAGTCACATTATCAACTCATACAAGGAAATTCAAATGCAATTCTTCCAAAACAGTTTTAAATGGTTTCAGTGTGGTTATCAAGTTTTGAGCGGATAAACTGTTAACCACATTCAACCTGTTCAACGCAGGCTTTTACCATGTTTAAAAGTGGATTTGGAAAAGTTAAAAAAGGAGTTCAACGTGGACCACAGGTGATTTAAATTGGTAATATAAAAAAATGTAAAAAAGGGTGAATAAAAACCCTAATTTGTATCTTTAAAAAAGAGGCTCTAAACAACAGCTTAATCAGCATCAGTCTCATATTTTGTCAACACAAGCTTTTACAACGTTAAGAGCATAAAAACTAAAAACCTTCAAGGTCATGAGAGTTAAATTTAAGGAAACACCACAGATAAGAAGTGGTTCCTGGTTTTGTTTTGTAAAATATTACAGTATAGAGTCGACAGTCAGGATTATGTTGTCATTAACACTTTGTGCATTTGTATATCTCGGAAAAATAGACATTTAAAGCTCTGTAAAGGGAGTGTCTGAAAATACAGAGGCACAAAGGATAAACTGAGCACTGCTGGAGGAGAAACACACAAGGTTTTGAGAATTTTTATTTATTTATTTATTTTTAAGTGAGAAAAATACCTTATGTGTAGCTCATTTAGACAAAAAAACAACAACATTAGAACATTTATAAAAACCAGCAGGGCTACACTTCTAAAATATACATTAGTTTAGTCAATAATTTTCCCATGAATATAAATCTATAATCCAGTTTTCCAGGCTGCGTGGAAACCCTGACACATCAATATTTACACAAAACCCGTTGGTCATTTCCACCCTAGCAGCAGCTTGAGCCATAAATAAACACCGGCCTGCGACAGGTTCAGGCCAGACTGGAAACTGTTTGGTAACTTCTGAGACTCTCAGTATTACAGCCTGATCCCAGATGGAGGCGTTGGGAAAAGCAGAGATGGAGCAATTCTGACGAGAAGTTTCTAAATACAATAAATAAATAATGACACTGATAACACCACAAGTATTTTTCCTCTTACGGCAAGTTTTGTAACTAAATACACACCGATGTTTACAGATACAACCGATCATAACATTATGACCAAAGAGGCACAATAGTTATCGGACTAATAGAAAAAATTATGTCCCGATAATTAAAAGAAATCTGATGTAGATCTGATATTTCCCATAACTCTCTGCTTCGTCCTGCTTCATGTAGCAACAGCCAGAAGAGCTATGTCTTCATCTGTGCGCTCACTTGTCACTGTGGCAGCAGACGACAACACCTTTTAAGAAGCGTTTAACAAATCTTATAAGTCACCTAAAGCTTGGCCATCACAACAAAGCTGTGAAAGACTACGAAGCTGCAGTGGCTGACGTGCAGATTTTACAAGTCAACAGTTTTTGAAAACTATAAAAAGGTTTGCTGGAGACAGTGAAAAGACTAAAGCAATAAACTGCAAAATACTAGTTGAATTAGAAAATATATACCCTGGACTATAAGAAAGATTATTAATTTTTATTCAAATGTAGTTATCGGCCATGAGAAGCACTTGATTATCAGTATAAAATGTTCATATCAGTGCATCTACCCTGTTGCCGGTTGACCTCTGTTCCTTCCTTGGACACTGACCCCTGCAGACCGGGAACTGCTTCTAACACTTAACCTTTGATACAAAATGTCCACCTGCTCCTAACATATCCTACTCACTGAAAGGTGCCAGGATGAAGATACAATCAGTGTCCTTCACTTGTCCCCTGGGTTTCAACGATAACGATTTATTTTTGACCATTTCTTGGTAAATTTACCGACTACTCTTTAAATAAATACCCTGTTTTTTCAGGACACTCGGGTGGTCATAATCCATCACGATTTATTACAACTAGGGGTGGGATGATATAAGATAAGATATGTCGCTCATCACTATAAACTGTAAAAAAGATTAATTAAAGCCATTTTTTAATTTTTTTTTAAATCATAAAGATAATTTGCAGTTTTTTTCCACCACAATGGCATTTGGAGACATTTGTTTAGGCATTAAGACCATGATCACATTGATGATTTAAGATATTCAAATGCTGCGTCGCACTGTCCTGCTCGGTTTTTGTTTTCAGTTACACACGACTGAAGAGCGCAGGTGTGTGTCCAGCAGAGAACCGGGCTGTAGACTGACACTATACTCACTGATACTCTGAACATGAGCGCCTGCAGCAGGGCCGGAACAAGGAATGTGGGGCTAATGGGCTAAATTTGGGCCCCCTTTGGGGAGGGCAGGTCTGGGGGGCCCAAACACAGTACATGTTTAAAACGCAACACGTCTATTACTTTTAATTATTTTCTAAACTAAAAATAAAATTAAACTTTCTCTGAATGAATGAGGCCGACACAGAATAGATTACTGCTAAATTTATTTTATTTTTATTTTTTTAATAATTGTCTAAATGAATGAATTTACACTATTTTTATATTTAAAAAATCAAAATAAAACAAACAAAAAGAAAGACTAAACTAAAACCAACTTAAAAATCAACATGTTTGGATAGGTAGCTCTTGTCTGGGACGGTGGGCAAGTGCTTAAGTGCTTAATGTCAAGCCTTGATTCATGTGATTTTCACTTTCAACAAAGTGCAATTTTTTTAATCACAAAAAGTATTGTAAGTGTTTCCAAAATGTTTTAGAGAAATTTTTAAACTGTAAGCATGATTTTATAATTATTATGATAATATCTGCATTTGGACAAAATCTACAAAACGTATTCTTCCTCAGACAATTCAAAAAATGTTTCAAAGGTTCAGAAATAATTTCATTCCCACTGCCATAAAGACACTAAACCAGATCACAAATTAAAGATTACTTGTACTTTTGTGTCTTGGCATGTATTTTTATTTATTGTATGTAAAGACAGTCTGTAATTGTCATTGTCATGCTGTATCGAGAGCTAATTCCACCAACTCGTTGTGTGGCCATTAATAAACAATTCTGATTCTGATTGTTAATCGCAATTATTGAGGCCAGGATAATCGTGAAACAAAATCTAATACTGTCCTATGCCTAATTACATTGAAAAACCCAGCTATATCCAGTTTTTAAAAACAGCTTGTACATTAGTGAATAATCCCTTACCTGTCTGTGTAGAGGCACAAACTCGTCTCTGAGTTCCGATAAAACATCACCATCTTCATCTTCTTTTCCTCCGTTTTCCACTCCGTCTACAAAGTTTAAAACCCGATTTACGGTCGTCTCTTTCTCTCCTCCACTGTTCCTCCTTTCTCTGTAACCCAACACAGGGATTCTACTTCCCGCCGGAGAACTCACTGCTTTTCTTTCGATGTTCCTCAGCTCTTCATCAGCACATTTATTGTTTCGTCAGGCGGCGTCTCGAACGCATCGTTGCCGTCCAGAGAATCGAGAGACTGGGTCGACTCTGTCCGAGACGAAGACGCAGGTAGAGAAAGAGTAGAACCGGCGAAAGACACGGGGCTGGAGCAGGAGGACGGTACTTTGTTCCAGTGGAGCGGCATGCTTTGGGATCTGTCTCTGGATAAAGACAACGGAGAGAACGACTGCAACGGCAAGTGGCGAGGGACCCCACAAACCGACTCGTAATCCGAATCAGAAACCCGTAAAGCATCGCAACCTTCACAACCTTTTCCTTTCCTGCATCTTTTACCCGTTCGAATAAAAAAGGGGCAGGTATCCCACCGTTCGGACCAGCATTCGTACTCCGAAAGAGCCATGTTATCCTTCAGCATCTCTCTGTATCCGTCCATTTCCGATTCGCCGTCTTCTTCGCTGGTGCTGCCCCGACTCAGAGCGTCCTGCGGGTTTTTCTCTTGGTAACTGTGGCGCACCCATTGGCGGATCTTGTCTCGCTCTTGGGTGAGTTTTTGGAGACGTTCGGACGATAAGACCCGGACTCTGGCGATGACCGTGTCGAATTTGAAGACTCGCTCCAAGACGCTGACACATTTGCCGCAGATGAACTCACCCTGGGCCTGGCAACGGGACACGGAGCGGCCAAGGATGTGGGTCAGAACTGAGAGAAGGTCAAAGCTTTTGGAGGAGTTTTTAGAGAGATGGGACTTGGACAAAGAGATGGAGGAGCCCAGGGACATCGTGCTGCCTGTGAAAAAACAGAGTGGGAAAAAACACTTTAGTCATTTCAGAAATTGTTGTAAATATCATAAAAAGACTGTTTAACCAGCTCAGTTTCAACATTTCCCCTTGCAGTTAACTGATTGGTCCCGCCACAGGCTCCACATGAACTCATAACATTCAGGTGTTGGATTCTGTGATGGTAAATTACGTATTAGGTTCATATTTTTGAGTCTGTTGCATCGACCTGGGCCTGCCCTGGACTCTGTAGCAGCTGCTGCTGTGTGCGTGCTGCAGCAGGAGAGTCAGTAGGATCATTCTTTTCCAACCGGTGATTATTCTGAAAGTCTAGAAAAGTTGCCAATATCCGTAACAAATGCTTCAACTTTTTAGAAAATCCAAAGGTTCTGTCTCATCTTTTGTTTCTCTTGAGCCACGAGATGTGGATACAAACAGAAGCAGAGAAGGAGATTGAAAATCCAAAGGTTCTGTCTCATCTTTTGTTTCTCTTGAGCCACGAGATGTGGATACAAACAGAAGCAGAGAAGGAGATTAGCAAAGAGGCCGCTACTTTATTCACAGCAGCTGCATCTTTTAGCTGATAAAGCTGACAGTTCTGGGTGTGTTTTAGGTTTGAAGAGACATCAAGCGTTTGACTGTCACTAACAACATGGTGTGGCTCTGATTGGATAAAAATGCAGATACTCCACATATTCATTTAAACAACCTGCTTTAAAGGCTTTCTATGGAAGCTGTCCCAGATGGAACTGTGGAAAAGACTCTCTGGCTTGTTCTATTGAAACCTTCTGTTTAATGATACCAGCCTAATTTATTGCTTAAAGCAGTGCTAACTCATGTAGACCTAAAATTACATCAATATGTGTAATTATACACCTATTGTAAGTCTGTAGGAAACACTGCACTCTCTACAATAGAGAGCTGTCAGTCTGAACAAACAGACATGAGCAGCCCCACTGCTGTAAATGGAGCCAGGGAGAACACTTTGTTATGGAACAAAGTGTTCTCCCTGGCTCCATTTACCCTAGAACTGAGCTGGTTCTAGGGTCAGTTCAGTTTGTCTGGTTTGTATAAATGAGGAACACAATAAAAATCCATCTTGTGTCAAAATAAAGTCCTGTAAATCCCTTTGTAGCATCACTGTCACTGAGACCATCACTAAGGCTCTCATAGACACACTTTTTCCATTTACTCAAGAGTAATTACCCCAGGGGCTGCTGTTGGTCGACTGGTTCCTGCTCTGGGCTCGGACAGATCCGGTGGGAGTCTGGGGCTGGCTTTTTCTGCTGTGGCCCCCGAACAGCCACCTCCTCTGGTTTCCCTGCAGAGCTCCTCCACAGATACGGCACTGGTCACTCTTTCTTCGGGACGACATTATGGCTCAAGGGACAACCTCTGGAATCCAACAGAGGCTAGTCTGGAAACACAAGGGAAAAACAAAATTACAGGGTTTTCCTATTTAAACGCTGTAGCTTCACTGACGGAGTAAAAAACAAGCCTTTGCTCTTAATGAAGCAGACTAGTGTTGGGATTTGTGACTGAGTCTGCACTAAATGATTTGAGGAACAACATTACAGGGTTTTCCTATTTAAACGCTGTAGCTTCACTGACGGAGTAAAAACAAGCCTTTGCTCTTAATGGAGCAGACTAGTGTTGGGATTTGTGACTGAGTCTGCACTAAATGATTTGAGGAACAACTCATCTTTATTTACTGCTCCTTTCACTTTTACAGAGTCCTGAGGCTGAGAGCTAACCAAACCTGTTCAACGTCTCTTTTACACCTGCTGCAACTGAGGCTTTCAACTAAAAACACACAGCTCTCTGACAATACAACCTTTTATACAGGATTTAAACCAGGACCGAACAAAGTTAAACCAGTGAAGATTATGGACTAAACCAGGACTAAACCAGGACTAAACACAGATTAATCATGAACTAAACCAGGTCTAAACCTGCTCTAAACCAGGACTAACCCAGTCTAAACATGGACTAATCATGGACTAAACCAGGTCTAAACCAGGACTAACCCGGTCTCTCTAAACTCGGGAACAGACAGAGCAGTGTTTACAGAGACACGTCGTCCTTGGGCCACGCTGACAGCTCCGTCTCACTCAACCACCTCTGACACAGTTTTTCTGCACAAACTCCGGCCAAAAAAACAAAATCAAAAAACAGCCTCGGGACGAAAACCAGACGCGATAAATCACACACACAGCGAAAAAAGATAATAATTAAACCACTCCTCGCCCTTTTGTACCGCTCTCTGTCATTACTTTATGTCATTTCGCCGCAAATTATATACTTTTGATTCAAAAAAGGCTGTAATTTAGTGTATTTTAAGACCACGCTGCGCAATTTTAAGGTTAGAAGTCGTGTAAGTAAAAATAACGTTTAAAAACACATAAACCTAGCAACACTAAGATTTTTAAAGTGAGTCTTACCGTTTTAAAGTCGCGTTGTTTCTCGCGATAAGTGCCCAACGTCAAAGGAAAATGAGATTTTGAGTCAAAAATGTGGAGAAAGTAGAAAATCCTTCGGTTTTGAGCGACATTGAGGCGGATAGAAAATGAGTGAATTCCGCGAGGCTCACGAGCTGCAGCTGGGAGCAGCGCGAGGAGGAGGAGGAGGGTGTCACCTTTCTGACGTCAGCGGTCACACCTGTTTCAGTGGCACGAGGAAAGGAGGGAAGGAAGGAAGGAAGGAAGGAGTGGATCAGCAAGTCTAAACTAGGACTAAAGATGGACTAAACCAGGACTAAGGACTAAAATCTAAAATAAGACTTACCTAAACCTAAATCAGGACTAAACCACCTTTAAACCACACAGATAATTCTAAGTCTAAAAACCTATGACTTTAATCTGGACTAAACTAGTCTTGAGACTGGTTTTGTAAAAGTCTTGTCTTGTTTTTTAAAGTCAAGACCAACCAAGACCAAAAATTGTATATGTGTCTGTTCTTATTTTTTTGGTCTAAGACCGGACTAACTCTGTCTCCTTCAAACACTCCGTGAGTCTGGACCTGGTCTAAGACTGGACTAACTGTGTCTCCTTCAAACACTGACCTCCGTGAGTCTGGACCTGGTCTAAGTCTGGACTAACTCTGTCTCCTTCACAAACACTGACCTCCATGAGTCTGGACCTGGTCTAAGTCTGGACTAACTCTGTCTCCTTCAAACACTGACCTCCGTGAGTCTGGACCTGGTCTAAGACCGGACTAACTCTGTCTCCTTCAAACACTGACCTCCATGAGTCTGGACCTGGTCTAAGACTGGACTAACTCTGTCTCCTTCAAACACTGACCTCCGTGAGTCTGGACCTGGTCTAAGTCTGGACTAACTCTGTCTCCTTCAAACACTGACCTCCGTGAGTCTAAGTCTCTAACTCTGTCTCCTTCAAACACTGACCTCCGTGAGTCTGGACCCGGTCTAAGACTGGACTTGTTTGGATTTTATAACTGTTCCCTTGGATCTATGGATCATGCACTGGTCTTGATCTTGTCCGGTCTAGATATGCTCTGGTTTTGAACATGACGAAGCACTTAACAAAGACTAAATGCAAAACTAAACTAAACTCTAAACTCTTGGTCTAAACCAAGACTGAACCAGGTCTAAAACAGTCCTAAAAACTGCAATAATCCCAGTCCAAAACCAAGACTATAGACCTGAATCAAAAATAATCCAAGACCAGGGTTAAACCAAGACTAAACCACAATCAACACAGGACTAAATCTAAAGCAAGACTAAGCTTTGTGTCTAAATCCACCTCACTTTTATGTCACTTTTAAAGCCTTTAAAGTCAAACCCCATGTCTCGTGTCTCTATCAGTCACACATGAGTTCATTAAAGAAAATCAATACTCATTTGTCAGAGGCTGACGTGTTCGAGTGTGAAGGACAGTAGCTCCAACACAAACTGGCAACGAGCTCACATTTTAAACCATACAGTATTAAAGCTTAAATCCTACGGGTTTTCAACAATAACAAAAAAAGTATTTTTCTCATTGGCTTAAGTAAAATGCCAGTTTATTATTACCTTTATTTAGTATTATTGTTTTGCCTCTGTTGTAAACTCTTGGTCTGACTCAAGCTTTTTAATTTGGCTGCAATAAAAACTGTAGCAGGTTATTTACTGTTAAAAATGCAAGTAAAATAAAGTCCAGCAGAGGGCAGTATTTCTATAATCAAGTCATTGAGGTTTGTTGCATAGGATCCAGGAAAATAAAAATAAAATAAATCAAACACTTTTTTATTTAATTTCTAATACTTTATGCCTCTTTTTGCTACCAGTAAGAAAAAATCATAAAATACATAAAAAGAACAGAAACAACCTTTTATAATAAAAAGCACTGGTGCTTTTTATTATTAAAAGGTTGTTTTTGTTGAACAACAACATTCAACAGAAAGAAGCTGTAATTATGTCACTATAAGATTCATTTTTTTGTTCCTGTTGTAAAAAAGAAGCATTAAAAGCACATCATAAAATATTCTGGTTATGAATCTCAGGTGGTGATGCGTTCAGGTGAGCCACTGTCATGTCCAGGTGGTGGTGCGTTTAGGTGAGCCACTGTCATGTCCAGGTGGTGGTGCGTTTAGGTGAGCCACTGTCATGTCCAGGTGGTGGTGCGTTCAAGTGAGTCCTGTTCAGGTGGTGGTGCGTTTAGGTGAGCCATTGTCATGTCCAGGTGGTGGTGCGTTCAGGTGAGCCACTGTCATGTCCAGGTGGTGGTGCGTTCAGGTGAGCCACTGTCATGTCCAGGTGGTGGTGCGTTCAGGTGAGCCACTGTCATGTCCAGGTGGTGGTGTGTTTAGGTGAGCCACTGTCGTGTCCAGGTGGTGGTGTGTTTAGGTGAGTCATGTCCAGGTGGTGGTGCGTTCAGGTGAGCCACTGTCATGTCCAGGTGGTGGTGCGTTTAGGTGAGCCACTGTCATGTCCAGGTGGTGGTGCGTTCAGGTGAGCCACTGTCATGTCCAGGTGGTGGTGCGTTCAGGTGAGCCACTGTCATGTCCAGGTGGTGGTGTGTTTAGGTGAGCCACTGTCGTGTCCAGGTGGTGGTGCGTTCAGGTGGGCCACTATCGTGTCCAGGTGGTGGTGTGTTTAGGTGAGTCATGTCCAGGTGGTGGTGCGTTCAGGTGAGCCACTGTCATGTCCAGGTGGTGGTGTGTTTAGGTGAGCCACTGTCATGTCCAGGTGGTGGTGCGTTCAGGTGAGCCACTGTCGTGTCCAGGTGGTGGTGCGTTCAGGTGAGCCACTGTCATGTCCAGGTGGTGTGTTTAGGTGAGCCACTGTCATGTCCAGGTGGTGGTGCGTTTAGGTGAGCCACTGTCATGTCCAGGTGGTGGTGCGTTCAGGTGAGCCACTGTCATGTCCAGGTGGTGGTGCGTTTAGGTGAGCCACTGTCATGTCCAGGTGGTGGTGCGTTCAGGTGAGTCATGTCCAGGTGGTGGTGCGTTCAGGTGAGTCATGTCCAGGTGGTGGTGCGTTCAGGTGAGCCACTGTCGTGTCCAGGTGGTGGTGCGTTCAGGTGAGTCATGTCCAGGTGGTGGTGCGTTCAAGTGAGCCACTTCTGTATGCAGCTGGTGAACACTGTGTAGTTCGAGTGCCAGGAGGTGTGTGTTACTCCAGAATAAACGCAGAGTGAGACATCTCCTCGAGCGTCTAGCTCCTTCAGCCCAAACACGTCTTTGTGGTAAAACTGGAGACAAAGAGAGAACAAAGTCTTGGATAAACTCCCTCCTGTTGGTTTTTTTCTATTTAAATTTTTGGGCATTTTTTATAAGCCTCTCCCATGCACATGTTTTTGTTTTAACATGTATGTTTTTTGTTTATTTTCATATATATAGTATATTGTATTGAATTATACTCTTATGTGCTAAATAAATACAAGTAAATATAGTGTAGACATTAGATGTGTGATGAGACGAGGTTTCTCCACTATTTCAGTTGTCTCTGGTTAAAGCTGTGGTTGTTCTGCTCTCTTTGCTCAGAGCTCGTGTTAGCCTCATTGTATGCTATTGTCATCTTACAGTATAAACAGAAGGTTTTTAATGTCCTTTTGAACATTGATGAATGAGGCTGTTCCAGGTTTTTGCTAAAACTTAAACGCTGCTTCACCAGGTTTAGCTCTAACTCTGGGCTTGAGTAGAAGCCTGTCCCAGATGTTCTCAGAGTCCGAGGAGGTTCATAAGGAACTGTCAGAGATAGATTCTGGTACTAAACCATTAAGAGACTTGATGAGGAACTGTCAGAGATAGATTCTGGTACTAAACCATTAAGAGACTTGTAAACCAGCAGTGCTGTTTTAAAGTCTATTCTCTGAGCAACAGGAAGCCAGTGCAGAGATTTTAAAACTGGACTGATGTGGTTGTACTTCCTGGTTTTGGTTAGAACCCAAGCAGCCGCGTTCGTGAATAAGCTGCTGCTGTCTTGTTTTAAAAGACCAGTGAACAGGCGTTACAGTAATCTAACCTGCTGGAAGCAAGGATAAGTCTCTCTAAGTCTGCTTTAGACATTATCCCTTTGACTCTGGAAATGTTTTAAATGTGATAAAATGCAGATGACGTAATTGACTTAATGTGACTGTGGAAATTCAAGTCTGAGTCCATGATGACCCCTAGATTTAACCTGATTTTTAGATTTTAGAGAAAGTGACTCGAGGTGACTGCTGACACTTTGTTTCTGTTCCTGAAGATGATTAGTCAGTCTTGTTCCTGTTCTGTGGGGGGTGTTCGGACGGATGTCATTTGTGACTTTGGTAAGTTTTAGATATGAAGAGTTTAATATTTTATCTGCTTTGACAAATAAACTCTTCATATGTCTTATCTTCAGTGTGTGCCTATAAATATACTGTAAGTGTCTTCACATTTACATTTAGTCATTTAGCAGACGCTTTTATCCAAAGCGACTTACATTAGGGTTCCATTCACCAGTGTTACAGCTGGAACACCACTGTAGGCAAGGTGGGTTAAGTGTCTTGCCCAAGGACACAACGACAGAATAAACTGTGGGGAGAGCGGAAATCGAACCGCCTACCTTCCGGGTGAAGGACGACCGCTCTACCACTGAGCCACTGCATACGTTTTGTTGGCATTCTTTGGTCTTTGAAGATGTTGGTCTTTAAGATTTTGAAACATTCCAAAGTCAAGATTTCAGAAGCTTATTTATTTTTGAAATACAGAAAAGCACCATTTAATAAAATAGTGTAAAGAGTCTGAGCCTTAACTATTGCTGCCTAATCACTTCTGTCTCTTGTTCCTTTGTTATAAGTTATTTTTACATTAAACTTGAACTAGAGATGTGAACAGAAATACCACCCACCTCCTGGTTCCTCATTTCAACGACGGTCTCCGTGCTGTTGTAAAACCCGAAGTGACTGAGAACGAAAAGAGGAAACATTAAGAACAGAAATGACTGCAGCTATGAAGTTATACAGTTGTGCTCATAGTCAGAAACTGAACGTGCTGTATTACTGCCTGATGAACGTTACTGTGAACTCGTTCAGTCTGGTGTCAGTGAACGGCACGCTCTCTCAGGTTAACTTCGTTCAATAGGGTGCCAGATTTCTATAGAGCCTTCCAGGTGAAAACCCGGCTAAAACACACCGCAAACGGGTCTTAATATGTAACGGAAAAACACCAAACCTGGCAACACCAGCCACCAGTGTCGCACCGCCGTCCGCCGCATGCGTGACGCGTCATCAAAAAAAAAATAAATAAATAAATAAAGCATGGAGGCGACAGCAGCATGTAGTAAGGGGTAATGATCATTTAAATTCATTCATGTAACATGTTTGTTGAACCTGCCTGGTCTATTTTTCCAGGATTCCAATATTCTGTTTTAGCATGTGGACAATGGAAAATTATTAAAATTTAAAAACGTTTTCACCTTAATGATTACTGTCCTGTTTTTCTTTGAATAATTCCTCATTAAAAAAGACCATTCAAGCAGCACGTTTTTCCTCATGTTCTTGAGAATGTACTGTAGGGTTGAAAGCTGCAGCTGACACTAGTGTGGAGTGAATGGACAGCAACAAAGCATTAAAGCAACAATGTCCCCTCAATGCTAATGTAAACCCTGGTTGGATAAGGATTAAAAATTGGATATGAAAATGAAATCTAACGCATGGCTTCATTGTTAAAACTGATAAAAATAATTGCTGTCTGTGATTCTACTGAATATGAGCTGTGGCAATAATTTTGAAAAATAATAGCTCGCAGCAACATATGGAAAAAAAAGAACTATGAACTAGTTCATTGTTGGAACTGTGAACTTAGTTCAAAATTTTGAAGTTTGAACTATGAACTGAACTAGTTCATTTTAAAATTTGTGAACTGAACTTTGAACTATTTCTTGTAGAAAGTGAACTTTCCCAACACTGCTGAGGCAGAATAATACACATAAACTGTTCACACTGTTCACACAGCTGCTGAGGGCGCAGCAAGTTTTTAAAAAATGGTAACAGGACACACCCAGATCACTGGGTTAAGGGTAAGCTCACTTTACTTTCAAGTCCCGTTGACGGATAGTAAGTGAAACAACCTGCACACGCACATTCAAGAACCGTTATACCTTAGTGAGCATTGTTTTTACCAAGTTGTATTTTATGATTTATTTTAATTATAAATAAAGGGAGAATCCATATTAATGAAAAAAGACTTGTAAATAGGCTATGCGAGACATAGCACTACACATACTGTACATATAAACACAGCGAACACAGTTTGTCAAACAGCAACAAACAAAAGCAAGAATGAAGATTTCATGCTTGTTCTGAAGCTAAAACTAAAGTTTATCATTATTATTGCACATCCCCAAAGTGGTGCTGTAGATTACACACTGCCCTAAGTTCATTCAAAACCAGTTCCCTAAAACTATTATTGAAACTATTATTCTCTATACTATTGTCATCTCCTATTGTTTCAACAACCAATCAACACACACAAGTAAATAATACATTCTAGATATTCATCTTTACATATAAACACAGCGAACACAGTTTGTCCAACAGCAACAAACAAAAGCAAGAATGGAGATTTCATGCTTGTTCTGAAGCTAAAACTAAAGTTTATCATTATTATTGCACATCCCCAAAGTGTTGCTGTAGATTACACACTGCCCTAAGTTCATTCAAAACCAGTTCCCTAAAACTATTATTGAAACTATTATTCTCTATACTATTGTCATCTCCTATTGTTTCAATAACCAATCAACACACACAAGTAATTAATACATTCTAGATATTCATCTTAAATGCACCTTGATAAACAGATTAAATTCTGTAACTCACTCACTGTATAAGTCAACATCAAGGAAACAACTCTAGTTCTTACCAACAGACCACAACTTACAGTACAGTAGATTGTTTTTACAATGGATAATTACACTTTTTTTCTTTCATTTAGATTTAATAGATACAAAAACATTTTTTAATGTAGTGTACTATATTAATATTCTGTCGACTTCAGAAGTACAGTATATATCAAGGATAGTGAGAGTAGTTCTGGTGAGGTGGAGCTTTTAGTAGCTTACCTGATAATTAGATATTACCAAATGAATAGATAATCCTTAAATAATAATGTTTTATTGAGAAGTGATATTAGGCCTGTTTAGATTTTGATCATGCAAAAACTAGTGAAATTGGGAAAACATTTTAGACCTGTAGGGTGTAAGTAATAATTTCACCTTTAATATTGTCAGTTCAATGACTGATGGATCAAAAGCAGAAGACTAGAAATGTTGGCAGTTGGTGTGTTGTAGCCTTTTGTGTGGGTCCTGGAGTTTAAAAGACCTGAGGACTTGGAGGTAACTGGTCTATAACAGCTTTAGGATGGTTTTCAGATATTTCCAATGATGCAACAAAGTTACATTAAAGAAGTTACAACAAAACAAAAGATGTCCTGTATTTCACAGAAATAGAAATGGAAACTATGTAGCTACATAACTGGCCCTGTGCTTGACTTTGGAAAGATTCATAATGGCTGGATGATTATGGACAAAATGTGGGGAATAAAGTCTGTTTCAGTTGGACAAAGTGGTCCAAACAGTGTCCTGCTCCAACTGTGCAGTACCAATCAATCAAATATACTTTATTGTCCCAGAGGGAAATTTGTCTTGGGCGCAGTGCCGTGCAACAGCAGAACATACAGCACAAAACAAACACAAGAACATACTGTATGTGTATCCCACACATCCATACAGTAAACCTGTACTGTAACCAGCAATCATCTGTGTAAATACAGCTTATTGGAACTGTCGGGAGCAGTGGCCTGCTTGGAATAAGAACAGACTGGTCGGGAGTTTGTTGTGTTTTCTGATTACTTTTGCTGTATAACATTTACAGCAAAGTAATCAGACAGTGCTCAAATATAAGGAGGCCAAATACAAATAAAATCTGGACCCTCCCAGTAACATCAACACCTTCTGCAGACCTCACCATCTCTGTCTCATCCCCGGATTCACCAATGGGATTTCCAGATCACCTGGAAATTTTGGTAAAATCTGAAGTTAAGATGATAGTCTTTACACTTAACTTGGCCAGGTCACGGGTTCTATTATTATCCCTAAAAACATCACCCCAAAGCCCTCCAGGAGTACCACTTCTCTACCTTGGCCAGTCCAATGCACCTCTGTCAGCCCCCCTCCACCCCCTCCCAGGCCACGTTCAAAAGCCTTGAATAGCATCAAGGCTACTATCAGCGATTAGAACACTGAGGGCCTCTGCTGTTCCAGGACGCTTTGTCATAATAAAACACTTATCAGCATGAGGCCCTGGGAGAGAGGTCCTTATTGAATACACCCCATCTAATTTCACATTTTTATCCAAAATGTGGAAAAACAAAAAGAGCCTTAAAACTGCTGTCTTCAAGCCTCTCCTAAAAAGGAGCAGTCTTGATGCTACAGTGCTATCACTATCACTGTTCACACACCTCCCTGAGACAGAAGACTACACATGAACTGTTCACACACCTCCCTGAGACAGAAGACTACACATGAACTGTTCACACACCTCCCTGAGACAGAAGACTACACATGAACTGTTCACACACCTCCCTGAGACAGAAGACTACACATGAACTGTTCACACCTCTTCCTCAGACGGAGGACTACACATGAACTGTTTCATTTTGAGACAGAAGACTACACATGAACTGTTCACACACCTCCCTGAGACAGAAGACTACACATGAACTGTTCACACACCTCCCTGAACAGAAGACTACTACATGAACTGTTCACACACCTCCCTGAGACAGAAGACTACACATGAACTGTTCACACACCTCCCTGAGACAGACACAGACCTGAGACAGAAGACTACACATGAACTGTTCACACCTCTTCCTCAGACGGAGGATTCTGGACAAATAATGTGCTTGTGTCTGGACAAATTTTGGGTGAGGACAAACTGGTTTAGTCCTGGTTTAGTCCTGGTTTAGTCCTGGTTTAGTCCTGGTTTAGTCCTGGTTTAGACCTAGTTTAGACCTTGTTTAGTCCTTGTTTAGTCCTGGTTTAGACCTTGTTTAGTCCTGGTTTAGTCCTGGTTTAGTCCTGGTTTAGACCTAGCTTAGACCTAGTTTAGTCCTGGTTTAGTCCTGGTTTAGTCCTGGTTTAGACCTAGTTTAGTCCTGGTTTAGTCCTGGTTTAGACCTAGTTTAGACCTTGTTTAGTCCTTGTTTAGTCCTGGTTTAGTCCTGGTTTAGACCTTGTTTAGTCCTTGTTTAGTCCTGGTTTAGTCCTGGTTTAGACCTGGTTTAGTCCTGGTTTAGTCCTGGTTTAGTCCTGGTTTAGACCTAGCTTAGACCTAGCTTAGACCTAGTTTAGTCCTGGTTTAGTCCTGGTTTAGTCCTGGTTTAGTCCTGGTTTAGACCTAGCATAGACCTAGCTTAGACCTAGTTTAGTCCTGGTTTAGTCCTGGTTTAGTCCTGGTTTAGTCCTGGTTTAGACCTAGTTTAGACCTTGTTTAGTCCTGGTTTAGTCCTGGTTTAGTCCTGGTTTAGACCTAGTTTAGACCTTGTTTAGTCCTGGTTTAGTCCTGGTTTAGACCTAGTTTAGACCTTGTTTAGTCCTTGTTTAGTCCTGGTTTAGTCCTGGTTTAGACCTAGTTTAGACCTTGTTTAGTCCTTGTTTAGTCCTGGTTTAGACCTAGTTTAGACCTTGTTTAGTCCTTGTTTAGTCCTGGTTTAGTCCTGGTTTAGACCTAGTTTAGACCTTGTTTAGTCCTGGTTTAGTCCTGGTTTAGTCCTGGTTTAGACCTAGTTTAGACCTTGTTTAGTCCTTGTTTAGTCCTGGTTTAGTCCTGGTTTAGACCTTGTTTAGTCCTTGTTTAGTCCTTGTTTAGTCCTTGTTTAGTCCTGGTTTAGCCCTGGTTTAGACCTGGTTTAGACCTGGTTTAGTCCTGGTTTAGTCCTGGTTTAGTCCTGGTTTAGACCTAGTTTAGACCTTGTTTAGTCCTTGTTTAGTCCTGGTTTAGTCCTGGTTTAGACCTTGTTTAGTCCTTGTTTAGTCCTGGTTTAGTCCTGGTTTAGACCTTGCTTAGTCCTGGTTTGGTCCTGGTTTAGACCTAGTTTAGACCTAGTTTAGTCCTGGTTTAGTCCTGGTTTAGTCCTGGTTTAGACCTAGCTTAGACCTAGCTTAGACCTAGTTTAGTCCTGGTTTAGTCCTGGTTTAGACCTAGTTTAGACCTTGTTTAGTCCTTGTTTAGTCCTGGTTTAGTCCTGGTTTAGTCCTGGTTTAGACCTAGTTTAGACCTAGCTTAGACCTAGCTTAGTCCTGGTTTAGTCCTGGTTTAGTCCTGGTTTAGACCTAGTTTAGTCCTGGTTTAGTCCTGGTTTAGTCCTGGTTTAGTCCTGGTTTAGTCTAGTTTGGTCTGGTTTAGTCCTGGATTAAGTCCTGGTTTAGACCTAGTTTAGTCCTGGTTTAGTCCTGGTTTAGACCTTGTTTAGTCCTGGTTTAGTCCTGGTTTAGACCTAGTTTAGACCTGGTTTAGTCCTGGTTTAGTCCTGGTTTAGTCCTTGTTTAGTCCTGGTTTAGTCCTAGTTTAGTCCTGGTTTAGTCCTTGTTTAGTCCTGGTTTAGACCTAGTTTAGTCCTGGTTTAGACCTAGTTTAGACCTGGTTTAGACCTGGTTTAGTCCTGGTTTAGTCCTGGTTTAGACCTAGTTTAGACCTAGTTAAGTCCTGGTTTAGACCTGGTTTAGTCCTGGTTTAGACCTAGTTTAGACCTAGTTTAGTCCTGGTTAAGTCCTGGTTTAGTCCTGGTTAAGCTTGTGTTCCTTGTTCTGGTACCGTTCATGTCTTGATGGTTTCTGTCTCCGTTGATCAAAGCCAAGAAGTTGCTGTGTTTGGCGAACAGGTCTCTGTGATGAGGGTCTGAGGAGGACAGGCAGATTAATGCAGACGGAGTAAAATCAGGATAAATGTGAGTTTTATTTCTGACCGTTCCAGAAGTTGCAGATAGACACTGTCTGCCCCGCGTAAGTGTAACACACTTTGAACAGGTTCTTCTTCAGGTATTTAGGAAAAAGCCGCTTTAAATAGTCTGTGTCTGGAGAAAGACAAGAAAGACAACATTCAACACTCAAGGGTCAAAAGCTGCCTTAATGTGTTGTTATTGTGACATTAATCGGCCCTAGTGTGGACGTGTTCCTGACCTCCGTACTGTCCGGCCAGAGGACATGACAGAGCGATGAAAGTGTGGACGTTGTGGTTGGGAATAACCGACAGGAGCGCTCTGCAGATCAGCCCACCTGAACGAGACAACACAAGCCGTATAAATATACTACAGAGTAAGGAGACAGAGTTAGTCCAGTCTTAGACCAGGTCCAGACTCATGGAGGTCAGTGTTTGAAGGAGACAGAGTTAGTCCAGTCTTAGTCCAGGTCCAGACTCACGGAGGTTCTGTGATTGAGTAAAAAGAGACGTAAGACCATGTCAAGACCAAGACTTTTACAAAACAGTCTTAGATTTGGTTAACAGCAAACACAATGAGCACAAAAACAGTGACAGAGAGTTACCCACAATCCTTCACTTGTGCTTAAACAGTCACAACATTTGTGATGCCTTTGTGAGAGCAGGGTCAGTGTCAGACCTTGAGAGAAGCAGATTAGGTGGACTCCGTTGTTCGATCGGTTCATGATGGGCTCAATGGCGGCTCTAAAACCATGGACCTGTTTCCAAAGAGGCTTGATGCTGAAGAGGTTGTCGTACAGATCCACCACATTCACCTCCGTGCCAGGGTTCACCTGAAACACACACAGGTCTGATACAGTTCTGTTCCAGTCTCACTTCCTGTTACAGAGTGATGCAGAGACGGAACAAAGTGGGTCTCTAAACTTTTAATGCATTTAGTGTGGCCACACTTTTTACAAAGAGGGCCACATTTGATGAAAAGAAAATTTCCAAGACCTGACAGTCTCTTCTGATTTCATTCTAATTCCACAAGTACAGGTTTCAGTTGGATTTTAACAGGTTTTATATGGATTTTAACAGGTTTTAGATGGATTTAAACAGGTTTTAGATGGATTTGAACAGGTTTGTATTTGAATTTGATAAAAAAAACTGTTCTAATCCAACAAAAACCTGTTCAACTCCAGCTAATACCTGTTTAAATCCCACCAAAACCAGTTCAAATCCAACTGAAACCTGTTCAAAATCAACTAAAACTTTTTCAAATCCAACATAAAACGTTTTAACTCCAGCTAAAACATGTTTAAATTCCCCTAAAACCAGTTCAAATCCAATTGAAACCTGTTCAAATCCATCTTAAACCTTTTCAAATCCAACAAAAACCTGTTCAACTCCAGCTAAAACACGTTTAAATCCCACTAAAATCTGTTCCAATCTAACTCAAACCATGTTCACATCCATGGCTCCACACGGGTTTTAAGTCCACGTTTTACCTTCTGAATGAACTGAGACAGGGTTTTGAACTGCTTGGGTCCATCGAAAAGGCCGTGCACGATTATCACAGGTCTGTGCGGTTCAGCCGAGCTGCTGAACCTGAACAGGAGCCAAAACAAAGATAGTAAACAGACCCAGAACGTTGTCATCTTCACAGAACACAGACACTGCTGCTCTGAGACCAACCAAGCTCCCTCTGAGTCTATTTCAGTTCGTGTTTGTAAAAAAACTCTTCCTTATCGCTGTGGCTGAAACCATGCCTTTGATCAAACCACTTCTTCATCTGTGACTGCATTTACATGAACTGTGAAAGTGAATGTATCAAGACAAGCAGAGTGTCCTTTCTGAAGAGCTATTAGTTTAAGTGAATGAGACACTTCAAGATGATGACAGTACAATTGAGAACAATGGATTTTCAATCAGTCCCAGAGTAAACAATGGGTTTGAAATAAAAGTGATAAAAACTCTACACTGTGACCCCTCATTTTACTTTAATGAAACATCTTCTGATTTTATTCTTTATTTATAGTTAAACAAGTTTGAGTTGGATTGTAACAGGTTTCAAATGGATTGGAACAAATTTTAAATGGATTAGAACAGATTGTAGTTGGAGTTAAACAGGTTTTAGTTAGATTTGAACAACTATTAGTTGGATTTTAACAGGTTTTAGATTGAGTAGAACAAGTTTTAGATATATTTCTACAGGTATTAGTTGCATGCATTAGAAATCTGTTGAAATCCAACTAAAACCAGCTCAAATCATGTTAATCCTGTTAAAATCTAACCAATCTCTAAAACCATCTTTAAAGGTTGTGATTTTATAATATATGTAGACTATATGTTATGTTATGTATTAATCTGATGCATTCGTAAGGCTTTCCTGGTGTCTTTACACACAGAAAGAGAAAAAACCCCAAACGTTCAAAATACTTAACTAAAACTGTCACATATTTTTATTTGAACTTTTTGTGTTTCTTATTTTAATGCTTTGGGGCTAAGTTGGACAGTTAACATTAATAATTTTTCTTGTATTATACATTTATTTAAAAAAAAGATTGAATAAACGCACTGTTTCCGGTTTAGTTTGGTTGTGTTCTAAATATTGGTGAAGCGCTGTTCCAGCAGAGGGCGCTAGTTCACAGGCAGTAAGCGCAAACAACAGGAAATAGACAAACCTAGAAACAGTACTCGTGACGTATTTCTGGTTTGGACTTCAGCATGAACGAAGTTAGCAAAACATGGACGTAGTGTTCTGTTTTACAAGATTTTTGTAATAAAACTAAATAATATGCACTCGTAAAAGACTAAAGGACAATGTTCGTTTGAAGAGAGTTCAGTAAAAGGAACGCATTAAGCGCAAAGTGAAAAACGTATCTTATTTGTTCCCAAAGTTAGCTGTTGGAGCTAAACTGCTTCTCACAACAACAGCGTCCAACACAAGGAAGCTGTAAGTTACAAATGCGTTTAATTATGTCACTAAGATTAGTTGTTTTGTTCCTGATGTGAAGCCTCATTTCAAGTTTGTCCTGAGCTTTTGCTTTAGAGAAATAAGCTACATTCACATTTCCTAAAAATGATCTTCTCTCAGCTCCTGACTTAAGGAAAATGACAGGAAATGTATGAGTTCATTTAAAATTGTTTCCCGCCGCTCTGTGTGGTTAAGTTGGCCCCTTTTATTTGTAACCTAGACATAATATTTATAACATATATGATGTAAACTTAAAATAGAGCGTAATAATTAATAGCAACCTAAAATGCATTTTTAAAGCTCTATTTATGGTTTTATATTGCCATTATTTATATAATATATTTGATGTTTTTGGTTTAGTGACATGTTTTAAAAATTTAAATAGGGAGGGGGTTCTATCTAAAACAAAAAGTATAAGACCATAGATATACAAAATACCTGGATATGCCAGCTTCTTTTTGCAGTCCCTAAATCAGGCTCATAACCAGAGGTGATGATGCCTTTTCAGATAAAACTTGGAGCTGTGGAACATCCAACGTCTCCAAGTTATATCTGCCCAGTCCTTTAAAATCTCCCAAATCTGCCCAGGGTTACTCTATCGATTCCTCGTACGCTCTCTTTCTTGACCATATTCTGACCTCTTCTTTCCTCAGACACGATGTCGGGGCTGGACCAGTGGGTGAGCGACCGTCTCCACGACATCCTGGGCCTCAGCGACCGGTATGTGTCCCAGTTTATGATCGGCACGGCCCGGAAATCCTCCAGCGCCGACGACTTTGTGGCGCGGCTCGAACAAACGGGAACCATCGACATCGACCAGAGCGTCATCGGCTTCGCTCACGAGCTCTTCGCCAAAGTACGGAATCAGTAATGACAGAACAAAGGGTTTATTACTGTTCTCAAGTCCTGTTTAGACCTGGGTTAGTCCTGGTCTAGACCTGGGTTAGACCTGGTTTAGTCCTGGTCTAGACCTGGTTTAGACCTGATTAAGACTCTCTGCTGTAGATTCCTCGTAAAGCCGTTGTGGAGAAACCGTCTCGAGCTCTGGAGCGAGAGGCCCTGGAGATGCAGAGGAAGAACCAGACGTACACTCTGCTCGAGGACAGCGACAGTGAAGGAGAGGCCCCGAGAGAGACGCAGAAAAGCAAAAAGAACAAGAAGGAGAAGGAGATGGACAGAGGGAGCAAGAGACGACACATCCGTCAGAAGAAGGACAGCGAGTCGAGTGAAGAGGAGCCTCCTAAGAAGTAACACACATCATTTTTATACAAAAGTATTATTTTACATCGTAATGACTTTTTAAAACATATTACAATGATAAAGTTTCACAAAAGACCAAACTTGTGTCTCTAACCCGTTCCATTTGAACGTGTCATGTACAGTTTAAAGACAAAGGACTTCTCTAATGAGTTTGTGATTTTAGGAGTAACACGGGTCAGAATCAGCTGAAGCAGGATGAGGAAGGGGAGGAGGAAGAGGAGGAGTGGGAGAAAGAGGAGAGAGAGCGGCTCCACGACATCGAGGAGAGAGACGCCTTCGCCGAGAGAGTCCGACAGAAAGACAAGGACAAGACCAGGAACATCTCTGAGCGCACAGACAAGAAGGTCAGTCACAGCACACGTTACTAAGAGAAACAGACTGTTCAAAGTGAGAACAAAAGGACTTATTAATGTCCAGATGTCATCAGAAGAACGTAGAACAAATTCTCCATTTTTTACTTTTATTAGTTTGACAATAATCCTGAAGACATGACTTCTGCTTGTGATAAAATACTGTTGTACTCGAGTTTATCATGTGTCTGTTCCAGGCTTATGAAGAGGCCCAGAAGAGGCTGAAGTTGGATGAAGACGACAAGAAGAACATGGTGAGGCCCTGACTCTCTATTTCCTATTTTTTATTCTGTTCCACATTTATACAAACAACAGAACAAGCTCCTGACTGTGGTCTGTGTCTGTGTAAATGGTACATTTCTCATCAGCAGATTTTGAGGAAATATATCCTCTATGGCCCACACAGTAGACTAGTTCAGTGTTTTAAATGTTTAAAATCATTCTTTCATTGGCCCCTTTTACAGTTGAAAATAACAACCGTCTTCTGTCCTGCTTCGATAACATCTGACCAAATTCTTTGATACAAGCTTTTTATTTTTTACATTAAGGAGCTATGATTTTCAATTACATTTATTGAGAATACTAATTGATTCACCCAATTGTGTATTTTACAGTAATGACAAATTATAAATCATACTCATACAAAATCATCAGTTTCTTCTGTACCTTCTTGTTTTAGTTGGATTTAGTTAGAAAACAGGTTTCAGATGGATTTGAACAGGTTTTAGTTGGATTTGAACAGGGTTTAGATGAATTTGAACAGGTTTTAGTTGGATTTGCACAGGTTTTAGATGAATTTGAACAGGTTTTAGATGGATTTGAACAGGTTTTAGTTTGATTTGAACAGGTTTTAGATGGATTTGAACAGGTTTTAGTTTGATTTGAACAGGTTTTAGATGGATTTGAACTGGTTTTAGATGAATTTGAACAGGTTTTAGATGGATTTGAACAGGTTTTAGATGGATTTGAACAGGTTTTAGTTGGATTTGAACAGGTTTCAGATGGATTTGCACAGGTTTTAGATGGATTTGCACAGGTTTTAGATGGATTTGAACAGGTATTAGTTGGATTTGAACAGGTTTTAGTTGGATTTGAACAGGTTTCAGATGGATTTGCACAGGTTTTAGATGGATTTGAACAGTTTTCAGATGGATTTGAACAAGTTTTAGATGGACTTGAACAAGTTTTAGATGGATTTGAACATGGTTTCTTTAATCTTTGCTGGGTTGTACAGAGAATTTACATTTATTTACATTTATTAATTTTAGCTATCTTTTCTCGATGGCGCGAGGAAGGAGCTGGAGTACAAACGCAAGCTGCGGGACCTGGCCACAGAATACAAGAAGGCCGGCGCCAAGGAGCACGAGGAGCGCAAGAACAGATACTACATGCCCGAAGAGAAGAGGAACAAGGTACAGCTCAGACCTGGACGGGACGAGGATGTTTTCTGTACCGTTTTAATCAATAGTAACCTTCTTTCCTCTTGTGGCAGGACGTCCCGCAGTGCGACCTGGAGCTGGAGGAGACCCCGATGGAGCTGGGAGGAGAGCAGGGTCGCTGGGAGGAGGAGCGGCTGAAGACGGCCTCTCTGAGCTTCGGGGCCAAAAAGGCGAGAGCAGGGCGTGAGGCAGGAGCAGGAGAGGTATCAGCTGATCCTAGAGGAGGACGAGATGATCGACTTCGTCAGCACCGCCATCACCATGAAGGGCACGCTCTCCGACAAGGTACCGGGAAACACACCTGACATTTATACTATTGATGGGATAAGGTTTTCTGTGTCTGAACGGCTTTCAAATTCAATTCAAATGTTATCTTCCTGTGCAGGCCGTCTGTGTAGAGCTTATGTATGGTAAACACTGAGATATTTAGTTAATAACATGGACTCTCTTATCAAGTCCTTTCTTTCGTCTGATTCGAACCTGTTTTTGCTCGGTGTGTTTCCAGGAGCAGCAGGAGCCGTCTCTGTCCGTGGCTGAGCTGAAGAAACAGTCGATGCAGGAGGTGCGCCGCAGTCTGCCCATCTTCCCGTACAGAGAGGACCTGCTCGCCGCCATCAGCCAGCACCAGATCCTGGTCATCGAGGGAGAGACGGGCTCCGGGAAAACCACACAGATCCCTCAGTATCTCATGGAGAACGTGAGTTGGAAATATGCTTAAGACAGTGTAATTTGAAAGGGTTGAATGATAATGAGCCGTACATGTGACAGCAGTTATTCAACGTTTTTAGATGGATTTGAACAGGTTTTAGTCAGATTTGTAAACGCACTGAGAATCAGATTTAAGTTAAGTGATAAGTAAAGTCCTGAATAGCTTGTGTGAGTAATAAATCTGTGTGTTTTATGTTTCAGGGCTACACTAACGGAGGAATGAAGATCGGGTGCACTCAGCCTCGGAGAGTGGCGGCCATGTCTGTCGCTGCCCGAGTCGCTGAAGAGATGAGTGTGAAGCTCGGGAATGAGGTCTGTTGAGAGATCTGCTCCATAATTTTCACACACTGTTAAACAGTTCCCTTTTGAGACAGTTTTGTTATTCTACTCTTCATTCTCACTCACTCAGTCTTATAAATCAGATCCAGGTGATAAGTCATTGATTTCACAGCCTTTATGAAACAATATGTTGTTTGAGTGTCTTATGTGGTATATTTCATGAATAATGCAATAGATTACAGGTTATAAACAGGTTTTAGTTGGATTTGAACAGGTTTAAATGTTTTTTAAAAGCATTCATAGCAAAGGGTCATTTTCAATTCTTATCCTCTAAAGCTTTTACAAAACACAGACAAATGCAAGAAATAAAACACAGACTAATCACGGTCACAAAATATAAATCTTTTTTTAAAAATGGCTCCAGTTTTAGTTCAGGGGCAGGAAGTTCTTCAGATTTAGAAACAAGAGAAATCCAGAGACACTTCACAGGACGCTCCTCGTGTGAAGCTTCAGCAGAACCTGACAATGCTGCAGCTCGTTTTGTAAGAGTCCTTCCTTTAAAGCTGAGATTGAGAGAAAAAGGTTGTGGGCTCATCTTCCTTGTTCTGTTGTAAACTAATAAATAGTTTTTCCCTGTGTTTTGTGTCCCTCAGGTCGGGTACAGTATCAGGTTCGAGGACTGTACTTCGGAGCGGACCCTTCTCAAATACATGACCGACGGCATGTTGCTGCGAGAGTTTCTCACTGAACCGGACCTGGCCAGTTACAGGTAACTTAGACACACATCCTGAATTAAAAACTTATGCATTCATCCAAAAGTACGTTGTATAAAATATTTAACTAAATGTGTCTAGACATTTAAAGATCCCTAAAACCTAATGCTTTATTATTAGAGCCTTTAATTCTTCATCAATATCAGATAAACACTGGAGAAGAAGCACATTCACATTTGTTCTTTCAAGAACTAAAGCAATTTCTGACCTTTCCACACTCAGTGGTTTATGCATTTGCTGTTCAGCCTGGGCCAGTGGAAAAATTAGAAATAGCATTTACTTTATTAAAGGATTGCAGTTAATGTCTGCAGATTCATTCAGAGGGCCGGATTGGACCCTCTGACGGGACGGTTTTTGTTCCCCGGGCCGCATGTTTGACACCTCTGCTCTAGTTTATTTTAGTGCATTTTGTACAAATCTGACTCCGTAGGGTCCAGTGTATCGGCCTGTTCCTGATGCTTGTGTTTGAGCTCTGTCCCAGTGGAATAGAATTATAGAGGATTTATCTCAGAGTTTCCTGTCCAGCTGAAGGGACTGTGTCAGAGAAATAGAACTGATTCTACCAAATCAGTGTCTGAGATTCATTAAATCAATAAGAGTTTAAACAGTAGCTGAAAGTTACGCAGTGCTGCTTTAAATTGTGATGAAACGAGACCTACTGTAAAAGTTCATGTAGGAATGTTTTTTCATCTCAAACATGTCAGAACTGGTGCTGAACTGAATGTGTTTCAGACTCCACTGTTTAGGTGTCTTTGTTGTTTTAAAATGTTTGTTTCTTGTTCCAGTGTGATCATCATCGACGAGGCCCACGAGCGGACTCTCCACACTGACATCCTGTTCGGTCTCATCAAAGATATCGCCCGGTTCAGGTCGGATCTGAAAGTCCTGGTGGCCAGCGCCACTTTGGACACCGAGCGCTTCTCCTGCTTCTTCGACGAAGCCCCGGTTTTTAGGATCCCGGGACGACGCTTTCCTGTCGACATCTTCTACACCAAGGTATTTAAAACGAAGATGTTTTGTTCTTATTTAACGTCCTTTATTGAGTTAATGCCTCACAATCCAGTTGCTAATTAAGTACTGGGCTAAGACTCAGCATTAAAACATTAACAACTCAATTATAAATTAGTTTAAATGTACTTTGTGATGAAAACATTTAGTTCTGAGTTCAGTAAAAGGTGAAATAGCAGGGAACGTTCTTAAAGATTACCTTTTACACTCTGTAGTTTAATAATATGTAGCGTCAACGAGTCAAAATGAGGCTAAGAAGGAACATAAATAACAGGCTCTGTAATATTACAATTGAGGTTATGTTTTTGTTGTTTCCAGGCTCCAGAGGCAGATTACCTCGAGGCCTGTGTGGTGTCTGTTCTGCAGATCCACGTCACCCAGTCTCCGGGCGACATCCTGGTCTTTCTCACAGGACAGGTAAGACTTTAAACAATGGGAAAATCACAAGTGGTTGGCCTGTTACAGCACATGCCACATAAACAGAGGGACCTGTGCTCGAGGACTACCTCTCTGTCTCTGTCTAAAATAAACCTCTAATTTAAGTACTCGTGACTTCTTAAAGCCGCCCTGCTGCTTAGAAACAAAAACCCTGTTCATTTGAAGCGTCCCAGCCTAAGGGATTGTGGGTAATATCCTTTAGCAAAAGTCTTTCTGAAAGTGTGGATAACGGTACCGGAGAATCGGGACACAGAAGGGCACAAGGGAAAGGTGTTGGGACGGGGCTAAAGACAGAACCTGTCTCTGAAACATTTACGTGTATTTAGTCCAAACAGGACTCTGTAGGGTCCAGTGCATTGGTCAGTTTTCTTTATTACATGTGTCGTGTGCCGGGACAGGACAGTTACATGAGGTTTGTGTCCAGCAGAGGGCGCTGTGT
Organism: Perccottus glenii; assembly: GCA_024416835.2. Taxonomy (NCBI): domain Eukaryota; kingdom Metazoa; phylum Chordata; class Actinopteri; order Gobiiformes; family Odontobutidae; genus Perccottus; species Perccottus glenii. Next base: position 2,669,387 of record CM044551.2, read on the forward strand.
CAGTGAGATAAACATGATTCTACTGATCTACTGTTGAAGAACCGTCAACATGAGAGGGAGAATATATATCTGGGCTAAAAGTTACACAGAGCTGCTTTAAAAACAAAAATATAATTTAAAAACTAAGTCTAAAATCATAAAACTGTCCAAAACAAATCCACAACAAAGCTCTGGAAGCGTACACAGAAATATGATTTGTCCAAATACACAATCCATCACATTGTTTTGTGACCTTTTTTTACACTTCCTCCTTTTTCTGATCACGTCTGCGCAGAACTTTATAAAGTCAGGAAAATGATTTAATGACCTGAAAAGAAGACCATAAGTGATTTAGAAAATGTATAAAAAATATTAACATGGATTGAACAGAGGAAGTACTTTTTCACTTTTGTAACAGAGGAAGTACTTTTTCACTTTTGTAACAGAGGAAGTACTTTTTCAGTTTTGTAACAGAGTAGGAGATGATAAGACTCGGCTCTTTGCTGTTGTATTATTTGGAAAAAGAAAAAGAGTTAACAGTCTTTAACACAAGGGCTGTTTGTGGTCTTTGTGGGGTTTTTTCCACAGGAAGAGATTGAAGCCTGTTGCGAGCTGCTTCAGGAGCGCTGCAGACGTCTGGGGTCAAAGATCGCTGAGCTGCTGGTGCTGCCCATTTACGCCAACCTCCCCTCGGACATGCAGGCCAAGATCTTCAATCCCACTCCTCCAGGCGCCCGAAAGGTATCGCACTCAACCTTCTGTGAATTTCCCTGGTTTTCTCGTTTTGAAATGTCACAAAGGGGAGCTTTAATTACGAAAATCCCTTGTGGAGCTAAGAGTTCCCGCTCTTTATCCCTCCTTCTGTCTGTGTGTCCTTCAGGTCGTGGTGGCGACCAACATCGCAGAAACCTCTCTGACCATCGACGGCATCATCTACGTGATCGACCCTGGCTTCTGCAAACAGAAGAGCTACAACGCTCGAACCGGGATGGAGTCCCTCATCGTCACGCCCTGCTCTCGGGTAAAACATCTGAATTCATCAACTCCTCAGCATATTAAGAGCTGTCCAAATCCTCACTTTGGTTAGAAAAAGATTACAGGAATTTAGCTTTAGTGCTTCTTTAGTTACCTTCTTTAAAAGCAGGAGTCTTCCCAACATCTGAGCTTCATCTGAAACTGTTCAAAAGAGGCCAATCTCCATGTGATCATTCCACAAATATAAAAACATTAAAAAAATCAATGCTGAGTTAACTTTTTCTTTTTTATATTTGTTAGAAAAACAGTACATAAAAAAGGCATTGGTTATAATACTTTTTTTTCCTACAGGCCTCAGCGAATCAGAGAGCAGGTCGAGCCGGCAGAGTGGCTGCTGGGAAGTGCTTCAGACTCTACACAGCCTGGGCTTTTAAACACGAGATGGAGGAGACCACTGTCCCAGAGATTCAGAGGACCAACCTGGGGAATGTGGTGCTGCTGCTCAAGAGTTTAGGTCAGAAAACATTCACAAACTCATATTTAATCAGCATTTTGTATCAGTTATTCACCTACGTTTTTGTTTTATTTTAATAATTCATTGCTTCAATCAGAAAATAAATTGGAAACATAAACTCTTTAAATCCGTTATGAGTAAAAAAATGTATTTATTTTTGCAGGTATTAACGACCTGATCCACTTCGACTTCATGGACCCTCCTCCCCACGAGACTCTGGTGTTAGCTTTGGAACAGCTTTACGCTTTAGGAGCCCTCAACCACCTGGGAGAGCTCACAAAGGTAAACTCTAAACTAAAGGCAGATAATCTAAAGAAGAACATGTCAGTTATGGATACGACGCTCTTATCGAATAGCGTATTGTGATTGGATCTGACCTAAAGGCTTTTTTATCAAGGACTTTTGTTGAGGAGAATGTTCACTCTGTTCTGGCCAATCACACACTGAAAAAGGAATCGCACCCATTTGAAAATGTCACTAATGTCAATTCTGGAAGTGTAATTTCATTTAATTTGACAGAGAAACAGAGCAGAAATAGTAAAACTTAAACAGAGAGAAGAGACTCTTTAAAATCATGCAAACAACCACATTTTGTGCCATTTATTTCAAAGGAAGCAGTGTTTTCAGGACTTCATTTGCTGCTCATTTGCTAAACTTTCCTGAACAGCTTTTACTCATTTCCTTTAACCAAACAGTAAAAAGTGTTTGTCTGTTTTCAGTTGGGACGGAGAATGGCTGAGCTGCCGGTGGATCCGATGCTCAGTAAAATGATCCTGGCCTCAGAGCAGTAAGTTCCTCTGGTCCATTTACTGTTTAAACCAATAAAACCAATCCATTTTGTAAATGAAAATAAGTGAGCATTTTTCCTGTTTTTAAAGTTCTGTTCTTGGGTTTTCTCTCAGGTATAAATGCTCAGAGGAGATCCTGACAATAGCCGCCATGTTGTCTGTGAACAACTCCATCTTCTATCGACCCAAAGACAAAGTGGTTCATGCCGATAACGCTCGGATGAACTTCACCGTCCCGGGAGGAGACCACCTGGTGCTGCTTAACGTCTACAACCAGGTGAGAGGAGGCTGACGGGGAAAAGCTCGTTCGTTTTGATGCTTCTGATTATAACAGCCAGTGTTTTTTGTGGCAGTGGGTGGAGAGCGGCTTCTCGACTCAGTGGTGCTACGAGAACTTCATCCAGTTCAGGTCGATGAGGCGAGCGCGGGACGTCCGGGACCAGCTGGAGGGGCTCATGGAGCGCATCGAGGTGGAGGTGGTCAGCTCTCAGGACGACAACATTCCCATCCGCAAGGTCAGTGTTGAGTTACAGCAGAATAAGGAACACTCCCTTTTTTCACAATGAAACTGTCTTTTCACCGAAGCACGACCAGTTTATAAACCATCCTCCTGCAAAGGAAAGTTTTGTCTACGCCAACAACAAAGATGCTTTTCTATTATTGCTTTTGTGAAAAGAAAAGGTTAAAGCAAAAGCATCTGGATCAGTTTTCAAGGTGAAGATGTTTCATCTCCAATTCCAATTCTTTTTCAATTCTCAGATCAACTGCTAAGAGAGCTGAGCTTTATCTCTAGAGTGAGGGTTTGACCTGAAACTAAACCTGATGGAACCAGGCTGTTCTGGTTCTGGTTGGGGCGGCAGTATTGTAAATAGTGGTCAAAATGTATCTTGGGCCTCCTCCCCTCGACAAGAATATATGAGTTTGAAATAGACTGGAGTGGTGTGTGGTGTAGGCACAATATTAGAATTTTGTGTCACGATTATCCTGGCCACAATAATTGTGATTAACAATATTATCACAATAGTTATAAAATCATGCTTACAGTTTGAAAATGTCACTACAACATTCTGGAATCACTTTACAATACCTTTTTGTGGTTAAACAAAATTGCACTTTGTTGAAAGTGAATATAACATGAATCAGGGCTTAACATTAAGCACTTTTAAGCACTGGCCCAGCGTGCCCAGGTAAGAGCCACCTGTCCAAACTTTGAATTTTTAAAGGGCTTTGATTAACAAAAAAAGGATTTCAGATGATTTAATTATTTAGGCTAATTGTCCTGCGACTAACTGGCCACTGTCCAGGGTGTACCCGCCTCAGGCCCAAAGTTGCTGGGTTAGGCTCCAGTGACCTGCCACCTCTAACGGGACTAAGCGGTAGAAAATAAATAAATGACGTTAAAAAATTTAGAAATAGTCTGTTCTGCATCAGTCTCATTCATTCAGAAAAGGCTTAATTTCATTTTTACTTCAGAAAATAATTAAATTTTAAACATGTCCTGTGGTTAGGTCCCCCCTCATCCCGTCCCCCCATAACACCGCTTTAGCCCCTTGTTCCGGCCCTGCTGCAGACCCTTATGTTTAGTGCATCTGTCAGACAGCGCTGCTCCTGAATCAACACAGCCTCGAGGAAAATAAAGCTGCCGATTATCTCAAACGATTATCCAGATGATCTTTACAGATTTTATCTCAAAGAGTGATATAATCTTATATTGTCCCACCTTTAGTGTGATGCGTTAAGGACACACTCTGAACACATTGAGCCCATTTTGCCAAATTCAGATCCATTTTCTTTGTTTAGATGGGGCCTTGACCTTTTTTAAATCATGTGCTCGTATTGTAATATCTGTGCCTCAGCTGTTTATGTTTTGTTAACGTGGTGTAAACTAATCTGACATTGAGAGTCCACATCAGCAGAGCAGCTCTTTTTATGAATGCATCATACACAGTGATTCATCAGTGTTTAGTGTTTACAGAGCTGGGTCGTCTCCAGAGCTACTTTAGTCCTGCTTTTGTTGTGGTTTCTGTCACTTTTGTCCTTCAAGCATCACGTTACTGTTCAGCACAAATACCAGCTTTAACAGATGTGTCAGTGTCTCTACAGCTCAGTACAGTATTCATTTCTGTTTTGTGACATGCCACGAGGTTGAGCAAGAGTTTAGTGTCTTGTAAAGTATTTTTTTTATTTGTTCATTGTTTACCTGAAAGGAAAAACTAGACTGACAGCTTGGCATGGTTGTTTATCTTTGTCCAATCAGCCACGTTGCATTTTCCATTGTAGAAAATATGAGACAAGATTGAGTTCAGAAGTCCGTGCGTAGACACATTCACAGTTGGACATGGGCAACATAACATTAAGACTAAACCATGACTATTATGGGAAGAAATGGGAAAGATCAATAGTCTCAATGATGAACTGAAAACATGTCAATCCAAAGGTATCTTTAAGAAGATATTTAAAAAGAATCAGCTTGAATTATATTAAAGTTGAATAAATTAATTTGTATGTTTCCTTGTACATTGTTTCTTTTTTTTATCTCTTTTGAAGATGGCAGAAATAAACTAATCTAAAACTAAACTCCAAACCTAAACACTGGCTGCTCTTCCTGACTCATCCTTTACCGTTTACCCGGGCTTGTGACCAGCACAAAGGAACACTGGCTTGTGACTCGTAGTGTCTGGAGTTTTGGTCTCCCGCAGGACTAACTGAAGCTCTGTTACTGATGACACTTGAGCTGTCATTTCTGTGTTTAAATGTATCTGTCGTGACCATTCCGCCTCTGTTCGTTTCCAGTGGAACTCAACAATGCCATAATTGCGATAAAAGTGGTTGTGCGACTTAAGCCAAGTACACGACAACTAAGGCTGCACGATATTGGGAAAATATGCAATATGCGATATCGTTGTTGAATATTGCGATAACGATATTTCTTGCGATATCACATTTCCCTTGAGAAATGCTAGATTTATTAAATATATTTTAAAAAATTAATGTAACGATCATACTAAAATAAACAGGTACTAGATAATCTTCTGATCTAATTAAATGCTGTGAACAAAGGCTTTCGACGTGGCCACAATTGTTCTGCATGACTTACAAAGTACCTGCATTTGTAACACGTCCTCTCTTGAAGCCAAAATATTGCCATATTTCAGACGTACAGTTCTTTTTAGCCACAAGTTAAGTCGCTGTCATTATTTTCCTTGCTCGTCTCAACCCCCGCCATTAGTTTTAATTTTCCAACATCTGCTCTGGGCGCTCTTGCCGCTCTGAGCCAGTAGGTACCTCTTACTGAGGAGGCGGGGTATAAAGATAGTAAGGCCCCATCTGATTGGTCAATTTTGGATAAACGACATATGCATGCAACGCACAAATGCTTGGCACATTTTTCTTTAAAAAAACTGTTTATCGCACCTCTATGCGATACAGATATTGCATATACTATTATCGCGATGGCGATATTTTTTCGATATATTGTGCAGCCCTAACGACAACCAATCAGTGAAGGATTTATTAATATTCAAGGTCTCTCCCCTTTTCTTGTTCTGGAGCAAAGTCTGCAATAGTATTTTGTTAATTTCAAGCAATATCTTAGATTGCTTCATATTTGCTGCTTTTTCTTCTCTTTTCTTTTCGTTCTGTGTTGTATTTTCACACGACGGCCAGTCCCCTGAGTGTCGAGCCCATTAAATTATGTTCACGTTATTTCCTTACCTTCTAACGTAGGGTGCTTGGTTTCGGTGTGGAGATGTTTTGATGGCCTCATAGTCTCCTTGGTGCAGCTGTATATCACACAGAACAGGCTTGGGGCGTGTGTATCGCCTGTTGCCACGATAAACTCAGAATTTAAGTAGGATGCGTGGTATTTTCTATTAAATGTGGCCTGGTTATTATTGGGCCTCTCCGTCTGATCAAAGAAGCTCTGGTTAACACTGTCGCTCCATGTCGCCACCCCTTTGTCGGAGTGGGTTTTGTCCAGGTGTTCTTGTTTAACTTACCAACTTTACATCAACACTGCAGGCCTCAGTACTAGGCATGGGAGGATAACCGGTTTTAAAGTATACTCTAACGTCACCCACCTCCCTTTTTCATATCCCTTAACTCCCTTGTTTCTCTTTTTGAAATGCCTTGGTGGTGCAGCTGTTGAAGTCTTGTTTCAGTCCGGACTCCCTCTGTGTAAGCTGGATCTGAGTGAACACACCCTCTGCTGGTAGTGGCTCTATATTAGCATTGTGTCCTGTTTAAACTTCAGCCCAGAGGCTTTTTGATGCTGATGTTTTTTCTCATAGTAGTATTTTACTTGTAGATAATGATTGTATTTATAAAAGATTATAAATTAATGAACTGGAAAACGTAGAGCAATAATGTAATGGTGTTTAAAACCAGACTAGTATCGTTTCTAGAGCCAACACTTCATTTAACATCAAACTCGGTGTTAACCCCTGATCCCTTGTTCCATTATTTATCTGTTGCATGTGGTTCTTTTGTTTACTGTACATAAAAGCATCTACAGCTCTCCATTTTTAAACATTTGGTGAAGAGTTTAATCCAAGGCCTGTAAGTTTTATTAACAATGGCATTGGAATTAAATTTTAATATTGGATAATCTTCTTTTAAAAGGCTTAATCTATTATGTAAAGTTAGGGATGGGCGATATGGCCAAAAATCCATATTGCGATATACATTGCAGCCTCTTGCGATAACGATATATATTGCGATATATAAATTATAATAGAATCATTTCAGAACAGGTTACATAGATCCTAAGGAAAGCCAAACTGCTAAATGTATTTTTTAATGTTATTCCTGTATTCCTGAAAAGGAACTCACAATCTTCTTGCATAAAGCAACAGCACGGTCAATTCGGGGATCTTTCACACTTTTTTCTGTTGACAAACGTGTAAGATTTTATATGTTAATTTAATCTATAATCTCTCTCTCTCGCTCGCTCCTCGCTCCCGCGCTCGCTCTTTGGCTGCATTGCCTGGCTATGCTAGCTCCGTGAAGTCTCCGTGAAGACTTCACGGAGAGGTAACACGACTAATCTGTTGTACTACCTCAAAACGAAACATGTTACTGAATACCAGCTTGCCAGCTCCGTGAAGACGTTTTGAGGTAGTACAACAGATTAGTCGTGTTACCTCTCTTAGCCGGAACTGTTGCCCCACACACTCTACAGAGTATAATTTGCTGCTGCACGTCAGACGGCTTAAATCCGAATTACGTCCAAATAATGGATGTTGCGTCTTTTTCACCAGCTCCTCCGTTTCGCTTTCAGCCATGTTTCAAGCTGCAGCTCGTGGCTGTAAATTTTGCGGGGAAATTGCGTCATCAACATGTATTATCGCGGTAGTGCAATAGAATTAAAATCTCTATCGTATGCCAATTTTTTATCATTTATATCGCATATCGTTCATATCGCCCATTACTATGTAAAGTATAGATGATGGTTGTATTTCAACCTTAATTTCATATAATCTATCAATTATCATGATAATAATCCTGGCATGGTAAGACTTCCTTTGAGGTTTTAATTTTAAATGTCTTACTTTTTTTGCGTCTTACCTTGATACATTTATTTAAAATCTGTGTAATATTGTCACTAACAACTGTTCACACACAATCTTTCACTTTGGATAAATACACTTCACCTGCTGCAATAGAAAGCAGAAGAAAATGAATGAACAAATGAAAAGGAATAGAATAAATCGAATATTCACACTTTTCACTTTGTCTATGTCGGAACATCGGTGAACCTACAGATATAATTGTGCCTTTTATAATTTTAAAGTTTTGTAAAAGCAGGTAAATCACTGTAATGTGCTGGAAAATAGGTAAATTAAACCAAAGAAAGAGTTGTCTGGACCCTCTGTGTGTAACCTCTGACTGATAAAACATCTGCACTGGTCTGTTTCAGGCCGTAACAGCGGGATACTTCTACCACACGGCGCGGCTCAGTAAAGGAGGCTATAAGACGGTGAAGCACCAGCAGACGGTGTACGTTCATCCCAACAGCTGTCTGTTCGAGGAGCAGCCGCGGTGGCTCATCTACCACGAGCTCGTCTTCACCACCAAAGAGTTTATGAGACAGGTCAGACTCCTTTCTGTTGGTGTTTAGTTAGTATTATAGTTAGTAGTAAATTGTTCGAGGAAAAAGCTTCTTGAATAAAAATGAATGAATGTTTTCATTCCTGGAAAATTTAGAGCCGCAAGCACTGGTTCTGACTTTTAAACAGCCTCAAGTAAAAGCAATTATTAACAATCTGACTCCTTAATGCCATGCTTTTACTTTGAAATCCTCTAAGATGCTTCTGAGAAAGAGTTGACAAACCAGCAAGGACATGTTCAGCCCCATTGCCTTTTAGAGTTCCTTTTAAAAAAAAGTAAACTGTGTTTTCTTTCTCGTTGGCCCGATGCAGGTGATGGAGATCGATAGCGGCTGGCTGCTGGAGGTGGCTCCTCATTATTACAAGAGCAAAGAGCTGGAGGACAGTAGCAGCAAGAAGATGCCTCGCAAACAGGGCAAGACCAAAGACGAGCTCGGCTGAGACAGAACGAGGAAATATAAATAAAAAAAAGGACTGTTCTTCCTTCTGTGGAACAAAGGGGACTTGGTTTGGAGAAAGAAGAGCTACTTGTTGAATCTGTTTTTGTAAAGTTTGAATAAAAAAATAAAATAAAAACCCAGAATGTTCAGTTTGAGTCTGAGAGGTTGCTTCAGGTAAAGGTCGTATTAAAACCACAGCCAGAAGGAGTCAAGTCCAGACTCATGAGGTCAGTGTTTGAAGGAGACAGAGTTAGTCCAGACTTAGACCAGGTCCAGACTCACGGAGGTCAGTGTTTGAAGGAGACAGAGTTAGTCCGGACTTAGACCAGGTCCAGTCTTAGACCAGGTCCAGACTCACGGAGGTCAGTGTTTGAAGGAGACAGAGTTAGTCCGGACTTAGACCAGGTCCGGTCTTAGACCAGGTCCAGACTCAGAGGTCAGTGTTTGAAGGAGACAGAGTTAGTCCGGTCTTAGACCAGGTTCAGACTCACGGAGGTCAGTGTTTGAAGGAGACAGAGTTAGTCCGGACTTAGACCAGGTCCGGTCTTAGACCAGGTCCAGACTCAGAGGTCAGTGTTTGAAGGAGACAGAGTTAGTCCGGACTTAGACCAGGTCCAGTCTTAGACCAGGTCCAGACTCACGGAGGTCAGTGTTTGAAGGAGACAGAGTTAGTCCGGTCTTAGACCAGGTCCAGACTCCGAGGTCAGTGTTTGAAGGAGACAGAGTTAGTCCGGTCTTAGACCAGGTCCAGACTCCGAGGTCAGTGTTTGAAGGAGACAGAGTTAGTCCAGTCTTAGACCAGGTCCAGACTCACGGAGGTCAGTGTTTGAAGGAGACAGAGTTAGTCCAGTCTTAGACCAGGTCCAGACTCATGGAGGTCAGTGTTTGAAGGAGACAGAGTCCAGTCTTTGGATTTCAAATGCAAAATGTCAAATATACCCTTGAATTTTAGCTTGATTTATTCTAGAGTAAAGACTCCAGCTCCAAATCTGTAAATATCTCGTTACAAAATCAAAACTCTGACCTTATTTAATCCTGTAGTCATCATATAGAAAAACTATTCCACAGTAAACAAGACTTTGACTCAAGCCAAAAATAAAATATGCTTATTCATCTTCATCTCATTATGATCTCACACCTTGTTTGTTTTTTTAGCCCCTGAGTTTGTCCTTCAGGTGCTTTAAACCCCCATTAACCCCTTCTGATTAAAGCTCTTTTGTTGGGAAAGCCCTAAATAAGGATAATAAATAATAATGTCTCATTTTTCTCGCAGTTAAACATTAACAGCAATGTTTTGCTGCAGATCGAAGCTGGGAGCGGCTCTGACAAAACAAGTTTATTAATAGACACACATTTAAATCTTAGCCAAGGAACTGTTGACAAAGGAAGTGTACATATATTACAAAAGATTATAACTGACAAGTTAATGAGCAACAAGAAGAATGACATGTACACTTTCTGTTCCAATGAGCTCTGTGTCAAAAGTAGAAACTGATTTCAAACAATATGTTCATTGTTTTCCATTTCTAGAAGAGAGGACAAACTGAGCACTGATGGAGGAGAAGCTCATTTAGAAGGTTTAGGACATTTATGAACAATGCTTTCAATTCTTTAGACACACTTTTGTTGATATTTTATTGCTTTTCTCGGGAGCCATGATAAGTTTGAAGCAGATATATTTTTTCTAAAGCACTCAGAGAGACACAGGACAGAGTCTATCTGCTGCAGAAGGTTTGGAGGAAACTAAATGTGTTTCTGAGACACTAGGGCCTACAGTTCAGAGGGAACACCCCTTTCTTTTTGAATCCACTGAAGCAGACGCTGTTTGTGTCTCGCTGCAGAGACACAGAAATGAACTCTGTGTGAGCGTGAGAGGGGGAAAGGCGTGAGTCTGAAGCAGCTCTTCTGGTCTAAACTAAAGAATGACAGCTATGTAACAGTGGAAACTTACAGGAAAACAAGAAGCATGTTGTTTGTCCAGATTTAAGTCAGGGACAGACATGTGACAGACACTCGGCCAATCAGGCGTCACGTCTGGACTCAACAGGTTCTTACTGACATGAGGCCCATGTAAGATACAAACTCACTGAGGCATGTCCCTGGGATCAAATCTGAATGTTGTGAGACAAAACAATCCAACTCTCTGCTGTTGATGAAGTTCTAATCAATCCAGCAACAGTGCTTCAAAAGATCATGCTCTTGTTTTCTGTTTGGCTTTGTTCTGATCAGAGTGACGTATACAGGACTGTCGAGTCCAGAACACTCCCAAACAGAAAAGTCTTGAGTAATGTTTTGAGCTGACCAATAGAGTCAGCTGTGGAGTGAGTTTCAGGGCCACTCCCGTCTGGACTGAAGGGCTCCAACAACCTTCTCACCTACACGTCCCTGATGCTCCGCAGACCCTCCCAGAACCTCCACAGATTATTAAGTACAAGGTAATACAATTAACTGATTTAAAATGTCCAGTTCAGTTGTGATGTGTTTTTTCAGATTTTGACAGTGGTTATTTGATAAAGTAGTTCCTGCAGAAGTGCACATGATCAAGTGAAAGTTACAGGTGAAGGTGAGTCCGAGGGTAGTTTCTGTTTCCTGTTCCAGGTTTGGGGGGGACAATGGGAGACACAGCTCACTCCCTCCACAGTTGAATTTCTTGGACATTGCAAAGCACTCTTTAATACTTTTCTGTTTAAACGGAGGGTTCTGGACTCTACTTTTTCAAAAAAAGCAAAAGCAAATGAGAAAAAGAGTTCAGTCAAAGGGACCCCTGGGTTTTGGGATGAACTCTGACTCAACTGTTTAGAAGCACTCTGTCATTCTGTTTCTGAGACTGTCGCCGGTCGAACTGGTCCAACTGGAAACAGCAGAGAGAGAGAGGAGGGGGCGGGGCCAGAGTGAAGATAAGAAACAGCAGGACACACTGAAACAGCACAGAGACAGACGAGGACAAGATGAAGGTTCTGACACTGGATTAATCTGTCAGCGTCTTTAGACTCTTTAGGATCTACCTCCAACAGGTGAGCGTCCACTTTATTCAGCTCCATTCAACTGAAAACCCAGCCACACTTTTAGATTTGAGCTTAAACAACAGCCTTCAACAAACAACAATGCATCGGACAAATCAAAAAGTGATGAAGTATGTCTGATCTGTACAAACCATGTTAAAGCTGTGTGTTCTTTAGTTTTCCAGGCGCCCACATTTATTTCCAGTTAATTATGGCTCTATACACAACAGTTTTTTGCTAATCTGGTGTTATTATTATACATAGAATTAGAATAAAGACTTTGATTTACCAGGTTTCAGGTTTGAATTCACTAGTTAAACTAAAACCATTTTTAATCCAACACACTGTTTGCTTTTAAAGAAACACCTTTACTTTGGCTTTACTCTCTGGAGTCAGATTCTGCAGAAGGTCAGTTTTAACCGAATCAAATAATGCAGCTTTAACGTTTTTGAACACAGCACAACATTTTCAATGTTTTCAAACAGATGCAATTCTTTGGCAAAAGAAAGTCTTAACGTTTCTAGAGCCACCACCTCGTGTTTTCATTCACCGATCACTCAAGTCCTCAGGCTCTTTAATCCACTTGCTTTTGTCTCCTTCAACGACACAGGTTTCATTTTGACTTGAGAGAAAAGAGACGGTCATAGACTTTATTTTAATACAAGTCTTCAACGAACACAACTCCCGCTTGAGCTTCTTCAGTTGATATTCTTTGTACCTGACACTGACAGATCACTGACAGATCACTGCAGTCAAAGTTAGAACAGGTTTATTTGGATATTTGTCTGTCTTCTTGTTTGTGGAAAAGAAATGATATCACAGCTCACTTCTGGAAAAAGGAGCTCTGATTGGTCGATATTGATGTCAATAAGGAAGTAATGGCTGTTGATAAAAAAAAGAAAGTGTTTATTCAGATCTGGATAAAAGACAACACTGGAAACTTGAATAAAAGTAAAACCTGTTCAAATCCATCTAAAACCTGTTCAAATCCATCTAAAACCTGTTCAAATCCATCTAAAACCTGTTCAAATCCATCTAAAACCTGTTCAAATCCATCTAAAACCTGTTCAAATCATCTAAAACCTGTTCAAATCCATCTAAAACCTGTTCAAATCTATCTAAAACCTGTTCAAATCCAACTGAAACCTGTTCAAGTCCATCTAAAACCTGTTCAAATCCAACTGAAACATTTTCAAATCACACTAAAACCTGTTTAAATCCAACTAAAGCCTGTTCATATCCATCTAAAGCGTGTTCAAATCCAACTGAAACCTGTTCAAATCCATCTAAAACTGGTTCCAGTTTGTTTTCAATGAAAGAAAAGCAGGAGAGGCCCTTCTGCTGCTGTTGGGAGTGAGACGTAAAAAAAAAAAGAAAATCAGGTAGTGGAGCTTAAATTTACAGGAATCTAAATAAGTGTGTTTCTCTGAGGAATCAAAATGTTATATCCCAAATATTCTCAGAACTTTTAAGGATGACTGTCAAAGCAAAGCATCAGCACCTGGACAGACTTAAACACAGACCACACCTCTTTATATCGGCCTGTGTTGACCTAGGGTGGTCCACATTTGTCTTTAGCCTTTAGTACTTATTTGACACATTTTCAGTTTTTTCTGAGAACTGTTTGATAAAAACAAAACAAACTCGCTTTTATCCAGCGACTGGTGATAGTGAGTGTTTTTTTAATAGATTTAAATCAATAAACCCGTGTCCTGCTGCTTAAGTGACTCTGGAGGTAAAGAGCTGGACAGAGTCAGTAGTTTATGTCTGTGAGCTGTAGGTTTGTGCGATGGGTTTAAACTCTGGTGCAGGAGAAGGCTCATCATCATCATCATCATCATCATCATCATTTACATTTATGAAATAAAGTAAGGCTTAGTAACTGTAGCATTAGTGCTTAATGCAGGATCTTAACTGGGGCTTATTATATCTCACTCACTTGTTCCTGTCATGGCCGACTGTAATATTCAAGTCCTGTTCAAATCCAACTAAAACCTGTTCAAATCTACCTCAAACTTATTTTGATCCAACTGAACCCTGCTCCAAAAAATAAATCCTGTTTAAATGATGTTTAGGAAATGTAAATAACCAAATGTATTATGTGCTGTGTTATAATAAATACATTGTTTAGTGAATTTGAATAACCAGGTTGTTAGAGTACGTTAATATTTAGAATAAAGAGTGTAAAGTCATGTAGCTCGGTTTATTTGGATCCCTCGCTCCGTCTGACGTCGTTCAGAAACATCCCATCCCCCTCTTCCTCTCTGCGCGGGTGAAAGTGTGGATAATATAAAGTCAGAGCTGCTGCAGAAGTGTGACTGACAGTGTTTAAAGAGTTACTCAGTGACTCTGTTGAAGTGAGGTGGAAGAATGCATCAGAAAAAACACAGAAACAATGAACCCAGCCTCGTTCGACAGGTTCCAGCTCACGCTCCTCTGCACTTCTTCACATCTGCTTCCTCGTCTTCGTCGAACCAGAAAAACTGCAGAACTACAAGACTGTTTTTAAGTTATGTTATTAAAGTTTGAAAAGTGTGGAATGGGGCAGCAAATATCATTAGCATCAAAGCCATGAAGCTGAAGGCTTTTGTCAACATTAGCCTTTTTTGGTTGGGTTGATGAGACACGGACTAATGTAATCCATCTAAAACCTGTTCAAGTCCAACTAAAACCTGTTCAAATCCAACTTGTTTAGTTCAGTCTTGAGTACAAATATAATTCAAGTCAAAACTCTTAGTTGCTGTGCATTGCAAACATTTACAGTAATAAAACAGGTGTTGTGACAGCTTCAAGTCTTTTGTGGTAGTTGTTGATGAGCCTCTTTATTTTCTCAGAAGGTAAAGCTGTCCAGATTCTTGGGAACCTTTATGCTGCTGTAGCCAATGACAGGTCGACTAAGCCTTGTGCTTTGGATTGTTGTCATGTTGGAACTGTCCACGTGCAGCTTCTGGGCTGATGAGTGCAAATTTACCTCCAGCATTTTCTGATAACAGGCTGCACTCATCTTTTCCTGTCCCTTTGTAGCTCCCCAAAACCACCTCCATGTTTCACAGTAGGAATGGTTTACCTTTCATCATAGGCCTCGTTGACCAAATGTAACGTTTATTGTTGTGGCCAAAAAGTTCAATTTTGGTCTCATCACTCCAAATGACTTGACTTGTGTTTGGGTTTTCTTCAAGTGCCTCCTTATTGTGCATCTTAAAACAGCCACACCAATTTTTTCAGAGAGTCCTGTATTTCAGCTGAAGTTATTTGTGGGTTTTCTTTGCATCCCAAACAATTTTGTTGCCAGTTGCTGCCAAAATGTTTGTTGGTCTACCTGACCATGGTTTGGTTTTGACTGACCTTTTACACACACTGATAACAGGAAAACAGATCCCAGGTTCATCCGAGTATGTAAACTTTAGGCCAGAGTCATTTGGGTAGTAAACTAATGAGCACAACTATAAATGATATCAGAGAAGGGCATGAGGCTGTGTGGTTTGCATATACAGCCTCTATTTCTGTCTTTAGTTGTAACTTGTAAAGGTATTAAAATGACAATGACACATTGTGTTGGTTAAAGTCACATTTAAAACCAGCAGTGGATCATTTCCAAGTGAAACGCTGAACTGGTTTTATGCAAATGTCCAAAGGCTGTCAACAGTGAAACAATTCTTTGGGCTCAACCTTCTGTTAAAGCAGGTTAGTGTTTTTTTTTTTTAAGGCAGGGTGTAAACGCTCTTTTAACAACATGTTGCATTTTTGTTTCTGGTTTATTCATTTGGCCACTTAAACTAGAGATCTGAGGCAATATAGAGTAGATCCAAGTTTGATTTTAAATGTAAAGCCTTTGTCTGAAACTGTGTCAGTCCCAACACTTCACTGAAACACCTAATACAGTTTCTATTATAATACTGAACTGTTGCCTGTAAAGTTCTAAACCAGCACTAAACAGGTCGAAACCATGTCTAAACCAGGTCTAAACCAGGTCTAAACCAGGACTAAACCAGATCCAAACTAGAACTAGAACAAGCCTCTTATTGGATAATGGCCCGAACACATTGGAATAAATACTAAAGGGAGTTCCTTGGGAGAGTGCATACCTCATGCTGGACCTGTGTGACCTGGGTTTGATTCCGGCTCGTGTCACATGGCCGGTGTCATTCCCTCGTCTAGTTTCTGTCTGCCCACTGTCTCTGTCAACCCACTCCCCAAAAAAATCTCAAGAATCTCTAGACACTTGAACGACTAAAACAAAGGACTTTGACCACCTCTCTGTGAAGGTTCTTAGTCATCCAGGTCATCTCAAAGGAAAGGCATCTGGACTAAGGTTTCAAGGTGAAGATGTTTCATCTTTTGTCTAAAAAAACTTTGTCTTCTGACATATGTCTATGTCTATTAGTGCATGTGAATGAACACGAGCCACATAAACGTAAACACGCCGGATTACAGCCTTAGGCTAATTTCCATCTGTTGTCCCACATTCTCACATATTCATTCACCAGAGCTGTGTCACTTGAGGCGACGAGGGCTAAGTGTGTTGCCCAAGGACAAAACCTTCCAGTTATAGGACGAGCACTCTACCTGAGCCACTGTTTGTATCTCACACACATTCATACACCAGTGTCCGTAGCACTGGTGTATGAATGTGTGTGACTGTAGAGGTGTGTTTGGTGGTGGTCGGAGAAGGTTGAGCGCCGTGTGTATGGCAGCCCCCCCTCTCTGTCTGCCCCAGGTTTGAATGTGTGTGAATGGGGTGAGTGGAAGCACGATGTAAAGCGCTTTGGGTGCCCGAGAAGGGTGCAAAAATGCGCTATATAAATGCATGCCATTTACCATTTACCATCTCTAAAGGGAGGGACCTGAAACTGTCAGAGTTAGCTTCAGATCAAACACAAAACGTGTATTTCTATATTTCCTTGCTGCCTTCTGTCATGTCTTCTCCTCTTTTTGATTTTTTTGAATGTTTTAGTGTTCGCTGCTCAGTTTGGGACAGTTCTGTGTATATTCTATTGCATTAGTTTAATTTTCACTCACACAATCATCAATATTCTTTAAAATCCCACACATGTTGAAACAGAGTCGCCTAAACAAGTACTTTAATACATTTACTTGAGTAGAAATGTTAATATGATCAATACAGTAGTAATGGCATTATGTGTTCCTCTTAACGTCTAACGCTTGAGTAAACACATGGGAAAGCCTATAAAACAAACACTGCAGTTTAATCTCAGCTCCCGCTTTGAACAAATGAAAAGCCCAGAGATGAATCAGATATGAACAAATCGACGATAACTGCTTTATCATCATGACCCGGCAGCAGCCTTCATTCCTCTCTGTGTTTTCTGATCTGCCTCTAAACGTCACAATGAAAAAACACACACTGCACCTTTAAATGTCGAAGGATCAGAGCCAGAAGTCTCACAGAGAACTGTGTTTTATCACAAACTCGACCGGAGCGTTTCATTTGATCTAAAGAGTTACATCAAATCTGACATCAAACCCTGTTCAAACTCAACTAAAACCTGTTCAAAACCATCTAAAACCTGTTGAAACTCAACGAAAACCTGTTCAAATCCATCTAAAACCTGTTCAAACTCAACTAAAACCTGTTCAAATCCATCTAAAACCTGTTCAAAACCATCTAAAACCTGTTCAAACTCAACTAAAACCTGTTCAAATCCAACTAAAACCTGTTCAAAACCATCTAAAACCTGTTCAAACTCAACTAAAACCTGTTCAAAACCATCTAAAACCTGTTCAAACTCAACTAAAACCTGTTCAAATCCAACTAAAACCTGTTTAAACTCAATTAAAATCTATTCAAATCCAACTGAAACCTGTTCAAATCCAACTAAAACCTGTTCAAATCCATCTAAAACCTGTTTAAACTCAACTCAAACCTATTCAAATCCAGAGAGACTTTGTCAATTCTGAGATCAACTGATACGAGATCCAGGTCCAGACTCATGGAGGTCAGCGTTTGGTGAAGGAGAACATCATTTTTTTATTGAATATAAAATAAATGAGCTTTTCATCCCTATCCCAAGAACAGACAAACACAAGTGGTCTTGGTTGGTCTCGATGAAACCAAGACTGAGACAAGACCAAGATTTTTAAGGACCAAGACCCTTTACAAAACAGTATAAAGACTGGTCTCAAGGCCAAAACCGGTCTCGACTTTAACTGTTTAGTTCCGGTTTAGTTTGTCAAAAGAACTCCTACATTTTTGACCAAATGTTTCTGTTTTTCTTTTTCTCAGGTTTAGTTGGTGACCGTCTCCACCATGAGCGACAGACAGGTGCATGATGGGAGACCGGCGCAGAACGTCAAACCCAAACTGAACAGCAGTAGCGGCAAAGACGACCAATTGAAGAATAAGAAACCGACCAAAGTCCAACGATCGAGAAGCATCGACTCTGAGCAAGACCGAGGCCGGAGACATGACCGGAATCACAGCGAGAGGAGACGGCGAGGACGCAGCGAGGACACAAAAAGACGAGACAGAATAGACGGAGACACAGCGAACAGGGGGAGAAATGTCCCCGAAGACGATATCGAGGACACAGAATGTGCCATTTGCTTTTGTTCTTACGACAACATCTTCAAAACGCCGAAGCTGCTCGTCTGCGGACACACCTTCTGCCTCGAGTGCCTCGCTCGAATTAACGTCATCTCGGCCGAACTGAAGAGCCTCTCGTGTCCCGTTTGTCGAGAGGTCACCAATATCCCTCATGGACACGACTTACCGCGGCTCGGCAACAACCAGGACATCATCGAGAAGCTTCCGCCGCAAATGCAACGTATCCTCTCTATCCGCTTCAAACGCAACAAAGGGAAGCTCGAGTTGAAAAACCAACCTCTGACCAGCCCCACAAAAAAAACTTTCACTCTGGCAAAAAAGAAGCAGGAAACTCCGATGTCGCCTGCTGGAAATATGAACGCGGTCGACGTGGAACAGGGCGTCCCGCCGCAGACTGTGATAAACATAGGGAGGCCTCCGAGTCGAGTCAGGGGCCGGGTTCGGAGGCTGTTCCGATCGGACCGATGCTACTACGCGGTGGTGGTGACCATTATCACCATCACTGTGATCCTGATGCTCATAGGGATCCTGGCTTTTATCATTATTCCCAACATACCAATTAGCAATGGGACAATTTTACTCGGAAACCAAACAATTGAGGAGCACCACGAAGGCTTACCGTGAACAAAAAGCTCCTAATCTTTCCACAAAAATGCCAAATTATCTACACAGTACAACACAATCAGGAGTTCTCACTCAGACTAAAGCCAATCATGTAGGGACCCGTCCACACTACAGTCGGATTAAAAAACTTTGAAATCTTTGGTGTTAGTGTGGACAAAGTTGATGAAAATACTGTATAGTCTCTTCTGGGACAAGTATAATCCAAGCCAAAAGACATAAAAGCTCGATGAAGGGTTTTGTGAGACATTCCTCAGGCCTCGAGGTCAGATTGAAGTTGTGGCTGGACATAAAACATACAGTGCCCTGCGTAAGTTTATGAACAATCAAAACAACGGAGCAGAGATAACTGTAACTCTTTGTCTTTTTGAAAAGGTCTGGGGGATGTTATGGTGAAGGGAAAACTATGAATGAAGAAGGTTATTTAACTATTTGCACAGGACTAAAACAGGGAAAAGTGACATTTTGTGGAAGCACAGTTCCAGATGTTGACAACTGCTGTGAAAATATACAAAGTTATGCCTTAATTCACTGAAAATATTCCAAATGCACTAAGCTCTTTTAAAGGTGAAAAAAATTATGTTTTTACGCACCACTGTAAATATCAGATATGATTAATATATTTGTAAGTATTCCCCGGAGCGACCTTGTATTAAATGAATAAAGATTTGACACGAGAAGAGTTTAAGTTAAGTTTCTTGGAAGTGTTTATCTCTGTGTCTCGGTGAAATATGTGGGTGCGGCCGTTTGGAACCAGGTGGAGACTTTGTGCACAATAGTCTTAAAAACATTCTGATGGTTTCAAGGAATAAAAACAAGAAAATCTACGTATTGGAATGTGACAACATGAGCTTGTACACAGATGCCTTTGCGACTGGAATAATAACTAATGCCACACTCAGCAGAGAGTCTTTTATTCTTTCTGGAATGATGCTGTATTGTAGCCTGTCCCGGACTCTCTGATATGAACTTGTTTCATGTGAAAACGGTAAAACAAACAAGCTCTGTTTTTGTATTTTGAACGCTCAGGGATCTTAATCTTAATCTTGAAGTTACATGCAAGTTCTTTCCTTTTGCCCTTTAGTGTTTTTTTTTTACTTTGGGCCATAGGAATCTTGTAAAATAAAATTACAAAGATATGAGACTGCAGACCATATGGGCCTCGTTGAACGTAACAGGAAATAAAGTCATGTCTCTTTCAGGTGTTCCCATGAGCCCCAGCTGTCTCACTTTGTGTCAGGCCGAAAAGTTCATATAGGTATAGGTATTCACTCTGCAGGGTGCCCAAACTTTTGCAGACACCATTTTTTTGTTTTCTGTTATTTTGAAAGTGTAAATAATGAAAATAAAATCTAACTTTTTTGACTTATTATAAGGATGTCTAATCTGTCATTTGATGCCTTTTGGAGATTTTTCCATCTTTTCGTGGCGTCTTTATGCACATTAATAAAAATCTTTACCTGGGGTGCCCAAACTTTCGATCCCCACTGTACAGTAAGTTACTTAAAATTTACAGTAAGCAAATACAGAACAATGGAGGAATGTTTTGGTATATTTTACTTCAATAATTCATCACTTTATGTTTTTATGGATTTATGACCTGACAGAAACAAAATAATCCAGGTTTATTCTGACAATCATGGACATTTCCCATTCTGCTTCCCACTTTATTCCCTGTTGAGGTTTTGGGGCATGTGTCAGTAACCTGAGCTCGTTTTATCACAACTATCGATGTCAGAATGTATTCCTCTCCTTTTCCCTTATGGCTGTGAGTGATCCGTCCCGACACATGATATCTTTAAACTGGAGTAAACAGTCCACGTCTGACGGCTGAAAAACCTGTTTGAGGAGGACGTGGCATTTTCCTGAGGCCTGTGCAAAAGGAGGTCAGTGTCACATACCACAGCAGCGACAAAAAAACAAGAACATGCCTCTGATATTACAGCCATCTCTCACAACAATATCTCATGGACTCTACGTCCTCAGGCGCTGAATTAGGGACACAGCACAGAAACAGCATTAGCCTTTGGACTCCTTTTAGTTTTTGATAATGCACTAGCCTCTGTCCCAGAGACTTTACCTGACATTGAGACTAGGATGCAGCGGGTTTAAATCAAACCTGTCAGATAAATGCCTTTTTTTAAATGTAAATGAGCAATCATCAGCAATGGAGTACCACAGGGCTCTGTACTAGGACCCATACTCTTTACATTTAAAACGCTCCCTTTTAGGTTAATAAAATCAGAAAATGCATTGATATCCACTGTAAAGCTTCATAATAGAATAAACTTTGCTGTCATTAGATACCAAATAAAACAATTTAAAAGTTTAGATAAACAATATAAATAAGAAAATATGAAAATATAAAACAGTTGTGAAGGTTCTCAAGTGCTTGTGTAGGAGCCATTGGCTACGCAAGATAAATATTTGGTGTCTCCACTAGGGGTCATGATTGGGCCAGGCTACACACTATAAAGGTGGGAACCTTTTGTACAGGTGTGTGGCTAGACGGAAGCAGCACACAGTTTGTTGACCGCTTATATGTGACTACACTGGATGGTGATGTATGGACTTTATTGTTATGTACATGGATTACATTGTTTATACTGTTTTTAATAACTTTAAATAATAATAAATAAGAAGAAATCGTTGATCTGCCTCGGAAGAGTTTGTAACCATCTATCAGTGAGTCAGCGCGTCAGCTGATGCATTCCGTCTGGGCAACAAGGACAGCTCAAGTTTAAATTGGCTGCAACAGCTTGTGTTAAAGTGTTTCAGACTTCTACAGTTTTCTTTTTTTTTTTTTTGTGAGATGTGTGAGAACATGATGAAGGTCTATCACAATTTTGAATAAGAATGAACGTGAAGGAAAACAAGATGCCTGGCTTCTGTATATAACTGTCCTGGACTCATCTTGCAAGTCCTGCAATCCTGATGGAGGCTCTCAGGACAGGGAGGTTGTCTGTAAAGCCCTTTGAAACAAGACAAATAAAACGACAAAAAAGTTTACTCTTCAGAATCTGGGATATTGCACTAATCTTCTGAATTTAAAAGAAACATCCTAAACAGGCCTAAGAATATATCTGTTAAAACCAAGGCACTGTTTTTGTGTCACTTTAACTAAACCTGTGTCATGGGGACTCCCAGTGGACACTAAGCAAACTGCAGTTTATGAGCTGCAGATGGTGGATTATAAGAACGATATAAAAATCATCTTTAATGTATTAGATCGAGATCTATATTATATTTAAGAAGGGTCAAATATGTTCTAAATCTGGTTCAAAGACAAGAAAGAAGACCCCACAAAAAGGCAATCTCTTTAAATAATAAAAAGAAAGACTACTGCATCTTTAGTTTTTATAAGTTCTTCTTGGGTCCATAAGTGAGACAAAAATCAATAAATAAGAAGAATGTCTAAGACTTGCTTTTTTTGTCCAGGACACAAAATCACCAAAGTTAAGGGAAATAATGTGTCACAAAAATGACTGAATAATACAATATTATTGACCATTGTATTATTGAGTCATTCAAGAACATTTCTGTCTCCTTCTGGGCATGAGACAGAAATAAAAAAAGTGAAATTATGTTTTCTTTGTGTTTTCCACAGACACAAATATCATCCAAACTACAGAAATACTCTAATTGATCAGGGATCAATGGGGAAAACATCAGGCTAAAGGTCAGTTACTAACATTATAAAAAAGTAACTTGAGCGCGCGCACTCAACATGACTCTGCACTGAACCTGTTCAAACCGGACTCTGCATGTAACACTGAAGAAGACACACCCCTACGAGGCAAATATGGCCTGGACCCCTCCTCACGAGCCCCCTCCTTTTTACGCACGAGCCTCTCGTATAGTCTGAAAGCGCGGACAGGACCCACCGCCACGGAGAAAAAGCGCGCTGCTCGGGACCCTCACTCTGGACTCACTATGGCCTCCACCCCCTCGGCCTCCGCTCTGTCCGCCGTCCTCCGCTGCCGACGTAAGTTCTGGACGTCTCCCAGCACGCGCCTGACCGGGAGCGCGGCGCGTGACTTCCACCCCGTGAAGCCCGTGTCGTTTTGGGAAGCTTTTACGCGCGGAGAGCGGCTCGTCCTGGGGTGCCTGGCTCTGACCTGTAACTCTCCGGGGAAGAAACCAAGAGCTGAGAAAGTGTGTCACAGGCTTGTGCAATCTGGAAACGCGCGTAAACCAACACCTCTTACGGCAGACTCGCGCGCCTCACTCATCCGGGCCAGAGTCCTGTTTGTTTGTGAAGCCAGCAGCAGCGTCTGTTCGCGCGGTTTGGGCACAACTGACCGGAAGTGCTGGAGGCTTTGGGTCAGTCTGAGGAGCTCGTGCGTGTCTCTGACCTCTCTTCTGTCTCACTTCATGTTTGACAGACTTCTGGTGCTGTTTAGGCCTTACACAACTCAGGACAAAGACGAGTCCAGCAGTAATAATGAACTGCAGGTGAGATGTGTCTCTCTGAATAAAAACACATATATTTGTGTTTTTTCTGCCTTTTTTGTTTTATAAAACTGTTTTAAGACATTCCACATAACTTCATACAGCCCCAAATCTCTAAGTCTAAGTCATCTCTAAGTCATATAGAGTTAAGTCCATTTCAGTTTTATTACACAGGCCTGAATGCTGATTCCCTTTTTAAGGATACTCATCAGCTATAGGCCACAAGTTTCACCAAATGAACCTTTATACTTGTTGTGATTATACTGTGTGTGTAATTACTGTAAGATGGTCTCAGGACTCCCTCCGGATGTCGCTCTGGGGCATGTCTGACTGTTACAGCCTCATATCCAATGGGACGGTGCAGTTCCAGGGTACAAAGTTTCAATTACGTTTTATATCTTGAATAAAGACAGGACTTTTGTGGCCCATTGATGACGTCATTGTTTACATACGGTGCTCTCTTGAACCCAGCTCAGAGGAAACACAAGCCTCTTAAAGGGGTTACCTGAACCACACCCGACCCTTCCTCACAGTGGAAACACATCTCTCAAAAAAGCTGGAGAGGGTGTTGTTGTTAAGAGGAAGAGTAAAAGAAAGAAGTTTCAAAAATTCATAAAATATTTTTGAAAGTCAATGGGCAGTTAATGTATATTGCTCCTTTTGTAAATTTGGAATGATTAGGGATGACATTATTAAAGTATGATTAGACTGGTGCTTGAACGAAAGAAAACTAAAAAAAATATATTTAAAAAAAATTACTATAAGCTTTTGAAATATAGGTCTCTTGAAAAAACCTTTGGGAAGCACTGGTTTAGACCAAAGACAGTGTGCTCCACTAGTGCTTTCTGAAGTAAATATTTGGTTACCAAAACACCGCCGCACAAAAGACTCTTTCTCAATGAATAGAAAATAACCATAGCTGTTGTCGCCTAAACACTGCGCACTTGTTCACAATGCACTCATTTGTCCATGACATGATCCAATGATTCAAAAATCATCTCTTAAAGTAAAGCTCATAAACGTATCATTTAATGGTTCTGTCTCTTCTTTTTCAGGTAAATGGAGAAACTAACAGTGACTGGAGCTTGGACTCAGATCACGGAGGACAGGCCTGACTGAGTCCAGTCTTTGCACAAACAACACAGTAAACTCTATTTATTGACTTTTACAAAAACATACAATGTCACCTGGACTTCAGTCTGAACTCTGACAAAAATCCAAAAACATCCAGAATAAACCATGAACTGCTGAAACAGACAAAACTTTTACTTGACTTAAAAATAAAAAAGTAAGACATATGCAAAGGTTCTGAAACCAAGAAACAGGTGGTTTGCTGGCTCTCTCTGGTTGTCCACCAGGCCTTTACGTTTTAAATATAGATTACATTTACATTACATTTATTCATTTAGCTGACGCTTTTATCCAAAGCGACTTACATTGTTCTAATGTAATTACCAATGTTAGAGCCACTGGAGGCAAGGAGGGTTAAGTGTCTTGCCCAAGGACACAACGACAGTATGAACTGTGGGGAGAGCGGGAATCGAACCGCCTACCTTCCGGTTGAAGGATGACCGCTCTACCACTGAGCTACTGTCGCCCACATTTATGCCCCAGATTTATACATTAATGGCAAAACAATTCCATAAAAGGGTAAAACATCCACACAGCAAGAATTTTTTAGTCCAATATTGCCTCAAGTGGCTTTATAGAGACAAAAAGCAGAAAAGAGACAAACAGTCTGTACTAGAGAACAACCCCTGGCCTTAGAGCCTCCATCAGGGTCAGAGAAAAAACTCAAAAACCCAGCTAAACCTCAGGGAGAGCCACAGAAGAAGGATTCAGTCCCAGGACGGACAAGGCAAGGCAAGGCAAGGCAATTTTATTTATATAGCACAATTCATACACTGGGTAACTCAAAGTGCTTTACAGGAATAAAAGACAATTTACAAGATTTATATTAAGAAACATAAGAAAAAATTAAAAACATTTTAAAAAGAAGAGTGCAGATAAAAGAAAAAACTAACACTTTAGGTTGTAGTGTAGGCGGAGCTAAAGAGGAAGGTTTTTAACCTCCCCTTGAACATTGTTAAAGTTGAGGCTTGTTTTACTTCATCTGGGAGGCTGTTCCAGGTTTTTGCTGCATGAAACTTAAACGCTGCTTCACCATGTTTAGTTCTAACTCTGGGCATGAGCAGAAGGCCTGTCCCAGATGTTCTCAGAGTCCGAGGAGGTTCATAAGTAACTAGCATGTCGGAGATATATTCTGGTGCTAAACCATTTAGAGACTTATAAACCAGCAGTGCTGTTTTAAAGTCTATTCTCTGAGCAACAGGAAGCCAGTGCAGAGATTTTAAAACTGGCGTAATGTGGTTGTACTTCCTGGTTTTGGTTAGAACCCGAGCAGCCGCGTTCTGAATAAGCTGCAGCTGTCTTAACCCTCGTTTTGAGAGATCAGTGAGCAGGTCGTTACAGTAATCTAACCTGTTGGAGATAAAAGCATGGACAAGTTTCTCTAAGTCTGGTTGAGACATCATCCCTTTGACTCTGGAAATGTTTTTAAGGTGATAAAATGCAGATGATGTAATTGACTTAATGTGACTGTGGAAATTCAAGTCTGAGTCCAGGATGACCCCTAGATTTAACCTGGTTTTTACATTTTATAGAAAGAGACGCGAGGTGGCTGCTGACACTTTCTCTTTGTTTCTGTGGCCCAAAGATGATTAGTTCAGTCTTGTTTCTGTTCAGTTGGAGAAAATTATTTTGCATCCACATGTCAATCTGTTTGATGCAGATGTTTGACACAGTGAATGGATTGGTCCATTTTCACCTGCTGTGAGTGAAATGTAAATCTGAGTGTCATCTGCATAATTATGGTAGGATACGCCACAAGTGCGTATTAACTGGCCTAAAGGAAGCATGTAGCACTGAGGACAGAGGGACAGGGATGTGTCCAGGGCAGCTGTGACTACAGAGGGAGTTCACCACCTCCAGTGTGTGACTGTGGAGTGAATGAATAATGATCCCCCTTTCCACCAACATTTCCAGGAACTTTTTTTTTTTACCATGAATTTATTTACATTTAGAATTCTGTGAAATCTGTGTTTCCATCTATCATTTTAAAAATCTGTCTGATGAAACTTTTCACGGACAAGAGAAGGCTAACGACCCACCAACTGACATACAACAACACTCAGCCCCGCCCCTCAAGAATCCCAGGAACATGAAAAGTCCTTCCCCTCGACTGGGTAATTTGGTTTGAAACACACTGAGATTTTTCAAAATCCAGGGTAAATATTAAAAAGTTTCTGCGGTGGAAATTGTGAAGCGCTTTAAGGTGCTATCAAAAGCATTATTATTATTAGAAGTACAAATGAATCAAAATAAATTTAGTCCATGGAATAGCTAAGGTCCAAACAAACAAACAAAAAAATGAGGTTCATGTGCCAATGTTTTTGTGGATATGACACGTCAAAAAAACAGAAATGTTGGCTTTTATACAGCTTCAAAGTTTGTCAAAGACACTGTAAGTTCAGGAAAATTCACTGACAAGAATTTGACTCCACATCCAAACATATGCTCATGTTAGAAACAAAACTCAAGCTGTGACATGTTTGACGAAGATGTGGCAATGTAATAATATATTGTTGATGGAAGCGTGTCAGCAAACAGCCCCAGTGAGACTTTTACATAGACTACCCCAAACAGAAACAAGCAGAAGATGAAGGAAGTGTTGAATCTGAACTTCTCTCAGAGTACCCTCATTAACGGCATTGAACAAAACCCAACCAAACCCACTCAAATCCAAAGGAAGCAGGAGGAAGTTTTATTTTGGCTTCATTGTTGTTGTTAGATTTTAAAACTGGCGTGATGTGGTTGTACTTCCTGTTTTTGGTTAGAACCCGAGCAGCAGTATTCTGAATAAACTGCAGCTGTCTTAGCCCTCGTTTTGAGAGACCAGTGAGCAGACCGTTACAGTAATCTAACATGTCTGGTTTACACATTATTCCTTTGACTTTGAAAATGTTTTTAAGGTGATTAAATCCTGATTGATTAATGTGACTGTGGAAATTTATCTTATTCAAAAAGCTTAAGGCAAAGCAATGCAAACTGTCTTTTCTATTTGTTTGACATCTCCCCCAACCTGTTTTTCATTTGAGGAGACAGACCAAGCAGATAAAAAGAAAAAAGGACATTAAACACAAAGTAAAACCATTAATATCAGCCTCATCTTAAGCTACTTGTGCTCAGCAGTGTAAGTGTTTATTACAGGCATCAACTCTATTCAAATTCTACTGATAAACTGGTTCAACAGGAAGGAGGCTTGTGGTTAATGTTAAGCTTCTCAAACAGACACAGAATAAAACAAAAGATAGGATATCTGCGTTTGGGCACATCATTTAAATTTTGAAAAGTCATAAAACCACCAAATAAGCTACATCCTGTATTATGTTAAGGAGGGAGGACTACACACATTTTTGTTATTGTGTTGTATAAATTCAAGTCATGGAAAGTCATTGGGGGACTCTGCTGTAAATTATGAAACTTAATGGTTTGCAGATAGGCATATGAGTGCTATAAAAGCCTCTAATCTAAGTGTATACCAAAAAGAAACCTCCTTTGTAGTGATATTTGGTCCTTGTCCAATCACGCTGTCTGTACTCAAAACACATGTTTATGCTTAAATAAAACAGACCCACTTATGTTTAAAGACAAAACTAGAAGCTGAAACAGATTTAAATTGTTTATTCCGTAGAAATGTATTGACTTTCTACTTTTTACTCACGAACAATGCTTTAAAACATCAAAAAACCTGTCTGAATTTAACCAAACCAACACAGTAGTATTGCGTAACTCCTCAAGTTGACGGTTAGGGCGGGACTTCCGGTCTCCGTTGCGGGCCCTGATCCCGGAAGTTGTCGTGTTACTTTTTTATCTCCTCCTTCTCCCGCCCTCCCTCCTCCTCCAGTCTGGCGAGAAACAAGAAAAACTACCGAGCACGGAACTATTTCTCCATGAATACTTAAAGACAAGTTGGAGGCGGTGGAAAAGCTTGATTTGGTAAAACTTATCCGGTTGTCATTGATTGAAAAACAGCGAAGAAATGACCATAAGAAGCGGCAGGAGTGGACGCTGTTTAGGTAAGAGCTCTCGTTTTTTGAGGCTTGTCTTCTTAGTGCTGCGGGGTAGATAATAAAAGTATGACATGTTTCAGGTGATACACAGGTAAAATGGTCTTTGAGTTATATTTTAGCCCTTTTAAAGTTTTAGCGAAACAGCTACAGGTGAAAAATCAATCCACGGCTGAAGAGTGAATCATCAGTTCAGAGCTGACAGCAGACAACTCCCTTGAAAAACAACATGCAAAGTCTTTTCAGCGAACCAAAACATTTTAACACCTTCCTAAAGACATGCACAGGATAAACCCATTTGCCTGAGAGACTCGTGTAAGAAATAAATCCTTCCTTTTCAAGCTTATATTGTTTTGAATATAAGTCACAGACCAAGTGGAGCCAGTGACCTTTGGGGTTTGCTTTTACAGGGCAACAAACTTTACTTAAACTCACACAGATAACCTCATAAAAAATTTAAAAAACGTAATATGTGTAACTTAATCACTACAGTAGGAGGTAGTTGACAACACAGCCTAGTTTTGGTGCTTATTACTGCTACAAAAGCCTATACAAAATAGGCTTTTGTCAACTAAATAAAAGAGTAAAAAAATAGGTGTCCTGTTTTGTAATATGATATACTTTATAAACATAAACCATTTCTAAGCAGCAGATATTGTGAAAAGATCCTCTATAGCAGGAGTCTCCAACCTTTTTTTCTCCACGGCTCATATTTTTATTTACTGTCCAGTGTATGGTTTCTTTGTGGCGAAACAGTAAAGATGCTTCATAGTCTCATTGAAGCAGCTACATATTTCATAGAGCAGGCTTAGCGCCGTGGACCATGTTCTCCACCTCCAGTGTCGACGCAGCCGCTTGCAGTTGTGGCTGAAAGGTCTCCGATGCCTGTCGTGGCGGCAACCCTTGAACACGGTGGTGGACACTGGAAGTTAGGGATGCCGTCAAGCTGAAGGAGTCCCACTGAGTCTGGTTGGCTTGTGGGACTCCTGGGGCAGCTGACTGGTTGTGGAGGCAAAAACTCGGGTCTGGGAGGAGTTCGGTGAAGCCATGGAGAAGGACTATTGGTCGGCCTCAGGTGGGCAGCTGTGGACCTCAACTGGGGACATTGTCGGATGTTGGAATACTTTGAGGATCTCCTCAACCCCACAACACAACCTCCACTGATGGATGGATGGCTTGGGGCTTGGGTATCACCTGTTGCTGATGAACTCATGAGTTAAGCAGGACTTGTGGTATTTTATTTTAAAGGCAGCTTTGATTTTGTTCCTGCCTCTTGTCTTCTGTCTCTCATTATTGGCGCTTTCCAGAGATAACTGTTTTTTGCACATTTTAATAAGCGGCACATGGAAGAACTGTGAGCGGGAAAGAGGATATGGTGGAAGTTTTCAAAATAAAACCCACTGTTCAGAAACTGGAGGCAAAGAGGGTTAAGTGTCTTGCCCAAGGACACAACAAAAGTATGAACTTTTGTGTTATAGGACGACATCTCTACCACTGAGCCACACCCTGTTAGTCAGGGACTCATAGTTTTTCTGCTTCAGAACCATGTTAATCTAGGTTAGTTTTTCTCATCTTTCTAACCCCCAGCGTCTCATAATCTTGCTGAAAATAAAATGCTGAAAGCAAATGCAAAGTATTAATTTCCTCTTGCCCTAAACTGACTGAAGCAATGAAACAGAAAGGATAAGTTAATTTTAAAACTTTTTAGCCCCAAGGTAAAAAACTCAAGACGTCTAATAAATGCTTTAATATTAAACTACCATGATTTATTAAACAGATAAATATGTTAGTGTAGTCTCCACAGAGATATAAAGACAGAAAACGCATTTAAACGTCAATTAAAAATGTTTTATTCTTTTCTTCTCGAGGACACTGTGTTGCCAACTAGCACCAATATGTAAATGTACATTAATTTGCATAAAACCTGTGGACTTTCATAAAGCTGTCTCTTTCTGTTCAGCTTTTCTCAAAACAGCACTGTTTCGAAGACGATGAAAGTAGAGAAAAGTCAAACATTTCGAAAAGCTGTATTGTTTTGTATTTTAATTGCCGTCACAAGTTATATGATGATATTTATGAAATAATTTTGAGGGAGATGTTTTTTGGAGCACTCTATATTTAACGTGACCACCATTTTCTGTAGTGACTTCTACCTTATGTCAGTTACTCTTTTGTTTCATACCTTGTGCTGCCTCCTGTTCAGGTTGTCAGTTGACTTCCCTGCTTAGATAAAAGCTAAATAAATGCCCTTCTTATTCTCCACCATCACCCTAACCAACATCATACAAGGCTGTAGGCTTCCCTATCTTTATTTAAAAGGTCACATTTATGTGACATTTTAGATAACACAAACGGTTTAAACAAGAGAGAGACAATGCTCTTTAAAGGAAAAGAGGAACAGAAACTGAACATGGAGTGTTCATATGGCTCATATTCTAAGCTCATAAATAAAAAAAAAAATGAATGTACAAATACAAAATAACAGCTGACAATGCACTTTTGCGAACACCACAGTCTGCATTACCCTGTGGTGTTCCTCAAGGGTTCATCTTAGCCCCGATTTTATTTTCTATTTATTTGCGGTTACAGGTTTCATGTCTCTTTCAGTAAATGTTTTTAATCCAAACTTTTCATAGTTTCTTTCTCTCTTGTTGTTAAAATATGAGATTATTTAATTTTTTTAAACATTTTTATGGGTTTTTACAATTGCAGACTCCCACAAATGCTTTTTTCTTCTTTTAAACATGCTTTTTCATGTCTTTAATCTTCTGTATCTTGTCTTCTCAGGTACAAAAGGACATTTTGTGTTAAGGATCAGCCCTCTTTAATCCAACATCCAAGAGCCCTGTCTTCATCATATTTCCTCTGTCTTCACCACCTACCTCCTAGCACCTCCTCTTTGTTCCCTAATAATAACAAAACCTGGCAAAAAGTGATTGTGTCATGCTCCTATGACAAAGACACACTGCCCTTCCCATATCACGTTCTTATTATTATCTGCAACCGAGACACATTTTTCAATTCAAAAGTTCACTGATCCCTCTTAATGGATGTTCCTCCCTTTTTATTATCACATACGACTTGGGTGCAGCTCCAAAACACAGAATAATTAAATATAAGAATATTTGTTTTGGTTTTCTTTAAGACTTTATATTGAAAAAAATCTAAGAAAAATACAGAAGATTCAGACTAGTTTGCTCCTAAACTATTTAAAGTGCAATAAAACTGCAATAAATGTGCATATAAGCAGGTAAAAATAGATTTATTGTGTAAAGTTTAATCCATTTTGTCTTAATGCAAGAAGGAAGTTGAGATGGAATTGAAGCAGATTTATTTTGTTTAAAATCTAGTTAATGCCTTTATAATTTTGTGAAAATGGAGAAAATTTAGTTAAATAGAACCACATTTTGACACCAGACCCCTAAATCTAATCTAATCTAGTTCTATGATTAAATTATTGCCTAAACACTTCCGAAACCTTTAGTAAATCCTGTCATCCCTGTGAATCTCCGAGCCATGATCCGAAAACGCTCTGTGATTTTATTCGGGGCGTTTCTCTTCGTCACCTGGAACGCCATCTTGGTTTTGCTGCTGTGGCCCCGAGAACCAGGATCTCAGTCCGAAACTGTGCACAAAGCTGAAACCTCGACGAGCGACCTGATGGGGGATATCATGAGAATGGCCGACGGCTTCGAAGCCGAGCTGGAGTTACAGAAGAACATCCTCCTGCAGATCCGGGACGAAAGACTGGTAAAGATAACTGAGGTTTAATTTTTCTGTTTCCACCAATTCTCAGCAGTTCATTGGGAAACTCTCTCTGCTGACACACTTTCAGTCTGTCATTTTTCCCTTTTCCTGTCTTTACAAAATGGCAGTGAGACGGTACTAAGGACCAGATTTGGCTTGTGGTCTTTGTTCTGTTTTTACCTGGACAACAGCGATTAGCTTTAAACGACAGATGAAACTTATACGTTTTTGTCGAGAGAAAATTGTTTCATTTTTAGTACAGAAGAAAATGTCTAATGGAGTCTCAAAAATGTCATGTGATTGGGGCCCCTTTACCCAAAGAGGGCCCCAAACATGGTTGTAGGACCCCCACTGCCCTTGTTTGGCCGGACATGTTCAGAAATGACAGCGCATTTTTTTGCTGCTGAAGAAACCACAGCTTTGAGGCAAATGAAGCTGCTTTGCTAAATTTTACCCACACACTATTCTTCACACCCACTGTTGAGTTAGTTTATCCAGAGTTAACTGGACTTTGGGACTGGCTGGTGTAGTGTATTCATAATATTATAAATCATATATTTTGTGTGTTTTCTCTGCTCGTCACCGCCAGCTCTTTCAGAGAAGGTCGTCGAACAAAAGCGGTTCAAACCTGGCTCCTCCTCAGCCGCCCGTCATCGCCATTCTGGTCATCGCCTGTAACCGTGTGACGGTGCGGCGCTGCCTGGACAAACTGCTGGAGCACCGTCCCTCAGAGGAGCTGTACCCCATCGTCGTGAGCCAGGACTGCGGACACGCTGAGACGACCGAGGTCATCCGCTCCTACGGCAGTAAAGTCACGCACCTGAAGCAGCCCGACCTGAGCGACGTCGCAGTGCAACCGGAGCATAAGAAGTTCCAGGGCTACTACAAGATCTCCAGACATTACCACTGGGCTCTGAACCAAGTCTTCAGGACGCTGTCGTACTCGTCAGTGGTGGTCGTGGAGGACGACTTAGAGGTACATTTATTCAACTGCCCGCCATGAGAACCAAGACTCCTCTTTAGATGAATTGTTGTTTTTATCACACTGTATGCATGATGGCCACATTATAGACCAAGGTTTCCCGCAGAAACTTTTTCAGTTAAGGAGGTAGTTACTTAGATCACATGTGCTCTTAATAAACCCATGGGACGAAAAGGTTTTGACCCAGAGGCTGCTGTTTGTGGAGTCATTTTATAACTGAAGAAACCCTACCTGATTAAAGTATGTTATGAAAAGCCTTTATTGTCTCTAATTTAAAAATTTATCTTGGACAGTCATTAGGGGTTGTCCAAGGCATGCTGTAAATGATACTCTTTAAGACAGATAACAAAGTGTTATATGTTTTAAAAGGAAACAATGCTAATGGAAATATAATCAAATAAAATATGTTAATGAATGTATTGTCTGTAAGTTGGTGTTGTTTGTATTTTCACTGATAAGAACTCTAATCTAGGCCAGTGGCACATGAAAAAAGCTGTTTCTAAAACTGCCCTGTCCCTGTTCCTCCACCAGGTGGCTCCAGACTTCTTCGAATACTTCCGAGCTCTCCATCCTCTCCTCAAATCTGACCCCAGTTTGTGGTGCGCCTCTGCCTGGAACGACAACGGCAGGGACGGCTTCGTGGACCCGGAAAAAGCCAGTCTTCTCTACCGGACCGACTTCTTCCCCGGTTTGGGCTGGATGCTAATGAAGGAGCTTTGGGACGAGCTCGAACCCAAGTGGCCCGCTTCTTTTTGGGATGACTGGATGCGTCAACCCGAGCAGCGCCGCGACCGTGCCTGCGTCCGTCCGGAAATCTCGCGGACTTTAACTTTTGGACGGCAAGGAGTGAGTCTGGGACAGTTTTATGACAAATACTTAAAATTTATCAAACTAAACTCTGAATATGTGCCTTTTACTAAGTTAGACCTAAGTTACTTGAAGGAGGAGACGTATAGAGAAGCGTTTGAGAAGGAGGTTTACAGTGCTGCTGTTGTTACTTATGAAGACATAAAGCAGGGCAAACTCAAAGGAACGGGCCCCTTCAGACTTCAGTACTCCAGCAAAGACAGCTTCAAAATCATGGCCAAAAACCTGGGGATCATGGAGGACTTGAAGTCAGGAGTCCCCAGAGCTGGATACAGAGGAGTGGTCAGCTTCATCTCCAGAGGACAGAGGATTTATTTAGCGCCACCTCCTGGATGGACGCAGTACGATCCCACGTGGAGCTGATCTCACAAATACAAGTCTTCTCTCATAATGTGAGCCTCGCAGACCAAAGAACAACTCTCTAAGCCTTGTTTAAACTGAGTCGTACGGGTCGGGTTGGTTCTGAAACAGTCATGTAACCCTGAGCTGTGTCCAGAAAGAGACGTCTGCTGCAGAAACAGTGACGTCACACAAGAGTTTAAACTCTGATTTGTTGCCTATAATTAATACAAAGTTCATAAATCCTGGTGTGTATCAATGTGAGTGGCTGGAGGTATAGCCGTACACTGCTGCAGTAAAGCGACATTGATAAGGCTGTTCGAATTTCTTACATTTTAGGGACTCACTATTTAATGTCACGGGTTCTGCTTGTGTTTAATGTAGACCATTGTTTTGGGAAAAAGTGGGTTGAATGTTTGGGGAAACACTGATACATGACATTAAATGCAATGTTTAAATTCATAAACCTGTCATAACTGAAAACCGAGTTTTTCTCTTAAAATATGACTTTATCCCCCCAAAAAACAAGTGAGGCTTTTTTATGTTTTTCCTTTTGCTTCTTTCTTCTATTTCTTCTATCGCCCAATCAACAGACGGCAGTTTTTAGCTCCACCTTTTCTAAATCTGACCTCATCTGATGGAACCAAAGACCAAAGTAGTACCAAAACAACTTTGTGGACACTTTGTACCCGTCTTTTGTGACAGAACTAACCCTTACTGCTGCTCCAGTGGAAACAACTGTCTGACAGACGAGTGTGAATGAAATGTTCTGTTCTACAAAGAACAATGTACAGTAACTTTATCAGCATTATGACACATAGAAAACATAGGAAACATTTTCAAATGTAACAGAGCTATTAATATCTTACTGACAGTAGTTTTCACCGTGCGCCCACTACAGACGGCAGATGGAAACAAACCTGCTGCTGAAGATGAGGCCAGCAAAATGGATCTATATAATTGTGTAATACAATTGTGTGAATAAGAACTTTAAATTAGCCTAAAGTGAATGAATGTGTGAGTGAGTGATTGTCATTGTAAATATCAGCCTTGACTTGGCTGTAACCTGCCTCACGCTCTTTAAAAACTGGGATAGGCTCCAGCCTTAAGACTCAGACTCAGAACAGGAAAAGTGTGTAGAAAAATAAATGAATTAATAATTGTTTAATGCATAGATTGTAATTTAACTTTCTCTATTTGTCAAAGGCCTATATTTTGGGGCTTGTTGTGGGTTGGCTCAGTTATTTCTGGAGTTACAATAAATATTAATAGAAAGAAGAATTGCACATGTTATAATAAATTACAGTCTATATCTATATATCTATCTATATCTATCTTTTTATGTAGTATGTATGATCCCTTTATTAAGAAAAATGGAAGCTGAGCAGTCCAGACAACTCCACTTATGTCACACTTTTTTATTGAGATATATATATATTCTGCATTCTGCAACCAGGCACTATCTAGGCCCTTTGTGTTGCTCCTGTCTGCTTCTCCAGATTATATATCAACAGAACTGACAATAAGTAGTAAGTGTCTCATAAAAGCTCAGGTGGGATGATTTGGAACATATGCCAATTAGTCGTTATCATTAATGTAGAAATACTAATAAAAGTGCCCTTTAGACGCAAAGAAATGTTTTATGCCTTTTGAGGAAGTGTCTTAGAAAGAAAATAACTTTAAAGAAGAGACGGCTGTATTTTTGATTTATGTGAGCGTTTGGATTCTGTGAATAATGTTGTGTTTTTAAAAATTTTTTTATTGCTGGATGACGAACTTTGGTGAATGACAGAAAAACAATGTAATTAGATTTTTTTTCTTTTAAGACACTTGAATGAAATGCTGTAATGAAAAAGGAAGATGTAATGTCTGAAGTGCTTGTACTTTGGTTTTGTCGGATAAATGGGTTGTGTTTTTGTGAAAACGGTTCTTGCCAACACCACTCAGGTCTCTTTCATTTTCTTGAACAGCGACAGAACTGCTGTAAAACACCAGAGATCTTTTTTTATACTATGCATATAGTGCACATGACATTCATTAATGCATCCAATGCAAAGACCTTAATCAGCCGCTTTGTAGTGGCTCCTGTTCGTCTGCAGTGAGTTATCTGTGGTGCAACAACAGAAACAGGCCACAACGCTGGAAAATCACTTTGATTTGATTGTTTTGCCTTCTTTTGAAAATCTGTGCTTCCAGTTTTTGCTTTAATGTCATTGTTTGTTATTGCAGATACATTTGTTTCTATATTTTTGAAATAAATACACAATGCTACCTTTAACCGTGAAGTTAATCTTTAACCCTATAATGGCAGACATATGAATTATTAGAAGAATTATTTTGAAATTAAGATATTTATTGAAACTTTGGATGCACATTTGATACATGTGGAATTTGTTTTGCATGTGTTTAAGGAGCTGCCATACACACACGGCAACGACCCAGGGAGAGCGGGAATCAAACCGCCAACCTTCTGGTTGCAAATGAGAAAAATAAAGTATCACTGAAAGAATAAATCATTAAAATAAAGTGAACAGCCTTCCAATCCTACTTAATTCATTAGCTGCTGGAGAATTCTTTAATCCAGCATAAATGATAGTTAACTATAATTATTTACCATCTCTCATGGAACCCCTTAAAAGATCCTCGAGAAAGGGCGCTACTATACAACAACATACCTCCGTCCACCAGGGGGCAGGCTCCAAAAGCAGAAATATAAGGAGAAACCCAATGGCGACTTTACAAGTGTAAAACTCATGTTTACAGCCTGGTACAAAAGATGGCTCCGGTCTCTACATGACAACAATATCGGTGAATAGGGAACCAATGGGCGGAAGACATCCATGTTTATTTACAATCTATGAGTTCTACAAATGTGCTTCACTATTGGTTACTTCTCTGGCAAATGCCAGCACCTCAGAGACAGATCAAACCATTCACCGCGCCATTTATGTCCATGCCCTGCACAGCCTCAGGGGCCATAAGCCCTCCAGCCCTTGTGTTGCTTGTGTGCAAGCTCCTGCAGTTTCTTTCTGACACTCTGATGTTCTTTTTTCTGAGTGTCATTACATGAACGACACAGTGCTTTACATTACATTGCAGTTCCTGATTTATTTGATCTTTTGGGTGAACTAATAAATGGTGCAGTTGTGTGTGTGGTATGACTAGAGTGTTAATGTGGTGCTCTCTCATGGTCTGTTGTATTTTTTCTGTTATCCCTCTGACCATGCCAATTTTCTCTTGTTTTTCTGTTTTCTTTGTTTTTTCATCCTTGTGACTTAAAAGAACCACAGATGTTTCCTGTAATATCGAAAGTAAACTCTTCAGGTGTAATGGTAAGAACTGAGAGTGGAGGGTGTCTGTGGTTGTAAGAAGCAGAAGAAGGACTCCCTTTTATCCTGATGGTTTGATAAAATGTTGAAAATGAAGAGGATGGAGTTTCTGTTCACCCTGCTCTTTGTGCTTCACGGTGAGACCAGACCTCGTTCACTTTCTGCTCTTTCTCACAAAACTCCGCTCTTATCTCCCTCTGAACACATTGTTGCTGTCTGCACACTTTTCTAAGAACGCAAACTAACAAACAGCTGATGTCGGGCTTTATTTCCGACTTTTTTAATTTACAGCAGTGCGGCCACCTCCATGTTTCAAAGCCAAAAATGCAGATATCCTACAAATGGTCATGTTTTTAAATGTACAGATTAAAATTCATGTTCCAGTTTGTAAAAAGAACTTATTAAAGTAAAAAAAAATACATGCATCTTCATCTTCGACAAAAGATGTTGATATTTGTGTAATGCCTTTGTTTTTTTGTGTAATGCCAACTCAGTGAACTTCAGCAGCTCATTAAACGTGTCGTAGACTAGGAGCTAATATTTACTGAATGTGGCTGATTCAAACTTGTGCTGCTGTTTGAGTTGGACCGGTTCTGTTGTAAATGTGACGAGAGCTCTGGTCTGGGTCTCAGTTTACCATGATGCACTGGGGCAGCAGCAGGTGTGGGCGTATGTGGGGGACGAGTCTGTGTCCCTGCCGTGCATCATGGAGCCCCTGGGTTTAAAGTCGGACCCCTCAGTCGAGTGGACACGGGACGGGTCAGAGGAGGTTTTAGTCGGAGGCGACGTCCGCACTCACATGAAGCCGGACGCTCTGCAGACCGGGGACCTCACGTTGTTCCTGCTCAAACCCAACATCAGAGACAACGGAGTCTACACCTGTGTGGCCCGAGCCGGTCTGACCGAAGTGGGAAGCACCTCTGTGGAGCTGAAGGTCGAAGGTCAGAACCACAACCATGTAAATAGAACCAGAACATCTAATCAGAACTCCTCTAACTGTTTCCTGTTTCCTCAGTACGTCCAGAACAAAGTCCTTTGGTCGACAAAGAAACTGCGCTCAAAGGATTTGGATATTTTGTTGTGGTCGTGATCATACTGTGCTGCATTAGTGGTGGGTTTGATTCAGTTCTGTTCTACTTTATTCCAGAAGCTCATTAAACACCTGGAGATGATAAAGGAACAGGCAAAGAAAACGGGGTTAGTTTGACCTCTGAGGCTGCTGTAGTTTGACCTCTGCCCCCCTGAGGCTCTTCATAAACCCCTTGAACAGACTCCAATATCCCTCTGAAACAGCATCTGGACACAGTCTGAAAGCAGCTTTTATTTTAAACATTCATTTTGATCCAAATCAGGATCCACTAGATTTAATTTTAAGAACATCTAGAAATAAAAGAATAAACTTTTCAACATACAACATGTTTATGTGTAATAATCTGTCCAGTTATTTTGTCAGATTTGCCCCAAACCTCAGACACAAGGTTCTAGAGAGTGACTTAACAGACATAGGGATTTCAATTTTCTCTGAATGACTTTGACATTTTTTATTTGAGCTGTGTGTTTCCAGTGATTACACCCAGGTTTAATTATGTGTTATTTCCACAGAGACTCTTAGAAACTGCTGTTTGGTAATCTGCTGCACCCCGGTCCTGTGCATCAGCGAGTGCTGCAAGTGCTGGTGTGAATGCTGCAACAGCTGCTGTGAGTGCTGCTGCGAGTGCTGTGAGGGCTGCTGTGGTTCGCGCTCCGAGGACCCGATGCCATTGCAGGGCTTGCAGTGACAGGAAAGAGTTTCTGATTATTGTTTACAGACTGAGCAACTGAAAGAGTTTGTGATGAGGCTCACGAGTGTTTTGTGTAAAAGTTGAGCAGCTGAAGGGTTAACCTTAAACTGAAGACTCTAAAGGTCGAGTCTAAAGGTCATAACTCAGCTGATCTCCTGTGAAGTATAGAGGAGAATTGCTAAAGATGATGGAGCATGTGTTTGGAGTCTGAGGCTTTACCAATAATTACCCTGAGC
This sequence comes from Perccottus glenii, assembly GCA_024416835.2. NCBI lineage: Eukaryota > Metazoa > Chordata > Actinopteri > Gobiiformes > Odontobutidae > Perccottus > Perccottus glenii. Next base: position 2,709,240 of record CM044551.2, read on the forward strand.
TAAACCCAACAAGTATCCAAACAACACAAGAGCTTTATTTAAGCTTCAGTCGCACTAAAAACCTTCAGCTGCAAATGTTTCACACAAAAAAGCCACATTTAAAGAAAAGAGCCTCACAGGAAACCTTCAGTCTCTGTTTGTGAGTTTTTCTCTGATTATTCTCTGATATTAACCCTTTTCTAACAAATGCTTGGTTTAGTTTTACTGACTTTGAGCCTGTGCTTTTATTTTGAAGGGAACACACTGCAGACTTAAAAACGGAAAAAGTGTTCTAAATGTAAAACTTCATTAGAATAAGTTTGTATCAAATACTTTTAATATAGTCCACTTTATTATTGCTTTATCAGTATTTTTATTAAAGGCCCTTTTATTTAAACAAACACAATTAAAATGAGGTTGGATTAAACGTTATAGGTTGGATTAAAGTCAGTCGGATTAGTGTTACTGTGGTAATAACCAAAACTGGCATCTAAAGCAGGGGTCTCCAACACGTCGCTCACTTTCCTCCATAAGTAGCTCGCCAAAGACTTAACGAGCCGGCTCTTTCAGTGAACGATGGGAGTCGTCTTCCGTCCACAAGCCGTTTTCTTTTAGTCCATAAGCGTAAACCTGAGGCTACACCTCTCTTGTTGACTCCATCAGGGCCAGTCATCTCGCTGAATACAAGTATCTGCGCATTTGGAATTGTATTGTTTAGTTTTGACAGCATTTATCTTTTTATTTTATAGTGTGATATACACAGGAAAGAGATTTATACAGAATGCACAGATGAACTAAATGTTTTTTGTAATGTTTTAATGAAAAATGTAAGGTGTAGACACCAACAGTTCAAGGTTAAATAAATTTTGTTTTGCATTAAAATAAGTTGAGAATAAACGTTACAAACACGAGTAGCTCTCTGCGGTTTTTATTTTGTAAAAGTAGCTCACTGAGGAAAAACGGTTGGAGACCCCTGATCTAACGCACCAACAATTTAAATTGGATGAAAAATGGCACAATACAATCCTCATGTCCCTGAGTAAAAACTCCATTGGACCCATGAGCTAAGTACGACCATGTTGTCATGGTAACGCTCCGAAATATGAAAACACTGGCCTTATACAAAGCCTGTTGGATGCGTACTTTGTTGTAAATGAGTTTGGTGAAACAGATTCACAGAATCCCCTAAAAACATCAACAACATTAATCTGTTTTATTTGGTGCAAACATGCCTCATCAATAAAAAGTCTGTAGGAACAATTCATAACTCTCGCATGGATTAAACTGAAAAGAGGCGCAGCAGCGGTTCCTGGAAAAATGTCAAAGATTTAATTCCTTACATTTTTCTTTTTAATGGGTTCTCTTTGAGGTTGTTGGCGATGCTTTGGCGAAACTTGGCACCAGCACCGGGTAGTGACAACGAGGGCCAATCATTTCTGCTTGCAGCTTTAATTACTATCAATTTTATTTTCTTGTATACATTGTTTGTTGAAAATTGTTCTTTCTCAAATGTCTCTCAATAAATCAGTTGAATAAATAAAGATAGGTGGTGGATTTCTTGTTTCATCTGGAAACTGTTTCTTGATGTTATTTTTTTACATTGAACTAAATTCTACTGACAATGTGGCAGAAAATAATGAATGGAACTAGTCTTTAAAACATTATTTTGTTGACTTGACTTGACCACTTAAGGATTTATTGTTATGATTATTGTGAAATGCATTCAGTTAAAAACTTTGGTTAAAAGTTAAATAGCAAAGTGATAAATTACAATAATAATCAATGTATTACAGATCTGTCATATTATATTTTTTTAATTTTTAGGGACAGAAATTGCTGAACCTGTTCAAATCTATCTAAAATCTGTTCAAAACCATCTAGAACCTGTTTGAATCCCACTAGAACCTGTTCAAATCCATGTACAACCTGTTGAAATCCATATAAAACCTGTTGAAATCCAAGTAAAACCTGTTGAAATCCAACTAGAACCTGTTCGAATTAAACTAAAAGCATTTCCATAAAAGGCATAAGAGGCAATAAAAATAACTTTATTAAAACCCAAATGTAATTAAACCTCTCGTTGACATTTATACGGTAGCCGCGATGGCTCAGAGAATTATCTCTAACGCTAACTACTTTCTGTTTACTTCAATCGCAGAAATGATGTGAGTGGAGAAGTTGGCTAGCCTAGCCCGGCTAACCTGAAATAATGAAGAAAACTAATAACGCGCACACAAAAGGGCATTATAATGGAGGGGCATCGTGACGGGGTTACACGTAGCTTTTATTGTATTTATTTATTCTTGTATATTCACTCCAGATTTAACCATTCGTTAAATTTAATCAAATATGCTAGCCTGTTAGCATGCTAGGCTAAGCTAATTCTTGACGTTATTGTTGAAATAGTAGCACCTCGGCTTTGGGAATGTTTTATTTTTTGTTTTTATCTATTTCTTTATAGCCGTGGCTAACAGGACGCGGCTTTAGAAATTTATTACAGCGTTTACCCGGGGTTTTTAAAGTATTATAGTTAACTGGCCGCGGATGGAGCCGGGGGGCTTGCGTGAGAGCCCCGCCGGGTCTGGGGAGTCCGACTACGGGGAGTGGAGGGAGACGAGACCCGATGGAGACCTGGAGGTAAAGGCAACCGAAACCAATGAAACCTCAGCAGAAACTGGGATGAAAGACACCTGTGAAGAAGAGGACGACAGCACGAATCAGAGGAGCGTCGGGGAGCAGATACACAGTCCTTACGAAGAGGAGCTGGACCCGAGGATTCAGGTTTGGAAAGATGAGATTATTTAACCAGCATTCCTTCACAGATTGAGCTTTCAGATGCACCTGCTTTTTTCTGGTTCGGTACACTATTTTGACTGAGACAATGAACTGAATAGAAGCCTGGTTAGCAGCTATAGATTCCCAGTTAAGTTTACAGTGGCAAGAAAAAGTATGTGAACCTTTTGAAATTTCATTGATTTCTGAATAAATTTGGCTTAGAATGTGATATGATCCTGTAAGTTTGATCTAAGTCTGATCTTCCTAAAAAAATCTGATCTTTCATGTCTTTATTGAGAACATCCAAATTACCTTATAGTTAGGATAATACGTTTGGAGGTGTGGACTACAGCTACTTTGACTGATTTAAAAACCCCTCAAACTTTTGGAGTTTGCTCTGCACAAGAAAAACATGCTTATGTGAGCCTTGCCTTGCCAAAAAGAGCTTTCAGAGGAGCTAAGATCAAGAATTGTTGCTTTACATGAAGCTGGAAAGGGTTACAAAGTTATTTCAAAGACTTTAGAAATTAATTCACCAGTTTACAGTTAGGCAAACAATCTACAAATGGAGAGGCTTTGGAGCTTTAAAAATGACACTAAGAGCAAAACAAAGACTCATCAATGAGGTAAAGAAACAACCCCGAGTGACAGCCAAAGATTTGAAGCCATCATAAGAACTTGCTAACATCTCTGTTCATGAGTCTACAACAGCTACAGGAATCGTCTGGTTAAGGTTATTACTGCAAGAGGGGGTCAACCAGTTATTGATTATAAGGGTTCACTTACTTTGTCCATTTTGAATGTTGAATGAGTGTGTTCAATAAAGACATGAAAGATCAAAATTTGTTTGTGTAATTATTTTTAGACACATTATGTTTGTCATTATCCTTGACTTGGATCAGATCACATTTTAACACAAATTTATTCAGAAAACCATGAAATTCCAAAAGGTTCACATATTTTTTCTTGACACTATTTTAATTAATTCTGGGTTATAATTCTAAAAAAACAAGCTAAACAAGAATAGAAATAGCAACCTTAATTTGCCCAATAGTGAGCCATAAAGTTTTCAGTCTTTTATAATGATTCATCAAAAAGTTGTAACTATTTATTTCTGATATAACTAACAACAAACATGTCTATAGATTAGGACAGAATAGTCTTTAAAAGTGGGATATATAAAATGTTTTAATGGACACAACCCTAGCTGAACACGATGGAACATGATGGCCTCTACAATCTCTCTGCAAGTATACAAAGTGATTAAAGAACATGGAGTACAAACTGACAGCAACTACTTTCTAAATGATGTGTTCAACCAACAACTAGAGATAAAGCAAAAGGTTCAAGGACATGATTTATTGCAGAACATTGCAGTTGTAGAATGTAATTAGCACATCAGGCAGGTGCTACGTTAATGTATCGTAGTGCCGTAGTAATGAGACATAATGAGCTTAAAATAGTCAGAAAGTACAGTGTTTTATTAATAATGCCATTGTTGCCTATAGAAGAGGACTAATATCTGTTATTGTTTTCCCTCAGGACGAGTTGGAGCACCTGAATGAGGCCAGTGCTGAAATCAACAAACTAGAGCTGCAGCTGGACGTGAGTAAAAATACACATCAGGGAATAAAGTAGAACTTTTATTACAGCAGCATTAAAGGTAGAATCACAGCAAAAAGAGAGGAATGGGGAAATATAAGTGTGTTTAATCTCCTGAAAGTCCACATCGAGGACCGCACTAAGAACTCACAGTATTCATTAAGTTCAGTAACTTTTGGTTTCACATTACAGTTTGTAAATGCAGGTCCTTTTCCTGACACTGTCATCGTGACAACGGTGGGCGTGTCTCCTGTTCACAATGTTTACTGTGGTGACTGTGTCTCTGCAGAGGCTTATTTTCCAGTTGAACTGGAGAAATACAATCAGACTGGATGTAGTCAACATGTTATATTAATATAGAATACAAACAGCAGAAACGTCAAATGCACTGTTACAAGAATTTTTTGTTCAGATTAATGAGAAAGACAATGTTGACAGCATGCAATTTAGAATGAATGATCAGGTTTAATTCTTGCAAGAATGAAGCAAAACAAACACATGTAACAATAGAACAGGATAACATTGGACATTAGAAAACATTTTATATCATGCTGTAAAGGCTGTAGGAGGCATATCGTTCACACACACCTCATGACAAGTTCACAGGTGCAGGATTTAGTTTGTGGCAAGTTGTCTATGTTTGGATTAGCACGAAGGACTGACATGAGCAGGACTGACATGACCTGAACAGGACTAGGAGCAAACAGTAATTATTAACTATAGCAAAATTATAAATGACCAACTGTTTAAGGCAAGTTTTAAATAAGCTTCACAGGATGCATGTGTCGTAGCAAAGCAAGAAAATAGAGCCATTCAAAACGTAAATCTAAACGGTTTCTCCGTTTCCTTCTGTTCACTCTTCATTTGTTTAATTGGCTGTGACTTCCAATTTGAGTTTTTGAGTTTTGACCCTCAGAGGCCGCTGTAGTTTAAGGAGTGGATATTAAACCAAAGCAGAAAAGAATAATCCACTTTATTTCAGATGATTATAATACAAAATGCATGAATAAAACTGTGTCTGTTTGGCCTTGTGAGTATTACTGAACAACAGACATTTTTTTGTTGCTAGAAACCTTCTTTTAATACTGTACAAATGTATATTATCCCCCATTTTGTATAAGTGTCCTGAATGTTACCCAGACTACAGACAACACAACTATCATCGGCAAGTAGTTTTATACGTATTATATGCTTTCATTATGCTCTTATATGTTTTCTATATAATACATATGTCTAGAAGACATGATCATTAAAGTTTTGAGAATACATGTTGGATTTTTCAAATCTTGGCACAAAATAATCACAAAATGCGTGATTGTGGCTAACTTTCTCTCAGTGTGATTATTACATTTGTGTTTGGTATTAAAGTAGTAACAAAAAGCAGTGAGCGAGTACGTCCGATAACACCAGTCCGAAAATGGAAGCTCTGTTTGTTGTAAACCAGAAAGACTAGAACAGACAACCTGGTGAAAAATGTGCTGTTTAAGTCAGAACAACAGCTCGGAAACTCGGGTGAGTTGTGACCTAAAATACCACTTTGAAGTTATTTGCATCATCAACACAACAGAGGAAGGCGTTTAAGATATTTTATTAATTTTAGTAATATGTCATTTAAAAATATTTCATACCAACTCTTTTTCACATTAATAACTTGATAATGTAATAGTACAACTAGTTTTTGTCCATATATTGGCTTATTTAGACTTAGTTATAGTTATTTACTTGCGTCCAGTATTTATTTTGTGTTTTCAACATACTTTTTGTTAACTAACTTATTTTTCTTGAACCGCTACTAAGCTGCTAGCCTAATAATCGCTACTTTTACTTTGTTAACTCATTTAATATAACTATAAATAAAAAATAACATTAGCACATTGTCACATGTCTTAGCGTCCATCTTCCTTGTTGTTATGGTTATGTTCAAACTTTCTGAGCTAAAAACACATCAAAGTCAGAAGAACAACGTCCCAAGTTTCCGAGAAACACATGAATGCCCTAATATTTCTGACTGCAACACTTAGAGCTTGAATATACAGCAATTAAACCATTTTTTTATCACAAGTATAACAAATTCTTATTTTAAAGCTCCTATTGTGAAACCAAAAGCAGTTCCATTTTTTTTTCAACAACAAAAAAGATTGAACACTGCCTCTTCTATTACGCAGACATTCACAGCACCGTCAGCTTCTGCTGTTGAATATTTTATCAGTCTTTCCTCACTTTTCCAATCAATAATCATGTTTCTCTTTGTCTGAGAGTGAGGAATAGTTCAAATGTAAACCTATCTGGGGCTAATAGATGGAGACTGTAGCTATGAGGCCCATTATCCTGTTACGGGGAATCTAATCTTATGCTTTTCTCGTTTCAGGACGCTCGGTCTAGTTACAGGAAGATACTCACAGAGTCGGCCAGGAAGCTGAACGCTCAGAGCTCGCAGCTGGGGGCCTGCATCGAGAAAGCACGACCGTATTATGAGTCTCGACGACTCGCGAAGGAGGTACGCACAGACACAGAGCAATTAGTGTTGATAAAGAGCCTTATGTGGGAATAATCTTACTGTGTTAAATCCATTAAAATATCTCGGGCATTTTGTCACAGAGCAGCTGACGAGGACATTATTACACACACGCTTCACGTGGCGTTCGACGACAGTAAAAGACAGATGAGAGAGAACGAGTCAAGGGTAAAACCTTTCAGGCCGTTTGGAGAAATGTAATGTTTAAATGTATTTGTCGGCTCAGTGTCTCCAGTATCAATTAATCTTGAGCCTGAAGAATATCAGACAAGCTTTGAAAGCACTGGGACGGTTGTTTGCTATAGTTTTTGTGTTGTGTTGTTTTTTAAACCTCAAGTCTGTAAGAAAGATACAACTGTATCAATCAACCAATTAGAAGAAAACTCAAAAAGTGCATTTGTTAGTGCCATAGACATAGGTTAAATACAATTTTCAAGATATACCATAATATCAAAATGTTACAGACTAAATTATATTAAACAGAAGCAGAACTTGTAACATGTCCCTAAAGTTTATCAAACTAATGTCGCTCACTGAATTGTAAGTGTCCTGATAAAAGGAAGGAAGCTTCAAAATTATATCAAAATATATCAAGGTTTTTGGGTCCAGTCTCATTTATCTGTACATTTAATTACAAACAAAACTAAGGGTGCGTTTACACTTACTATGTTTGGTGCGTTCAGTGGACTCTGGTACGGTTCGATTCAAGTGTGAACCTCACGGGCCCATAGCCGAGCTCAAACGGGAAGAGACTCATAAATTTGCGACAAAAACGTGCAATAGTTTTGCAAAGATTGGAAAAAAAATTAACCAAAATATTATTGTCTAACTAAATAAAATGAGAAGAGGTCAAATGTGAAGCACTGAGAAGCTAAAATGCTGCGGTAACATGCCATATTAGTATTTGGGAAACAGCACCATCTAGTGTGATCCTTAAATGCACGTTTTTCCGTTTGGTCCGCAGTTTAAAATGAAGCTGTGAACGCTCAGCAGATCAGGGCTTTTAGCTGACGAACCAAACTAAATGGATCGTTTTCTATTTTGGTGAAAACTAATGAAGTGGACTATAAGTGTGAAAACACCCTAAGTCCATTCCTCTTTAGCTCCATTGAGTCTAATTCAAAGTGTGGCTCTTCACCGACAGCTTTATATTGTCTGACACAGAGACACAGACTCACATTTATCTTAACCTTTCTGTTTCACGATGATCAGTTTGTATCAGACTTGTGTGAGAGTTTATCTTCTGCTGAAGCCTCTGTCTCTAAATCTGTTTCTGAGACACTAGGGCCAACAGTTCAGAGGGAACACATGTTTCTTTTTGAATCCACTGAAGCAGACGCTGTTTTATCACTTGTATATTGTATATATAATATTTATTATCAGAAAAAAACAGTACTTTTATTATAATTGATAATATTATATGGCAGCTCTTGTCGGACCCCCTTTTTGTCAAATAAATGAATCATAGTATGCTTCAATCAGGAAAAAAAGGTACTCTTGATGATCCTTTATAAGGTCACACCCTTGCGTTGTCTCGTCCTGCAGAGAGATGTAGTATCTGTCTGTTATTTTACAAAGTGATGGGCTATGTCCTTGTCGTCTCCTCTTCATTCATCTTCTCCTCTTGTTATTTTGTCCTCAGGCTCAGCAGGAGACGCAGAAGGCGGCTCTGAGTTATGAGAGGGCCGTCTCGATGCACACAGCGGCCAGAGAGATGGTGTACGTCGCGGAGCAGGGGCTGATGGCCGACGGCAAGAACACACTGGACCCAACCTGGCAAGAGATGCTGAACCACGCCACCTCCAAGGTAACGGCCGGAGGAGACAGAGAGATCAATTTGTGACTGAATTTTACGTAAAAGTAAATTTAACCAGAAATCAAAGATCTTTACTGGCACAAAGAACAGGAATCCTTCCCTTGGCGATAGAAACAGGCAGATTTAAGAACACACCAGAAGAGCTGAGACTCTGTGACGTTTGTGATTTAGTAGAAGTAAAATATTACTTTGTAGAGACCCTTTTATGATGAGTTCAAATCTACATAATGAAAGAGATGTCTGCTGATATTCTGGAGCTCTGGTGACAATAGGATGATGTGGGTGGCTCGTTTGCTGAAGGTTCCCTCGTATTATGTTTTTAATTAAAACACAAAGTCATTCAGAACGAGACACAAACACCGCGTCCTCAAAGACACAAGTCATGCGTCAAGGTGCGCAGAATAAGTCTCTTTCTGTTTAAAGTAATTTTTTTACTGTGGTGTTACTACAAGACGCTTAATTATCTAAAAGAAGACTGCATAAAAGCCAAAAAACCTCCTCTTACCTGGTACTGTGGTGTCTGGTTTTGGTAGAGAGTAATTATTTAGATGTTTCTGTAGAAGAACGTCTCGGGAATATGTCAGTAAACTATCAGCAAGGATTGACAAAAGTACAGAAAAAGAGTGTTTTAAAGGAGAGCTGCTGGGACAGAGTTGACCTGTTGAGATTTCAGTTGATTAAGATTTTCTACAGTTCTTGATAATGTATTACCTTTAGTAAACAGAGCTTTTTACAACACACAAGTGAACCAGGGGTATTTCTTATTGATAAATATAGTTCTAAGTGTATTTCATGTGCTTTGCTTTTACTGAAAAAGCTCTCTCTGACCACATTTTCCCTGTAGAGTAAAGGCGATACTCAGATATTTAGAGACCAAAGCTCACTGGAGACTGAGGGGTCAGAAAAAACTGAGAAAGGAGCCATAAAAAGCCTGTAAAGAATCAATATCATGTTCAGTGCAGGAGCTGAGTTTACTGTGGAATGACCTGGTTTGTGTTTTCTACTGTTGTCTCTCAGGTGAACGAAGCGGAGGAGGAGCGTCTTCGCAGCGAGAGGGAGCACATGAGGGTCACTCACGCCTGTCAAGAGGCAGAGGCCCGGGTTCAGATGCTCCAGAAGACTCTCAAACGACAGATTATCAAATCCAAGCCTTACTTTGAGCTCAAGGCGCAGTTCAACTACATTCTGGAGGTAAAGCAGGTTTCAGTTTTATTCAGCTCTCTCACCTGGAAAGGTCTTGGATGAGTTATTGATTTCTTGAATAACTTGAAACATGACAACACTAATAATAATAATACCTCAGAATATTTATTCTGTCAGCCTGGATGTTTCAGAGTTAATATACATTTAGTCAAATCCAATTAAAACCTGTTCAAATCTGAATAAGATCTGTTTAAATAAAACTAAAACCTGTTCAAATCCAATTAAAACCTGTTCAAATCTGAATAAGATCTGTTTAAATAAAACTAAAACCTGTTCAAATCCAACTAAAACCTGTTCAAATCTGAATAAAACCTTTTCAAATCCAACTTAAACCTGTTCAAATCTGAATAAAACCTGTTCAAATCCAACTAAAATCTGTTCGAATCCAACTAAAACCTGTTCAAATCCTCATAAAACCTTTTCAAATCCAACTAAAACCTGTTCAAATCCTCATAAAACCTTTTCAAATCCAACTTAAACCTGTTCAAATCCAACTAAAACCTGTTCAAATCCGACCAAAACCTATACTTTAATACGGCCCTTAGTAATTTTCCTTTTGTTTAAGGTTTCCCACTTTGCAAAAGGTTTGGACATCCCGGATTAAGTTTTATTAAATAACATACATTGCTACAGACACCTTTAATGCTTTACTGATAATATTTCTATTGATACACTTTATTTTGTAAATATCAAAACCGTGACATTACATTTTGATAATCTGTGATCATTGGGATTTGTTGAAAGGTTAAGGATAAGTAATAAAAACAGTACAGTCACTAAAAGACGGCCCTAAAAATAAGAACCCATACTTTGTTTCTTTGATAATAAAGTAGGTAGTGTGGCTGGGTAAACTAGGAAAACACAAACACATTTTCTCAAACAAAGCTTGTCTTGTTCTTGTGAAAAACAGCCTATGCTAAGAATAAGAACAGAAAATTCCATCATGTGAAGTGAGTTTCCTTTAAAAGTTCTGTCTGTTGGTCCTGTCACCTCTACAGTTCCTGTTATTTAAGAAAAACGAGGCTCACCCTGAACTAGCTGCTGATTTGGCAAAAGCCTGCTGCGATGTGTTCAGTGCCTTATGGATGTTTGGAGGTCACAGCTGGAGTATTTCTTTACTCTGGCGCTAAATCGATGTCTAAATACACGTCAAGGAGGAAAAACAGTTGTGTGTCACACTGTTCTCCGTTCTCTTCACTCTCAGACTCTCACTTCAGGAGTCACACTGCTCTTTCAAAGGAACGACTATGAGACCAGAACTGCCTGGTCCCAGAGTCTAGAAATAAAAGTGATTTTGGGTTTTTTGAATAAAAAATAAAATATGTACAGCTCTGAATACCATTAGCTTTTTGCATTTACATTTATTCATTTTGCAGACGCTTTTATCCAAAGCGACGTACATTAAGGTTCCATTCCCCAGTGTTACAGCTGGAACACCACTGGTGGCAAGGGTTAAGTGTCTTGCCCAAGGACACAACGACAGTATGAACTGTGGGGAGAGCGGGAATTGAACCGACTACCTTCCAGTTGAAGGATGACCACTCTGCCACTGAGCCACTAGTTTTCTTTTTCAGCAGCATTTAGGAGGATCTGTTAAACCAGGTTCACTTAGTGATAAAAAAAAAAAAAACTCCTCCTGTAGCAGTTTTATGTTAAGAAGAGGTAAATATTTGTATATAACTAGCTAATCTGCTTTTTTTATGTCTTGTAAAATTTGAACTTGTAAAATATCTGGAATTTGAAAATTGAATGTTTTTTGTTTGTTTTGTCTTTTACTATTATTATTATTATTTTATTATTATTATTATTATTATTATTAATTATATTAAACAGAAACAGACACAAGTACATTACGAAACAATACACTAGCAAAACAACAAAGACAAAAACAGACACAGACCAAAAAAAAATGCTCAAATTCAACATTTTTCAGTAAATTTTTTCTGTCTCAACCATATTTCATTTAAGAATGAAATGTTAATACTAGGGATGGGAATCGATTAAAAAAAATTAACTAATTAATTGCACATTTTCTGTAATTAATTGCAATTAATTGTGTTTTCCCCCAAGCTTGTTATCATCAATATTTAAATGTAGAATCACCTAATTAAATTAAACAACTATATTAAAAACAAAAATATTTGCCACTGACAGGGCATTAATATTTTGTTTAGTTTGTTATAGAAAAACAAGTTAGGTCCAGAGCTTCAATCATAACATTATAACAATATAAACAATATAAATGTCTCTCTTGTGTTTTCATTACAGTCAGAGCATGTGAATGCAGTTCCCGCACGTTTCACACACCCTCTCCCTTTCACTTGCCATACCCAAGGGTGTATGGGTAATGTAGTCTCTGCTCTTGGTGGGACGAATTAGGAAGCGTGCATTGTGAAGGGCGCCTGGAAAGCGGCAGAGCAGGCAAAGGATTAAAACCTCTATTAAAACAGATGTCGAAATGAGCGCACAGCACGCTAAAAGCACGCTCTGGGCGCAAGGAGAAGTGGCGGTACTGAGTACAGGTGCGCATCGCCCACTTAAAGCTCTGGATGAGGGCGGCTCATACGTGCAGTCATTCGCCTTTCACCATACTAATCGGCCGACGCGTTAACGCTAAAATAATTGTCGGCGCAATTTAACGCTAACGCGATTAAAACGCGTTAACTTGCCCAGCCCTAGTTAATACATGAAGTTTTTAAAGTAACTGATATTCAAAGAAAATCTATTTTAGGCTTAAAAAAATTGTTTCCCCAATAAAATACAACATTTACATAATGCAGTTGTCAGTGTCATTAACATCCTCAAGTAATATTGTAATAAAATCTAAATTCAGCTCACTCCAAAAGGATGACATTAGAACAACACCAAAACAAAAGAAACAGATTATGGATCCAGAAAACAATTTGTTTTGTCTTTGTGAAAAAACAAATAGAATAAAAATATTTTTCTACTGTTTTCCTGAAGCAGCCCTGAGTTGTAAAAGTCTAGGGTTGTTTTTTCTGAAGTTTAATCTGGTCTAATGTGCAACTAAGACACATTTTTATAGTTTAATTTTCATTAGGGATGGGAATCATATACAAATACCCACAATATCTGTGAAAACGTACTGGAAAAATAGCCCTAGTTTGGATTTTACAACGTATTGTCTCGTCTCTAATCTCCATTGTCTCTTAAAATATCTGCTACTCCTTCTCTGTCGGTGATATGTCCCGTTCTTTTCCCTCAGGAGCACAAGACCAGCGTGCTGCAGCTGGAGCAGGCCGTGTCCAAAGTCAAGGCGCGTTACTCCATCGCTCTGAGGAACCTGGAGCAGATCAGTGAGCAGATCCACGCTCAGAGGGGCCACAGGGGCGGCTGCCCGAGTCTGAGGAGCCCCCCGGTCGGAGCCGAGGCTGAGAACCACGTCCGGGACCAGGAGGGAGGGGCCTGTGGGGGCAGAGACCAGGTCAGGACAGCACTGGACTCATGTCATACACTGTGGTCTGATGGAATAGTGTTTTCTGAGTCTGACATGATTCAGATTTAATTAATCATAATTTTGAGGTTATATTCTGTTTTAACATAAAGATGTAGAAATCTATGTTTATATTTATTTAAATTTAATAACAAGTCAATAAAAATTAATATCTATAAAGTTTAATAGATTTCAATTTAGAGTCTAATTAGGTCAAATCAAAAATCAAATCAAAATATACTTTATTGTCCCCAAAGGGAAATTTTTCTTAGGCGCAGTGCCACAGCAGCAGTAGAACATACAGTACACAGATATACAACAAAAAGTACATACATAAAAGTACAACAACATACATACAGCGACAGTACTGTAACCATATATTATCTGTGCAAATACCGAATATCAAATAAATAATTGCCACTGGCTCTAAGCAAGACATTCTAAAAATAAAACCTGGAATCGGCTAAAACTAATCTAAATGAAGTCGAGTCCTGTTCACTCCCACAGAAGCCCCCTCCTCAGACAGTTTCAGGTGGGATCTGTAACGTCCTGACTCAGAGAAGTCGCTACAGACAGAGACTTGCTTCTTCACTTGGACTTGCGTCTAAAGACTCGGGACTGGACTTGGACTCGCACTTTGAGCTGGGAGTGAGTCGACAGTTAATGAAACATCTCTGAAACGTCTGCACCTGCTCCGGTGCCGTATATAAGTTTTATAAACAGTTTCTACAGGGCCACGGCAAAAGACTAACAAAATCTGTGGAGTACAAAGAAAGGACGCCAAGACAACAACACGAAAAGGTTGAAGCAAAAGCATCTGGACACACTTTTCAAGGTAAAGACCTTTCATCTCTTAATCCCAAGAGACTTTTTAAATTCTGAGATCAACTGATTCAAGAGCTGGGCTTTATCTCGAGAGGGAGTAAAGGAACAGAGGAGGTGGCCTCAGATTCATGTTGCCTAGTATTTACAACAGTGTTCTGAAACCTACACCAGGACAGTTTTATTCTAGAACAACAACACCTGAATGGAACAGTGTCAAGATTCAAGATTCAAGATTTTTATTCGTCACGTACAAAATTATATACAGCATATATAACCAGCAGTGAAATGTGAGTCAGGTCCGCTCCATGGACAGTGCAATTATTAGGAAAACACACAGATGAAAATATACATAAATGTAGCTATGCAAGAATGAGATAAAAGTAAACAATAAAAAATATAAGAATAAAATCTAAAAAATATAAAAAGTGTGTAATGTGGGAATAAATCTAGATCGCAAATAATGTACATGAATGTAAACTGTAGACTTAAAATATTAAAAAATGTACAGGGATGTACAGTGTGCATATATGCATTTAGCTGTGGTCTTAAATATTAAGAATCACATGAAGGTGCAGGAAGCAAATGTGCAAAACAGTTTGTAGCAAAACAGAGTGACACTGTCAGTGTGTCAGTGTCACTAACGACTCTCCTGAGCCTTTAACAACTCTCACACCAGGAGTCACACTGTCCTTTCAGAGCCAACGACTGTGAGACCAGAACAGCCCGCTCCAATCACGTTTTATCTTAAACCAGTTGATCTCAGAATTGATAAAGTCTCTTGGAATTAGAGAAAGTCCAGAAGCTTTTACTTTAACCTTTTCTTTAAAATGACCTGGATGACTGAGAACCTTCACAGACAAGACAACAACTTCAAACTTTGAAAACACACTCAGTTATAACTCCTGATAATTAGCATTACTTTATGGAGTGCACACCAAGAAATAGAGAGCATCTATTTCAAAATAAAAGTGTGTCTTAGTGGTATATTGCCGTATGTATGCACGATGTTTGATTGATGTTTACAAGTTGCATTAATGTTCTGAATCATGGCTCATTAACTTAATATATCTTTGTATCATTCGTGTATTTATTCAGAAGATGTTATTTTCTTTGAAGAATGCAAGAAAATCCAACTTTAGACAAACTTTTAGATATATTTAAATTGTTTTAATTTATTTAAGTGAAATAATGGTTTAGTCAATTTACAAATGGAAATAACACATTCATTTTGAAAACATTGAGACGTTGAAACTGTCCACATGTAGAGCTAAAAGCAGACTTGATAATAATGATGGGTTGGATTTATATACCGTGTTTTCTTCTGTCTGTCCATTATTCCTTCACTCCACAGTCACACACTGGTGGTGGTTATCTCCTTGGTGTATTTTTTAATTCCCAGGTGGATGCGTCTACGATGGAGCTGGTGGAGAAATACAAAGAGAGAGAACGGGAACAGTCCGGCTCCGATTCTGTGTCGGTCTTCAGTTTCCAGACCATCGCCTCGGATCTGGAGAAGTACGACTCGGTGGAGCACCTGGGAAACCTCAGCGACGTGGGCAGTGTGACTGGAGACGAGGGCGAGAAACGGGACAAACTCATGGAGATCGGTGCCAAAGACCGACAGCAGCAGTTTATCAAGCAGCATCACCGCAGCTTTAGCCTGTGAAGGAACCACAGACGAACGTAAAAAAACAACAACTGTGATCTGATCTGAGAAGCTTTACAGAGGGTTTAAAAGGGAAAGGGTCAGCTTCATTTAAAAACAGCACCATTTTAGCTTCAGTCTGTGACAAATATCATGAGTAATACGATTTGACTCCACAGCAGCTTCAGTTTGTGAGGAAATTATGTATAATCTTCAATATGAGACAATAGATCTGCTTCAAAATGGCAGAATTGTTGTTGAAGAAATGGTTAAAGCTACAGACTGTGATAAATACATAGTTAATAGAGTGAACGAAGCAATTACAGCAACTAAAAGATGTAAGGTTTTGTCTAAAATGTGGGTTATGATGATGGCTTTGTGGGAGCATCGAGCACACGTCCAAGTTAGAGTTAAACGTCTTAAATACGATCTTAGCACAGAGACACAGAGATGGTCTTCAGGTGTTAAAATGTCGTTTAAAATAGTTTTGTGAGAATGGAAAAGCTTAAAGCGCCACTACCAGGTTTTCTTTTTGCCGTCCTGGTCTCTTTTCCAACAGCAGTAACTTCTGCTTCTTTTATTCAGAAAAGGTCAAACAGGCTTCTCTCAGTTACAAAAACAAATCAGAAACATGATGTATGTGTTTAATAGAACAATCCTTTTCATTGTCCTTTACCCACTTTTGTAAAATATGGGTTAATGAGTCTCATTTATGTGCGATAGACACAACTAAAAGAAAACAACAGGAGCCAAAGTATAATCAAAAGTTAAAATGTTTATTATATTAACCTAACGTCTAGAGTTTGAATCTAAATATGTCAAAATAAGGTTTAAAACTGCTTTGTAGAACAATTAAGTCAACATTTTAAATCTCAAAAGCATAAAACATGACATTTATCTTCTGTAGAAGGTTTTAAAACTGGTCTAACATAGAGTTCTTATGCATTAATGGCTAGATTTAGTTCGCTCAGATACAAAAGTAAGTATTTTTATCTATTAACACAGCACTGGCTTCTTAGGATGGAACAGAAATGGTACGAAAACTGCTCAGAAACATTGTTATTATCCTTAAAATGAGCCTGATTTCCTCTTAGAATAAATAAATGGCGTCACAAGAAAATGTATAAATCTGTGAATACTTTAAACTTTTGCTGTGAATAAGCACACTTTCTTTTGACTGAACGCAGCAGCAGACGAGATACTGCTGTAAAACTTTGCTTAAAACGCATATTTATAAAAACTGCTTCTTTTTGTCCAAAACCAAGCGCTGCGCCGACTCTCTAAAGACTTACCACTGCATTATTTAACCTCAAAGTCAGCGTATTCGAATCAGACATGGCTTTACGGCGACTCTTATTTGTTACATTTGGGGAATGCATGAGACAAACGCTTTACTTTTAAGTTCTCTGTCGGATATTTGGACTAAAGACGGAGCGTTTTTTGAGAATTCCCTCCAAAAAACAGCATGAACTTAACGTTAAACCATATACTCCTGTATTCAACACTACATTTACACTGACAAAATGAAGCCGTTCTACAAGTTTTTTTAACATGTGTATGATATTATATTGTTTACAAATCTGTAGAATATTTTTGCCGTTTCATTTTTAAGTTTTATTGAATAGTGTTTTAGTTTTACGTGTGCCTTACACATAATGTTTAGTTTGGCTGATATTTAGAGACGGAGCTCTGGAGAGAACACAAAGATGATGTTTTAGTGAATTAATCCAGAGGTGGGTTGGGTATGTGACCGAGCTGTGTCCAGGTCAAAACGATTTGTGAAGCTCATTACTCCTCACTTCTGTTAATGGTTTTGAATTCCAGGTCTGAGTTTCCTGTGACCGAGCCAAGACCCAAGACCTGTGCTCGGTCCATGTTTCAGACGTTACAGTCCAGTCTCATGGTCCAGAAGGATACAGCAGGGATTTAATGCAGCTGCTGTGTTCTTGGCCAGTGTTTGAACATAAAGAGAAGTGAAAGGGTAAATAACTCTTGTACACTTCCTTTGTGACCTATACCTTTCAGAATAAAAGCACATTCTGGTCTCACACGCAGGACAAACTATTAATGTGGTAAAAATGGAAAACATAAATAATCCAGTGGGTTGTGCGCCGCCAAAATAAAAGACGTAAACAAGAGCAAAGGTTTGAACAAAGTCTAAAGTGGTTATTATGATCTCATTATAACATCTTAGGGTTTTGTCTAAAGATGTCCAGGATTAAAACACTCCCTATGTAACCTCTACCTTTCAGAATAAAAGCTGTTATTAAGCCCATCAGGACAAACCTTTATTGTGACATACAAAGCTGCTAATAAGCTTTGGTTTATAAATAAATGTGCAACTAAATGTGCTTAAAAGTGTAAAAATAGGCATTTGGAAATCATTTATTTAATATGTCCTTATTTTTATTCTTTTATTCTATGAAATGAATCATTGAGATCCTAAAATAAATGAAACATAATAGTTTTGTGTTTATTAAAAAGAATGTGTTCTCTCCAGAGCTCCGTTTTATTTGAGCCAATGTCTGCTTTTGTTGTTTTTGTAATTCTTGTTTGAAGCTGTATTTGTGGATGATATTGTACTTTGATCGTCAAAGTAAGAGCCCGAGAACAAAGTTGACGAGGCTTGTAAATGTATGTAATTATTACCGTGGCTGGATTATTATTGATCTGTTTTACAGATGGACGCTGTCTGTGTTATTTAAGAGTTCTTTTTGTTTTTTCCACACATCTGCTCGTGTTTTATCAATAAACTGTGAATCTGTCGCCGATTTATGCATCAACGTTATTCAAAACAGTAAAACACATGTTACTCATGTCTCTGGGGTTTAGGCTGAAGATTATGTTTCTCTCAGCTCCTGTTACATTGTGATGTCAGTACGGAACACAGTGGGCCTCTAAGAAGAGAAGAGAGGACCAATAAGAGAAGCCATCTTTTCCATGAGAACGTCTGGACCTGGTCTAAGACTGGACTAACTCTGTCCTGTCTCAGTTAAAATGCTTTTTAAATCAGTAACTGGTTCATAAAAATCAACTTCAGAAGTATCTGTATTAACTGTGGGATTGGGAAGTCCATAATAATCTGTCAGTCCTGCAAAAGCGCCACAGAGAAAGTAAAGTAAATCGTGTAGTTTTCCTCAGATGCTGTTTTTGTTGCAGTGTGGTGCTTTTCTTGTGGTGGATGTTGAAACAAAGACCATGTTACAGCAGAGAGGAAGTCAGACGCAGTGGTACTTCCTGTCACAAACACGCATGTACTTTTCATAAATGTGCTGATTACTACAGTTAAAGTAAATCAGGGCTTTAATGTCTAACCTGTAGGTGTTAATCGTGGGGTTTCTGCTCGTTTGGTTTTCTTGTCTTTGTTGCCGGGATGCTGCAAACTTTTGCCCTTTAAGGGACTAATAAAGTTTTCAGATTTTGAAGCTGCGCACAGGACAGAGTGGACATGGAGAGGTCACAGTGAAGGTGTAGGAACTCTCTTTTCTCCGTTTCCAGTGTGACACAAACTCCTGTCTCTCAGTTTAATAATCTATAAATCTAATCAGATCTACAGGAGTCATCTAATCTTGTTGCTCTTAAACCAACATTAAAGCTACAGAGCCTTTAATAAGTACATCATTTAAAACCTAGGCTATTGTAAATCATAATGTTGGCTACATCTCATAACTATCAGCTGATATTTGTATACATTTCAGCTCTTGAAAATGTAGCCGCACAGGCCATAGTTGGTAAAGGGAAAGTAAAGTGAATTGTGTAGTTCTCCTCAGATGCTGTTTTTGTTGAACTGTGGTGCTTTTCTTGTGGTGGATGTTGAAACAAAATTACAGCAGAGAGGAAGTCAGACGCAGTGGTACTTCCTGTCACAAGAACATACAGCAGAGAAGAAGGTTCTGAGTTTAAGAGAATTGTAGCAGCAGCAGTAGATTTAGCTCAGGTCATGTGTTAGGTGTAGAAAGTGTGAGCAGGAAATAATGGAACAACTGTAGACCACAAAGCAATGACATCTTTTATTTTTATTTATTTATTTTTCCAGAAACAAAGTTATCCGATACATCACAGAAACCCTGGCCTGTGTCGAGACGGTGCAGGATGGAGGAAAAAGAGAGAAACAGCCGTCACAGAATAAATTAAACCTGAGTTTCTGGGATGTTCTCAAATCAAAGGTCAAAGGTCAGGCTATGCAGGAATATATTTTGGCTGATTTGTTGGCTGAGACTCTGGCCGAGACTTCCTCGATGCTTTGGAATGACTGGCCCTGACTTCGGGTCATGTTTTTGACGATTAAAGACCAGACCTGCCCAGTTCTGTCGGCCTTAGGCCTGAAATCATCACATCCACCAAACATCTCTGCCCAGAGCTCGCAAAGTTTCAACAGAATAACAACCTTTAAACTGCAAAATGTACGTTCAGGCAAATCAGCCTCGAGCGTACATCGAGGGCTTTGGAAAGATCTGCTGCTGCAGGTAAAAGAAACATGTAGATGCACAACAGTCAAACTGATAAATTGTCCGATAATGGAAAAAATAACGTAACTTTTAATCAACCCAATAATTACATGTAATTCAGTAAATCCTTTTAATATTACTTAGCCCCAATTTTAAATGTAAAATAGTTATACACTTTCATTCAAAGCGCACTTACAGTGTTACAGCACTGGGTTAAGTGTCTTGCCCAAGGACACGACAGTATGAACTGTGGGGAGAGTGGGAATTGAACCACTAACCTTCTGGCACTGAGCCACTGCGCCCTCTTTCGTCCACATTAATAAATGCTTGGTACAAATACATGCTGCTCAGATTTAGTCAGAAGCTCTTTAACCTAGTCTCAGAAATTAAAAAGCAATGAAAATATTTTTATAGAAAATGACAACAAAATGCACTTTATTACTGTAACTCGTATTGATCTGTGGAAGACTACAGTTTAGTTTTAACTTTTTACATAACTGTGGCGGTGTTGGGCTGGTTGTATATTTTGGGGTGAATTTTTTTTCTTCTGCCTTTCAGAAAAAGGTGAGGACTGAAGTTAATAATGAAAGTCGAAATACATGGTTTATGACTGGTGTAACTAGTCCTGTAGGAACTGGATTCTCTTTAGGTCTGGTCTTAGGTGGGTCTGGAATTGGAGTTATTGGCTCTGCATTAACCCTTGGCTGAGATATTCAAGTGTGGATGTGTAAGATAGAAGCCTACAGTGTCTCTGTTTGTTTAACTAAAGATGCAGATGTTCTGGAGAACACAGACCTACACCTTGTGGGTTTTGATGTGGACTGTGACAATGTGAAGCAAGGTGTAAAGATTGTTAATGATGTTGCTAATATGGGATCAGCTAAAGAAGTAGCAGCTGACTCATTCACTGACTTGTACTTTTTATGTACTATATTTAAACAAATTAAAAAGAGACATATAAGTTGTCTAAAAAGTGGTTCAAGCCTCAGCGTAATCTTTTTCATCACTCAATGGTTATAATCTTCAAAAATCACAACCAAGTGAAAAATCACACTTTTATTTAATTTTTTTATTTGTGTATAATATAGTTGCAGCTTCTGTCTCATTGAGCCTTAGGCAGAGGTTCTTCGGGTTTACTCCCTCAGTGTCGTCGATGGGAGTTGAATAATTCAGACGGAGACATAAATATGAAGAGAATGAGCTGAGAATAGCCCAGACTCGGGACGTGACGCTGACTGATGGCTGCTGCTTTAGTTTAGGCTCAGAAAGGTCTGTGCGAGGCTGTTCATGTGTGTGAGGATCCTCCGAGAGCACAGAGGCCCCGACCCACAGCCTCAGGACCCGCTCGCACTTGTTTTACATCAATAACAGTCCTGTGAGGAACTAAAGGAGACCGAGGGACCTTGTCTTCACTGGGACAGTCACAGAGTCACTAAACAAGGATTCACTTTTTTTTCTCTTACATTTGGTTTAAATGGTTTAAATCTCCTGAAGCTAGTTGTAACAGAATCATCTGAAAAAACTGAGACCTTTAGACATCCTCTAGGTTTTAATAAATGAGAATGACAGCGGGAAAAAGCATTAATACTGAAGTCAACAATGAAACAAAACAGGAAATGGGCTATTCTGTTGAAAAAATTGTCTTATTTTACAGTAAAACCTAAAAAAAAAAAAATAAATAGAAGAGGACAGCAAATTAAACGCTGATAAATGTTGCCAATGCTCAATGTTTAACAAGACAGAAATATTTAGAAGCTTAAAGATAAAAGCTTCAGATCAGCTCTAAACTTCAGTTTAATATTATTTTTTGTATTTTGTGGGAAATTGTTTGTTTTTTTAATTTAAGAAGCACAAAAGGTTACTATGCTGCTGCTGGAGGTGAGACCAGGATGTGTTTGTGCAGCAGACGTCTCTCTCGGGACACGGCCTCTTCAGGAGAAACTCCACAGAACCGTCCCGTACTGACCCCATGAGGCTGGTTCTGAACTTTCTTTGTAGTGAACATCCAGTAGTGTTCAATCTGGAGGAAAAGAGGCAGGGTTGTTACTGTTGAAGGACTGGAAGTGAAAACCAGGGAGGAAAAAAAAAAGGTTGTGCAATCTTAATGTAAATGAAGACATACAAACATTGTGCTGCTCTTCTTTAAGACAAGCATTAACAAACATTACTAAAGACTTTACTGAAGTGAAAAGAGCACATCTGATACTGTTGGAAACAAAAATAAAGGCTACAGCTCATGTAGAAGGAAGGAGAGATGTCTGTAAAAGAGGATGAGGAGCGCAGGGGGAGGGGCTTTACGCAGCGTACGTCTCGGCGCTGACGTCGTGAACAGCTCCAGGAGGAGTGAGAGGAGTGAGCCGTGGACAAATCACTCCTGCTCACTGTCCGTCTGTTTCCTGTGCATTTTCCAGGTGTCATTTCTTACATTAACATTTCTAAAGCAACGCGGAAAAGACACGCTTTCTGTCGCTGCAGTTTGTCTTTACCTTCTCCGTCTTCACAGCCATATCCTCCAGCCTTAAAGAAACCGACGCTAAACATGGACATCTGGACCAAATAATCCGCTGTTTTCCTGAAGACCCCGCTTGGCTTAACCCGTCGGGACGTGTGGAATTGTGGGTGAGTACTCTGAGCTGCTTTTACAGTCGGTCAAGCTTCGTGAATCCCACTCAGAGCAGCAGCGCGGAGGAGAGGAGAGAGACAGAAATGTGATGTTTGTGCTCGTTCAGCGTAGGCCACACGCTCCGAGCTCACTCCCGCGGAAAGATTAAGGTGTAGTCGCCGTCGAAACGCGGATGTCACAGCGTATTTTCCACCTAACGCGGTGTTTAAGGCGCGTGGGAAGTGGGAGAGCGGCCAGGATAAGGTGGGACACAGGGCCGCGCGGTGGTGGAGGTGGAAAAGACAGGCCGTGCGTAGAGTCCCTCGGCGTCAGGACGTAACTAACGGTGATAAACGGAGGGTGGCCGCCTCACAGTGACCCCACAGCGGGAATACGGTGCATGTTCTGTGTCAATGAACAGTTAAAAGCGTCAGAACCACACTTTAAAGAGATTTAGAAAGAAAACACGGAGCTAAAGACACAGGAGCTGTCTGTGGTGCTGAAACTGAACTGAAAGCGCAGGTGGATTTTACTTAAAATGCTGTATTTGTGATAAAATACGGGTTAAACTGCTGTTTTTTTCAATAGAGATCACTGTCATAGCGTGTTCAAAAGGTTTGTTTCTTTTTTCTAAGCCTTTAAATAGTGTGTCTTTGCTGGTGCTTTGAACACAAGTGGAGTAAGTGAAAAGCAGCAGCAGGTTCAGAGTTGTATTTGACTCTACAGAAGCCATACTGCTGCACGATATGTGGAAACATACAATATGCGATAGATAACAATATGAGCTGCCATAGCAAAACCTTTAACTGATTTAAAAAAAATATAAAGAAATACAAGGCTCTGGACTCATTTTCACTCGCTGAGCTACATCAGTACAAAAGAACTAAACAGGTCTAAATATAGGAACAAACCAGGCTCTTTTATTTTGACAGACTTCAGTTTGATTGAAGGCTTTTTTTGGGTTTAGTGGAGATAAAGCTCCTGTGTTGAGAACTGGTTGGTCCTCATGGGACTGATGTTTGTTATTGTTTTTTGGCGATTCAAATAAAATCCCCTGTGACCCACTTTTGAGTCCCGACACAGCGGGTTAGTGTAACGAGAGAAGAGCTAAGAGTCACACTACGATAGCTCCACGTTAAACTCTTCTCTGTGTAGTCATCCCACAAGCTGGCCTGTGCTTTGACCTGTTAAAGTGAGAGAATAAATGCAGCTGCTTAATAAATCAGATTCACATATACAAATAGAAAATGATGTCTTTACATCATGTCTTCAAACTAAACTACTGTCCCGACGTTGGGCCTGGCTTCTGTAACATGTTGATGGAACAATAAGAGAAGCTGCACAGTCACTTTGTGGAAATTGTGTAACAGTCTTTCTGCCCTCTCAGAGAAAACAGAGATTAATGGGAGCAGGTTTGAAAACAGATGCTAAAAGGTGTGTTCTGTAAAATCAAAACTATGGAGCAGCACAATATTATTTTGAATAATGCAAAAGAAATATGTGAGTGAGCGGATACAGTAACGAAATACAAGGCTATGGACTAACTTCCACCAGCCAGGGATATATTTATATTGAACAAAAACAAAACCAGAACTTTTTTCTTATTTAGACGTCCCATATTTTGATTTAAGACCCAGATTAGTTCATTATTTTGTATTTATTATTTTTAGGAGAAGTGTAAATGTGTTATTGAAGTAGTTCTTTGCGATAACGATAAATCTATAATATATTGTGCAGCGTTAATTATTATTTTAACAGACTACTCCATAAAGAACACAGAACAGAAGCAGACCTTTAAGTTGTGTTTCTAAAAGTCCATTTGAGCTTTGCTTTAATTGTGTTTTCAGCTGGAGGACTGTCTGCTTTTATCTTCTCTGTACGAAGGAAGAGAGCTCTTATTAATGACTCCTGCTGGGCCTCCTCCACTTCCTCCTCCTCCTCCTCCTCATCCTCTCTGAAGCGCTGTATAAACTGTACACACTGTACTCACACACACACCTCTCCCAGTCTCTCTAAGCACTTTCCAGAATCCAGAATATGACCGATATAAATACAGCGTCCATATAACTCAATTCAACCAATTTAAGGAACTAAAGCTGGACATTACAGGAAACACTGTTTTAGTTTGAATTAATACTGCATTTCTGTGGTCTGCAGGTTGTCTGTGTTTCTGGTATTGAAGGTTGAGTTGGTACGATACAGTATGATGTCCGTGTCTACAATAACGATAATATCACGATACAACGATTCTGCAGATGTGAATTCATTTAATATCTGTGAAAATGCAATGTCATTTATCGAAAATGAACAAATGTTTATCACTTAGGTTTTGCTTAGTCCCTCTTTTCCTCATATCTCCCACGTCTTTATCTATTAAAGTCTTTTAAACTTGATCTTTTAAACAATAATCATTAACAAATTTCTGTATCTATATCACGATAATGTATCACAAGCCGATAACAATACATACAATATATTGTCTCAGCTTCAGTGGTAGTTTTTCCCTCTTCGTTGTTTGCTTTTATCTCAGAAAGTTGGAATACTCAAGTTACTATTGACAGATTGACATTATTGGGTAGTAATGTTATTATTTTAGCAATAGCTTTACATCCAAATTCAAGCTAAATGCTAATAACTGAGTTTGTTTGAGTATTTAGGGTTAAAAACTGTACAAAAGGGGATCAGAAGTCTTTCAAAGAAGCTCAGATCTCTCTGATGTGAGCGACTCATAGTAATCCCAGATTATAAATGGTGTTTTGGCAAAGAGTAAATGTGAAATATGCAAATTCATCAAACAAATATTACGCTTTACTACTACGATGACAAGTTCTAGAGAAAGTGTTCTTGTGCATGGGTTTGAGTTTGTTCCACTGGGTTTGTTAATGAATATGAGCATGTCCCTGTGGGGCTACCGTAGCTGTTCACATGCTCTGAAAAGGAGGAGTGGGAGGTGTGCACTTTCGTTTGGAACATTAGCATCAACATTATGATTGTTATTATTATTTTTACATTAATTTGATATAGTGCTTTTCCGGGGACGCAAAGACGCATAACATATCAATTATTCATTCACTCCACAGTCATGCACTGGTGGTGGTAAGCTACATCTGTAACCACAGCTGCCCTGGGGCAGACTGACAGAGACATGGCAGAGACATGGCACTGACAGAGACATGGCATTCCGCGCCTACGGACTCTCCGACCAACACCAAGTACATTCACATTCTAACACATTCATACGAGGCAAGGTGGGTTAAGTGTCTTGCCCAAGGACACAACGACAGTATGAACTGGGGTTGAGGACGGGAATCGAACCGCCTACCTGTCGGATGAAGGACGACCGCTCTACCACTGAGCCACTGCCGCCCAGTGACATTATTCAGTCTGACTCTAAAACTGACTTTAAAATGAAACAAAAATTGATTTAGTTTCATCTTTTTTTCATCCCTAGAGTCTGTAGCTAATGTCTAACTCTAGATTTAACTCAGATTTAAGATTTAACTAAGTCAATAGAAGGCTCAGACTCAACTTTACATAAAATAGATATATCCATGTCTAATGTGTTTGCCAAACTTTCTGTTGTTGCGTTTCCTCCAGGACATTGTAGGACGGTAATTACATCAGTGGTTTGCAGAAACGCCAGATAGATGCATCAGATCAGTTTTGGTGGTGAACTAAAAATACACGGCTATCGCTAATGACGTGCCTCCTGCAGAGTTTGTCCATTTTCCAAAAGCCTCGCTGCCATCTGTCTCCTTCAAACACAGACTCATGTCTCTGGGAGGGTTTCCTGTGGGAACGCAAGGCGACATTTGAAATTCCACAGCTTCATTTCCGGCTCTTTTATGGATTTATAAATATTTTTTTGACGTTCGATTAGGTTTTGGGGCACAGTTGCTCATTATGCCAAGATCAGGACATCATCATGATTTTCTTTTTCTGCTTTTGTTGCTGTAAAAATTAAATTCAACCTAGCAGACTCCTCCCCCTGCGCCCTCACTGAAGGCAGGTGTTTCTAATAGAACCCCGACTCACACTGTAAGTAAATGTCGTACGAGGAAAGACAAAGCTCACGGTTTACTGTACGACCCGAGGGTTGACCAAAAATGTCAACTTTATCAAAATAAAACCAGCTCATAAATGTCCTTAACAACGTTCACTGTTGTTCTCATAATGGACACAGGACATGGGTGCTTGTGCTTTTCCTCATGAAACTATTTGAGTTTGAAGTAAAAAGGAGGGACTCGACAGACATGTTACTGACACTGAGGCTGAAGAATATACAATTAACCTTTATTTTATTACAAATCTTTCTCTTCTCCTTCAATCGAAACCCCATAGAAAGGGTTTATAAACACCTCCCACTTCACTGTTGTCTCAGTTAAACGTGTTTATCTTTATGTGAACGTATGTGACGGCTTCATAAAGAGCATGAATTATTCCTCACTGCTATTTTTAGTGAGTTATTTTCCACATTCGACCGCTCTGACTTTGAGAGGCTGTTGACTTTTCTCTGTGAACAGAGAGCTGAGTGAAATCTTCCCTCAGTTTATGTTTAAAGAGTTTGTTAATAAAGCTCCGAGGTCTGGTCCTGGTAAAACTCAGTGAAGCTGTATATATTATTGTATTATATTTGACTTATTTAAGAATTGTTTGTAGATTAACATGAGGCTGAGGTTTATCAACTCTAAACTCATCCAGTGTTAAACAAATACGTACAAGTCTCTGAACTCAACTCTAGACTCTTGTTCAGCCAAGACCAGGACAAGACCAACTAAAAATAAGATTGCCAAGTCCAAGACGTTTACAAAATAGTTGCAAGACAAAGACCGGTCTTGAGTTCTACATCAGAAAAAACCTCACTCCATGTTCCATGTTTAAAAATCCCATTTATCTCTGCTTTATTCCTGCCTCCAGTTGGGAGCTTTTGCCTTTTTCAAACCGTGCCTCAGTGTGTCTCTCGTGGTAAATATTGCAGTGAAAAGTGCAAACAATGTCGGCCATTTTCTCAGGTTTTGGAGCCAGTTCTTTGGAAACAATGTGCTTTTGGCCCAGAGCCCGTTGTGTCTGTTCAAATGTGAGCTGAGGCAGACGGAGCTCTCATGCTGCAGCTCAGAGCGCAGATAGAAGCAGGTACAGAGCCAGTTTTCAAACCGTGATAATACTCAGGCTGTTCGGTGTTCTGTCTCCGGTGTGTTCCGTCACAATTTATTCTCTTTTTTCTCAAAGCTAGGCCAAAGTTTGTACGTGATTTGATTGTAAATATCTGTAATGCCTTCTGAGGAGAGAGGTATAAGTGAGCTTGTTATAGCTGCTCTTGTGGCACCAGTAATGCCCTTTTCTAATTTTGATCTTAAAGGTATGAGTGTGTGTTATTATCATTAGTCTATGTTTTCTTCCAGTGTTTCTTTTGTTTTACGTAGCCTCGTAAAAAAAAACGACCGCTAAACCTGGTGTAACAGTTAAATAATTGTTCTAAAAAGGAAACACTTTTCAAAATCCAGAATATGACCCATATAAATACAGTGTCCACATAACTCCACCAATTTAGGATCTAAAGCTGAAAAAGACACTTCTGGTCTGTTTTAGTTCAAAAACTGGTTTAATACTGTGTTAATGGGGTTTTCATGTTTCTGGAATCAGAAGTAGCTCAGTGGTCATCCTTCGACCGGCGGGTGAGTGGTTCGATCCCCGCTCGAAACATCCGAAAACATCATAACATCTCACTCTCTCCCACATACTGTCGTTGTGTCCTTGGGCAAGACACTTAACCCACCTTGCCTCCAGTGGTGTTCAGCTGTAACACTGGTAAAGTGCTAATAAAGCTAAAAATAAATAAAAATAAAACAGTTTAGGAAAAGGAATGTTGTCCCATTCTTGTCTAATACAGGCTTCTAGTTGCTCAACTGTCTTAGGTCTTCTTTGTCACATCTTCCTCTTTATGATGCTCCAAATGTTTTCTATGGGTGAAAGATCTGGCCATTTCAGAACCAGATCCTTCTTCAACACAGCCATGATGTTGTAATTGAGGCAGTATGTGGTCATTGTCATGTTGAAAAATGCAAGGTCTTCCCCGAAAGAGACGACGTCTGGATGGGAGCATATGTTGTTCTAGAACTTGGATATACCTTTCAGCATTGATGGTGCCTTTCCAGATGTGAAAGCTGCCCGTGTCACACTCACTCATGCCCCATACCATCAGAGAGGCAGGCTTATGAACTGAGCGCTCAGAACAACTTGGGTTGTCCTTGTCCTCTTTAGTCTGGATGGCATGGTGTCCCAGTCTCCCAGAAAGAACTGGTCAGATTTGACACAGAACAGTTTTCCACTTTGCCACAGTTCATTTTAAATGAGCCTTGGCTCCAGAGAAAACACTTGTGCTTCTGGATCATGGTTAGATATGATATTCTTTTTTGACCTATAGAGTTTTATTTGGCAATGGCGAATGGCCCGGTGGATTTTGTTCACCGACAAGGTTTTCTGAGCCCTGGTTACTCTCTAAGCGAGGGTTCAGGGTTTGAGAAGCGGACTGCCTCAAATAAACCCGGGCTCGGTCCAGCTTGTTTTGTTGTACTGCCCTCTGTTTCTCTTATGAAACAGAATTAAACTGTTGGCAGTGGGTTGAAAGCTCAGGGATATATCTGGTGCATAATCACACCTCCCATTGGATTCTAATGAATGTTAAATGACTTTTTCTCCAAGTTAGACCAATGCAAAGAATGTTTTGATATAATTATAAGAGTGATATCAGAAAAAAGGAGCTTGGTTACTCGGGAGGAGCTCAAAGTAGAGCCGCTGCTCCTCAACATCGAGAGGAGCCAGCTGAGGTGGCTCGGGCATCTGTTTCGGATGCCTCCTGGATGCCTCCCTAGGGTGGTGTTCTGGGCATGTCCCACTGGGAGGAGACCCCGGGGAAGACCTAGGACACGCTGGAGGGACTATGTCTCTCGGCTGACTGGATGATTTTAACAGGACAAAGTAAAAGTCATTCTTTGCGACACAGATAATGTGATCAATAATATTGTAATAATGATACATTTGCGATTTATTATTATAACAATATTATTGATCACAATGTCTTTGTTCAGTTTGTATGAATCACTTTTTTGCTTTTTGTTCATGTAACCTACAATATTGTTATGAATTTTGCAGAAGAAACATAGTAATGGCTCTATGAATAATGAAAACAACCTGAAATGAAGCAGTGCAATTTAATCCAAAGAAAGCACTGCTCTGTCAACAATCAATCAGTCTTATGTTAATATAAATCTCTTAACTCTTTTCTTAAAAATGTTTTTTCCCGTTTGTGTTTTTGTCTTAGATCCAGAAATGGCCGCTCGTCTGCTGTTTCCACTGATCGTCCTCTCTCTGCCGCCTCTGGTCGTCAACATCCACAACTCATCCTCCGGAGGTAATTTACAGGAGCTTTTGTTCCGATAAACAA
Organism: Perccottus glenii; assembly: GCA_024416835.2. Lineage (NCBI taxonomy): Eukaryota > Metazoa > Chordata > Actinopteri > Gobiiformes > Odontobutidae > Perccottus > Perccottus glenii. The sequence continues at coordinate 2,739,548 of CM044551.2, forward strand.
ACAGTACATGTCTCTCGTCTCTTTAATGTCCTTCCACATTATTCCACTCGGCTCTGATCGGCTGTTCTTCTTCTTCTGTGGTGTTTTATTTTCCAGGCTGTGGCATCATTAAACCCCCGAGAGAAGGAGGCATCCGCTACAGAGGCCTCACACAGGAGCAGGTACCTCTCACCTGTCCCTCACTTTCTCATTTTCTCATTCTCATTTTTTTCTCAAGAAAAGCAGCAAATAAAAGTCAACAAATAAAAGTCAACAAAGTTAATAAAGAAAATAAAGAGCTGTAAGACGATGAGTTTATATAAAACAGGAAACAGCTGTTGATGATAAAAGGACACTTGTTGCTGTTTATTATTTGTTTTGTGTTCACTGTTGGAAGTGGGACAGTATTTTAAAACACTTCTTGTATTGTACCATTCCAATAAACGTTTTTAAAAGCAGTCTTGAAAAGTCTAATTCTTTCATTATAAGTCTCTGTTTGCTGCTCCTCAGATCCGCAGTATCCAGATCCTGCCGGTGGACTATGAGATCGAGTACATCTGTCGAGGAAACAGAGTCATTGTCGGACCTAAAGTCAGGAAGTGTTTGCCCAACGGCACCTGGACCGACATCAGCCAACACAGCAGCTGTCGTAAGAAACACTCCATATCTTCTGTTCTTACACCAGCTTTCACCGTCGTTTTGTCAATGCTTCTATAAAAGAAAATGTTAAAGCGAAAGCATCTGGACATTTCAAAGTGAAGACGTTTCATCCCTTGTCCAAAAACTCTTTAAATTCTGAGTTCAACCAATACGAGAGCAGAGTTTATATCTCCAGAGGAAAGATTGGACCAGGCTGTTCTGGTCTCATAGTCGTTACCGTGAAAGGAAAGTGAGACTCAGAGTTGTTAGTCGTTTCTATAAAACTCAGTCCTTTAGAGATAAAGATCTTGAGTGCTGAACTTGGACTCGAGTCATTAGCCTCATTTTAGCGACTTGTGACTTGACTAGAACTCAACCTGGCTTTCTGATGTCTTGGACTTGGACTCAGACTTGTTCATTCTTCTTAGACGAAAGCACTTGTGACTCTACTCAGACTTAGACACAGACTTAGACTCGGGCTTGGACTCAAACTTAGACTCGGACTTGTGAACCGATGACTCATACTTAGACCTGGACTTAGACTGAGAATTGTGGACCGATGACTCAGACTTGTGACCAGACTTGTGGACCAATAACTCAGATTTAAGGACCAATGACTCAGACTTGTGACCGGACTTGTGGACCAATAACTCATATTTAAGGACCGATGACTCAGACTTGTGACCGGACTTGTGGACCGATAACTCAGACTTAAGAACCGATGACTCAGACTTAGATCCGGACATAGACTCAGACTTGTGATCTGATAACTTGGACTTAGACCTGGACTTAGACTCAGACTTGTGACCGGACTTGTGAACCGATGACTCAGACTTGTGACCGGACTTGTGGACCGATAACTCAGATATAAGGACCAATGACTCAGACTTGTGACCGGACTTGTGGACCGATAACTCAGACTTAAGAACCGATGACTCAGACTTAGATCCGGACATAGACTCAGACTTGTGATCTGATAACTTGGACTTAGACCTGGATTTAGACTCAGACTTGTGACAAGACTTGTGAACCTATGACTTGGACTTAGACTCAGACTTGTGACCGGACTTGTGAACCTATGACTTGGACTTAGACTCAGACTTGTGACCGGACTTGTGAACCTATGACTTGGACTTAGACTCAGACTTGTGACCGGACTTGTGAACCGATGACTCAGACTTGTGACCGGACTTGTGGACCGATAACTCAGATATAAGGACCAATGACTCAGACTTGTGACCGGACTTGTGGACCGATAACTCAGACTTAAGAACCGATGACTCAGACTTAGATCCGGACATAGACTCAGACTTGTGATCTGATAACTTGGACTTAGACCTGGATTTAGACTCAGACTTGTGACCGGACTTGTGAACCTATGACTTGGACTTAGACTCAGACTTGTGACCGGACTTGTGAACCGATGACTTGGACTTAGACTCAGACTTAGATTTAGACTTGGATTCAGAGTCTAGGATTTAGACTTGTGCTTGGCCTCAGTAATTTCAGATGTATAGAGTTATCTTCAATTAATCAGTCACTTATTTGAAATATTTTCTCAGAAAACTTAACATGAAACTGCTTTTTTCTTACTTTTATTCAGTTTTTATTTAACACAGCTGTAATAAATGTATCACAACAACAGAAACTCTCACTGACGACATCTCCCTCCGATCTGTGCTTCGTGTGGGTTTAGTCTCGAGCTGGATTTAACAGCATCATCCGTGCTCCTAAAGTCTTGTGTTGAGATTTTGCTGCGTGTCTTGGCTGCCGCTTGTGTGGGACAATAAATCCTGAATTTAAATGCATCCAAGCTCTCTCTGTGAGCAAACATTGTCCAATCAGATCTCTGGATTCTCGTGCTGTTGTTTAGGCTCAGAGTTAACTCCTAAACGTGTCCCAGGAGTGAACGGTTTCGCAGCAGAGCAGACTTTAGCGAGGCTTCTGTAAGAACAGCCTGTCTTCTGCAGAGTCAAGTGTTCAAGAGCTGCTAACGAATGAAAATAAAACACACTCTTTTGTGAAACGGGAATCATTTAATCTAAAAATGTTAAAGGCCAGTAAAGCATCAACTTTGTGTGGTCTTTGTGTGGTCCAGGTTTTGTTTGATCTGGTTTTCTCTTGGAACTAGTCCTGGTTAAGTCTTAGTTTAGAAAAAAATCTTTGAAAATGGACCAAATTAATATTAGTATCTTTCCAGTTAAACAGCTTAGCATTACTTTGCCTGTGTATGTTTCCTTTCCTTTTCTTTTGTGCTTGTAAAAGGACTTAATGAGACCTCTGGACCTTCTTAAGTCTTGTTGGGTCATAAGCAGCAACAAAAATGTACTGTAGTACTTTGGGAATACCTCGGCTTCTGGTCCACTTTAATAACCGTGTAGCTTAACACTGCATTTACTGCATACCGTCTGCTGATTGGCCGATATATATTCTAACTTTAGCAATAACGATAACATCAAATGTAAATGCGTCTTATTCCCTAAAGCAAAGCTAGCATCTAAGTTTTTTTTAACATTAAACCAGGCTGAACATCCTAATAAGAATCTTTCAGAGCTTACAGAAGAACAATCTTTGAAAACTGCTCCATCAGACTCTGGCTTCTCTGACTTTTATGTAAAACAAGACCATCTCTGAGTAGACGGTTCGTAAAGTATCCTGGTTTACAAAAATAAATCCTTGTTGGACTCACAGACAGAGCTAATGATTCACACTCGGAGCTGGATTCTCATTGTCCTACTTCTCTCAGAGTTTTTTGGCGCCGCATTTAATGAAGGATTCTCCAGAGGTCGACGCATAAACAACTTTTACATCAAACGCCGGCGGCAGATTTGAACAAATGCCTTAGAAATAATGAGTGAGAGTAATTAGTGTTTCATTTGTGATTTATTTTAAACGCACATCACACGGAGCTAAGCCTCGAAGCTTTAAAGACGACACACACTTTGACATCTTCAGTGTTCGTCTTTTGTCTGGAATCACAGAAACAATGGGATTTACTAATGACTGTTATTACTGCGGACAATTTAGCAACAATCAAAGTCAAGACAAGTCTGAGAAAGAAAAAGAGCTGCAAGTATGGTTTTAAAATGGTCTGTAAATGGCTTTTAAGAAATTCGTTTGTGTAGGCTTTTATTCGGTTTAATCTTAAGCTCAATGTCTTTTTGAGTAAAATGTATTTAGATTAATTAGAGTCCAAACTTTTTGCAAAAGAAAGTTTTCAAGGGCTGACAGTCTCTTTCTTATTCCACAAGATTTTAGTTGGATTTGAACAGGTTTTAGATGGATTTGAACAGGTTTTGGTTGGATTTAACAGGTTTTAATTGGATTTGAACAAGTTTCAGATGGATCTGAACAGGTTTTAGATGGATCTGAACAGGTTTCAGATAGATCTGAACAGGTTTTAGGTGGATCTGAACAGGTTTTAGGTGGATCTGAACAGGTTTTAGATGGATCTGAACAGGTTTTAGATGGATTTGAACAGGTTTTAGATGGATCTGAACAGGTTTTAGGTGGATCTGAACAGGTTTTAGGTGGATCTGAACAGGTTTTAGATGGATCTTAACAGGTTTCAGATGGATCTGAACAGGTTTCAGATGGATCTGCACAGGTTTTAGATAGATCTGAACAGGTTTCAGATGGATCTGAACAGGTTTCAGATGGATCTGCACAGGTTTTAGATAGATCTGAACAGGTTTCAGATGGATCTGAACAGGTTTCAGATGGATCTGTACAGGTTTTAGATAGATCTGAACAGGTTTTAGATGGATTTGAACAGGTTTTAGATAGATCTGAACAGGTTTTAGATGGATTTGAACAGGTTTTAGATGGATTTGAACAGGTTTTAGATAGATCTGAACAGGTTTTAGATGGATTTGAACAGAATTAAATTAGATTAAATTAAGTTGGAACAATCAGAAGTTGTATCTAAAGCTGTGACAAAGCTGCTGATGTTTGGGCCATAAACAATACATTTTATCTCTGATGCTAAAGGCCGTATAAACTCTCACCGTGTGCCATGTTTGGCCCTTGGACCAGACTTTAGACACGTCTGAATAAGAGTGACTGTTCAGCGTAGCCTTGTTGAGATCTGTCTGGGCCCCGCCTGAAGCTGGATTATAAAATTAGCGAGGTTCTTTTGGGTATAACGTCCAGTTTGTTCTTATTTTATTGGAATCATACATCAACATTTGTCCTTCTCATGTTTGTTCTTTTAAGCTCCTGTGAACAACTCATTCAACCCAGCAGGGACAAATCTCAACGAAATACTGGTTTGTTTTGAAAAGCTAAGGCGCAACATTAAAATTCTTGATTATCTCAGTTCCACTTCATTTATTTCATTTCATTTATTCATTTAGCAGACGCTTTTATCCAAAGCGACTTACATTACATTACCAGTGTTACAGTCACTGGAGGCAAGGTGGGTTAAGTGTCTTGCCCAAGGACACAACGACAGTATGAACTGTGGGGAGAGCGGGAATCGAACCGCCTACCTTCCGGTTGAAAGACGACCGCTCTACCCACTGAGCTACTGCCGCCCCCACTTAATATTTTTTTCCCTGTTTGAAGCCATCTGTTGTTTGTTTTGTGTTTATTCTCAGCAGAAGGCAGTCGTGGGTGATTTAGTCTATAAATAGCTCTGTTTTTGCTGGAATCAGGTTAAAAGAGGGAAAACCCCATAATAAACTGGGGCTGTGGTGCATTCACTGACAGTATGACCAGTTCCAGCAGCTCTGATGACTTTTTGACCAGAGGCCCTCCAACCCTCTCTGTTTCCCCCTCTGTCCCGTCAGTGCTGGTGTGCCCGCGGGTCTGGACCTCTCTGGAGAACGGCCGGGTCTCGGTGGTCCCGCCCGGACCCCCAGTGGAGGACACAATGCTCTACTACAGCTGCCACGCGGGCTTCATCCTGGAGGGACGCAACAGCAGCCACTGCACCAAACTGGGCAAATGGGACGCGCCCAAACCCACCTGCCTCTGTGAGTGACCTCACAGACCTTTCACAATTTAGCCATTTTCTCCCGTTCTGTCCACACTACGGCTAAGTAACAGTGGAGTGTGAAGGTTGGACCAACACTCATTATTCTATTAATATTAATAACAGTATCAGAGCTACCATTGGAAAGCTTTCAAGAGTTAATGCCAACGGTAAATGTCACTGTTATGCCGTGTTCTTTTTTGCACATTCCTCACCGGCTCATGGATTTGGTGTTTAGGAACTCCAACCAAAAGAAAGAATAAAACAAATCCTTTAATCACTGGCCAATGGATGTTTAATGAACAGTTCTGCAAAAACAGATTCATGATTCATAAACCAGGTCTAAACCAGGTCTAAACCAGAACTAAACCAGGACTAAACCAGCTCTAAACCAGGTCTAAACCAGGTCTAAACCAGGTCTAAACCAGGACTAAACCAGCTCTAAACCAGGTCTAAACCAGGACTAAACCAGGACTAAACCAGGACTAAACCAGGACTAAACCAGGTCTAAACCAGGACTAAACCAGGACTAAACCAGGACTAAACCAGGTCTAAACCAGGACTAAACCAGGTCTAAACCAGGTCTAAACCAGGACTAAACCAGGTCTAAACCAGGACTAAACCAGGTCTAAACCAGGACTAAACCAGGTCTAAACCAGGTCTAAACCAGGACTAAACCAGGTCTAAACCAGGACTAAACCAGGTCTAAACCAGGTCTAAACCAGGTCTAAACAGGTCTAAACCAGGACTAAACCAGGTCTAAACAGGTCTAAACCAGGTCTAAACCAGGTCTAAACCAGGTCTAAACAGGTCTAAACCAGGACTAAACCAGGTCTAAACAGGTCTAAACCAGGACTAAACCAAAACTAAACCAGAACTAAACCAGAACTAAACCAGGACTAAACCAGGACTAAACCAGGACAAAACCAGGACAAAACCAGGTCTAAACCAGGACTAAACCAAAACTAAACCAGAACTAAACCAGGACTAAACCAGAACTAAACCAGGTCTAAACCAGGTCTAAACCAGGTCTAAACCAAAACTAAACCAAGTCTAAACCAGGACTAAACCAGGTCTAAACCAGGTCTAAACCAGGTCTAAACCAAAACTAAACCAAGTCTAAACCAGAACTAAACCAGAACTAAACCAGAACTAAACCAGGACTAAACCAGGACTAAACCAGGACTAAACCAGGTCTAAACCAGGACTAAACCAAAACTAAACCAGGACTAAACCAGGACTAAACCAGGTCTAAACCAAAACTAAACCAAGTCTAAACCAGGTCTAAACCAAAACTAAACCAGGTCTAAACCAGGTCTAAACAGGTCTAAACCAGGACTAAACCAGGTCTAAACAGGTCTAAACCAGGACTAAACCAAAACTAAACCAGAACTAAACCAGAACTAAACCAGGACTAAACCAGGACTAAACCAAAACTAAACCAGAACTAAACCAGGACTAAACCAGAACTAAACCAGGTCTAAACCAGGACTAAACCAGGTCTAAACCAGGTCTAAACCAGGTCTAAACCAAAACTAAACCAAGTCTAAACCAGAACTAAACCAGAACTAAACCAGGACTAAACCAGGACTAAACCAGGACTAAACCAGGTCTAAACCAGGACTAAACCAAAACTAAACCAGGTCTAAACCAGGTCTCAACCAGAACTAAACCAGGTCTAAACCAGGACAAAACCAGGACAAAACCAGGTCTAAACCAGGACTAAACCAAAACTAAACCAGAACTAAACCAGGACTAAACCAGAACTAAACCAGGTCTAAACCAGGACTAAACCAGGTCTAAACCAGGTCTAAACCAGGTCTAAACCAAAACTAAACCAAGTCTAAACCAGAACTAAACCAGAACTAAACCAGGACTAAACCAGGACTAAACCAGGACTAAACCAGGTCTAAACCAGGTCTAAACCAAAACTAAACCAAGTCTAAACCAGGTCTAAACCAAAACTAAACCAAGTCTAAACCAAAACTAAACCAGGACTAAACCAGGTCTAAACTAGGACTAAACCAGGACTAAACCAGAACAAAACCAGGTTTAAACCAGGACTAAACCAGGTCTAAACCAGGTCTTTCCAAGGGCTCAACTGAGGCTCAGTGTGTTCTGAAATAAATTAAAAACATATTATTCACATATATTTCTCTGAATCGTTTCTGTAAAAAGGAGCTTGTTTGCAGAGAATTTGATAAAACAAGCAGCAAAAGCCCAGAATGTAGTGTTTTACAGATAATAACCAACACCTGCTTCACTGATGCTGCGTTGCTAGGAGACAATTGATCCGACCAATCAGAGCGCAGTCCTCGGAGGTGTAGCCTGTAAACCAGACGCAGCTCTGAGATGAATGAGAAGAGTAATCTGTGGAGAGTTCATGGACAACATCATCCGACAAAACACAGAGGATTTAAACCAAAATCTGTATCTGTTTCTGTTTCTGTTTCTGTCTGCTGGTTTCTAGTCATTTTTATTAAAATGAGACGTTTTATACCAAAAATCAAAGTGTAAAAATGTTTTCAAAGGTCCGTGCAGTGTATTTCTAAAGAGACCCCAGCTCAAAACAAAACCGACCTGCACACATTTTATTTTCACTTTGATTAAACTACAGCTGCTGGTCATTTAATTAGAATATCATCAAAAAGTTGATTTATTTCACTAATTCCATTCAAAAAGTCAAACCTGAATATTAAATTTATTCATTACACACAGGCTGATATATTTCTAATGTTTTTTCTTTAGTTTTGATGATTATAACTGACAACTAAGGAAAATCCCAAATTCAAAAGAAAATTAGAATATTGTGAAAAGGTTCAATATTGAAGAACCCTGGTGCCACACTCTAATCAGCTAATGAACTCAAAACACCTGCAAAGGCCTTTGTCTCTCAGTCTAGTTCTGTCACAGTTCGGCTACACAATCATGGGGAAGACTGCTGATTTGACAATTGTCCAAAAGACAACCATTGACACCTTGCACAAAGAAGGCAAGACACAAAAGGTCATTGCAAAAGAGTCTGTCTGTTCACAGAGCCCTGTGTCCAAACACATCAAACTGGAGAGGCAAAGGGAAGGAAAGATGTGGTAGAAAAAAGTGTACAAGCAATAGTAATAACTGCACCCTTTAGAGGATTGTGAAACAAAATCCATTCAAAAACGTGGGTGAGATTCAGAAAGAGTGCACTGCAGCTGGAGTCACCACTGCACACAGACGTATGCAAGACATGGGTTTCAGCTTCACATTTCTTTTGTGTCAAGCCCCTCTTGAACAACAGACAGCTTCAGAAGCATCTCGTCTGGGCTAAAGACAAAAAGGACTGGACTGCTGCTGAGGGGTCCAAAGTTATGTTCTCTGATGAAATCAGGGTCCCAGAGTCTGGAGGAAGAGAGGAGAGACTTGAGTTCCAGTGTAAAGTTTCCACAGTCAGTGAAGGTTTAGAGTACCATGTCATCCCCTGGTGTTGGTCCACTGTGTTTTCTGTACAGCCGTACACCAGGAAGTTTTACAGCACTTCATGCTTCCTGCTGCTGACCAACTTTATGAAGATGCAGATTTAATTTTCCAACAGGACTTGGCGCCTGCACACAGTGCCAAAGCAACCAGTGCCTGGTTTAAGGACCATGGTGTCCTTGTTCTTAACTGACCAACAAACTCGCCTGACCTTAACCCAAGAGAAAATCTGTGGGGTATTGTGAAGAGGATGATGAGATATGCCAGACCCAACAATGAAGAAGAGCTGTAGGACACTCTCATCAGACCTGAGCAGTGCCACAGACTGATCGACTCCATGCCACGCTGCATTACTGCAGTAATCACTAATTCAGACAAAAGAAGCCCCGACTAAGTATTGAGTGCTGTACATGTTCATACTTTTCAGTTGCTCAAGATTTCAAAAAATCCTTTCCTTGTATTGTTTATAAGTAATATTCTATCTTTCTGAGATACTCAATTTGGGATTTTCCTTAGTTGTCAGTTCTAATCATCAAAATTAAAGAGAAAAACATTTGAAATATATCAGTCTGTGTGTAATAAATAAATATTATATACAAGTTTCACTTTTTGAATAGAATTAGTGAAATAAATAAACTTTTTAATGATATTCTCAATAAATGCCCAAGCACCTGTATACATGATGGAATTACATAGTTCTATTCACTCTGCTTCAGGACCAACGTAGTGTAGCACTGCCCTCTGCTGGACACACAGAGCATGTACTCTTAAATGCCAAAGCTGCTTTTCTGAAACTAGGACAAACATTATAAAGACTTAAAAAGAACAGACATCTTACATTTCTTGCAAAAGTAGAACTCTATTTATTACTTTTATAAATGTGCCTTTTGTTCTGATCCTACTCTGTCTTTTTCTTTGTGTTATCATTTGTTTAAAGTGTCCTTTGTTTTATTGCAGTTGTATGAAGAACAGTGTTTAGGATTTAGTTTTCCGTTAATGTTTTTTAGTGCCTCAAAGTATTTTTTTAGTGTAATGCTGAGAATGTGTGTGTATAGTTGAAATAAAAAATGAAATAACTGTAAACTTGAGCCTCTCGTCTTGAAAACAGATTGTTTGGCTCAGGTTTAACTAAAGGTCTTTGATGCAATAGAATGCCATTAAATCTAAATTGCATGCTTTTAACTGCAGTATCTACAATTATTCAAAATGCCTTTAAATATTGATAAAATAATGTCAGTGAATCCAGCAGAGGGCGACAGAGACCACTAAACCCACTGCTACATTAGTTTCACAAAAGCTTCACTAGAGGCTTGTTGCTGCTGCCTAAACTTTATTTAAAACTAAGATCAAACACACAAAGCTCTGTATGAGGAGAATTAATACAACAGTTACTGAAAAGAGTCACCTTATATGAACTTTTTAAAAGGATATTTACACTAATATTTTATGTTTTAGTGTTTGACTTGTTTCAAACTGACTACATATTTTAATCATGTCTCTTTTCCATCTCTTTATTTGTCTCCGACAGACGACAGGAACTACACAGGTAAGAACTCTGTTTTATACCAAAGAAATCTATCACCTAATTTAACTTTAAAAAAGGATATTATTAACTTGATCAAAGTCAGCAGTGGTTTGGAACCAAAGCCTTGTTGCTGTGGTGGCTGCAGTCTGAGCAGCTACCACAAGAGGGCAGCAGCCATCTTTGGAAAAATGAAGACGACATTTGTTAAAGTAATGGTAAAAAGAAAATCTCCAAACAAAACATTTAGCTAATTTTTTTAAAGTTTTACTAGCATTTTTTTTTCAATCAAACATCCTAAAAGATCCTTAAAGATTTCCCTTTTTATTTAATATTTTACACGCTGCTTCAGTTGTTGATGTAGAATATTAGACACAGGAGAAGTAAATGGACAATGACCCAGTTGCACCAATAACGTTTTAATTATAAGGTGTATATCTAATAAGGTGTGTTGTTCAGGAGCTTCAGTCTGTGACAGGTGCAGATCCTTTTTGGAGCTTTTCTATCTTTGGGACTAAAGTGAGGGAGGCTTACACAGATGCAATACTGTTACAAACCAAAGGGTTACTGGAGCCTCACAGCGACCCCTACAGGGGCTAAAATGGTCCGTTCTAGCCTCATTTTCTCTGTGGGTACGGTACAGGTGGGTTTGGTTTGAGTTTCGTCTGAGCTGTGTCCAGAGAGAGACGTCTGCTGCAGAAACAGAGAAGTGTCTGTCTCTATTTGAGAAATAAAAATGATTTAAAGCAGACTTTTATAAACGTGGCTCATTGTTAATATTGAATCTAAATCCGAGTAAATGCTGTTGTAGCAGTGAGAGGCTGGAGGAACAGCTGCTGCAGGAAACATTCCACTGTCTCTGTTTATTCCCATCTTTCTGAACATTACATTCATAGAACCGCAGCAGGTTCCTGTCATTTATGGACTCAATATTTGAGACAGGTCCTGATTGAGACAGTGTTTAAATTCATAAAGCCAGAGCTGCTGAGAAACACTGTCGTCGGGAAAAAGTTATTATGATTTCTGTTTGAATATGTTCTTTATCAAAAGAACAAGGAATTTATGTGCTTCTCCTTTTCTCTGGAGTGAGAAACGTTTCAGAACTGACCCACACTGTACCGCTCCAGTGGAAACGAGGGTCCTGTAGCAGATCCACAGACCCCTCACAGCGCCCCCTACAGACACTCAAGAGCTGTACCAACCGACAAAAAGAACAGACTTTTTCCATGAATTTACCTGAAAAAACAACTGGTTCAAAGGTAAACCTAGATCACAGATTAAAATTGTGATTTCATCTAAAATTTAAGAACTTTTGGTGCAACTCGGGAATTATTAGGCTTTAAATACATTGTTAAAGAGTGAGAAATTATTCCAAAAATATTTATACGTCTGAAAACTATTAGCCTACCATTAAAAAAAAAAAGAAAAAAAAAACCCAGATAAAAACTTAAAGTAATCTTTCTTGATTAAATAAAAACTGTTAGTGTTTTTCTCCATCTTTGATTAAAACTAAGCTCATTACAGAAACTCAACACAAGCCTTTTCCTAAATTAACTGAGTAAATATGAAAACACAATCCTCATTAAAATCACTATTTGTCCATTCGTCTGCTGCTTTAATTTGTGTTTTATGAATCCGAGCACAGAGCGAACACAGAGGCTGCTTCGTCATTAACAGAGCCACATTTATCTCACGTTACCTCGTTTAAACGCTCCGTCTTCTGCTAATTGTACTTTTATTGTGCTTTTAATGGGACGGCTGTGTTCCTGTTTGTTTGGACTAATTGTTTTGCCGAGCACCTGCTCGTAATTAAGACAGATTAATGAAGGAGCCGAGGTGTTATAAAAGCAGAAGGAAACGCTAAAGGCTGCTCATTTATTCATTTAAAATTATGCACTCAAATAGGTTTATGGGTTTTCATTTTGAACAACATACTTTCCTTTCAATGTCTTAATTGGAAAAGTTATACAAAGACAAAGCAAGAACTTTTTGAAATCATGTTTTAAGTGTGGGTTAAATTATGAAGGTGTTTATAAAATTATATATATATATATTTAAAAATAATTTGTCTGTCTTCTCTCTGGTCTCGGTCTGTCCTCTCTCTGGTCTCGGTCTGTCCTCTCTCTGGTCTCGGTCTGTCCTCTCTCTGGACTCGGTCTGTCCTCTCTCTGGTCTCAGTCTGTCCTCTCTCTGGACTCGGTCTGTCCTCTCTCTGGACTCGGTCTATCCTCTCTCTGGTCTCGGTCTGTCCTCTCTCTGGTCTCGGTCTGTCCTCTCTCTGGACTCGGTCTGTCCTCTCTCTGGACTCGGTCTATCCTCTCTCTGGACTCGGTCTATCCTCTCTCTGGACTCGGTCTATCCTCTCTCTGGACTCGGTCTGTCCTCTCTCTGGACTCGGTCTGTCCTCTCTCTGGACTCGGTCTGTCCTCTCTCTGGTCTCGGTCTGTCCTCTCTCTGGACTCGGTCTGTCTTCTCTCTGGACTCGGTCTGTCCTCTCTCTGGTCTCGGTCTGTCCTCTCTCTGGACTCGGTCTGTCCTCTCTCTGGTCTCGGTCTGTCCTCTCTCTGGACTCGGTCTGTCCTCTCTCTGGTCTCGGTCTGTCCTCTCTCTGGACTCGGTCTGTCCTCTCTCTGGACTCGGTCTGTCCTCTCTCTGATCTCGGTCTGTCTTCTCTCTGGTCTCGGTCTGTTCTCTCTCTCTGGTCTCGGTCTGTTCTCTCTCTGGTCTCGGTCTGTCCTCTCTCTCTGGTCTCGGTCTGTTCTCTCTCTGGTCTCGGTCTGTCCTCTCTCTCTGGACTCAGTCTGTTCTCTCTCTGGTCTCGGTCTGTCCTCTCTCTCTGGACTCAGTCTGTTCTCTCTCTGGTCTCGGTCTGTTCTCTCTCTGGTCTCGGTCTGTCCTCTCTCTGGTCTCGGCCCTGTCTCTCTCTGGTCTCGGTCTGTCCTCTCTCTGACTCAGTCTGTCTCTCTCTGGTCTCGGTCTGTCCTCTCTCTCTGGACTCAGTCTGTCCTCTCTCTCTGGACTCAGTCTGTTCTCTCTCTGGTCTCGGTCTGTTCTCTCTCTGGACTCAGTCTGTTCTCTCTCTGGTCTCGGTCTGTTCTCTCTCTGGTCTCGGTCTGTCCTCTCTCTCTGGTCTCGGTCTGTTCTCTCTCTGGTCTCGGTCTGTCCTCTCTCTCTGGTCTCGGTCTGTCCTCTCTCTGGACTCGGTCTGTCCTCTCTCTTGTCTCGGTCTGTTCTCTCTCTGGTCTCGGTCTGTTCTCTCTCTGGTCTCGGTCTGTTCTCTCTCTGGACTCGGTCTGTCCTCTCTCTGGACTCGGTCTGTCCTCTCTCTGGACTCGGTCTGTCCTCTCTCTGGACTCAGTCTGTCCTCTCTCTGGACTCGGTCTGTCCTCTCTCTGGTCTCGGTCTGTTCTCTCTCTGGTCTCGGTCTGTTCTCTCTCTGGTCTCGGTCTGTTCTCTCTCTGGACTCGGTCTGTTCTCTCTCTGGTCTCGGTCTGTTCTCTCTCTGGACTCGGTCTGTCCTCTCTCTGGACTCAGTCTGTCCTCTCTCTGGACTCAGTCTGTCCTCTCTCTGGACTCAGTCTGTCCTCTCTCTCTGGACTCAGTCTGTCCTCTCTCTCTGGACTCAGTCTGTCCTCTCTCTCTGGACTCAGTCTGTCCTCTCTCTCTGGGCTCAGTTTGATGTTTTTTCACTTTTGTATTTGCAATGCCACAGGAAAGAGATAAGAACAGCAATAAACTTAGCACAAGTCTTTCTTATTTTTACCAGAATGTAACAAAAAAGTCAGTCTGAACCTGAGGCGGACTTTTTAAATAATCTTGTGCAGGGAAACTCCTCTATTCTGGTCTTAAGTCAGTGGCTTTGGGCAAAGGTTTGAAAAGTCCCAAGTCCTGAGTCAGACGGAGCATTTTAATCCTTAAGTAAAGACTACATTAAAAGTGAGCTTATCTGTTTTGTCAGGGCCTTTTACAAAGAACGAGTCCAAAATCTGAGTGTTTTTGTGATTCCTGGCTGAGATGTTAAATAGATTCATTATTGCTGCAGCAGGGCCTGGCCTCTTGCTCCGTTCTGTCGCCACATTAGATCCAGTGTTGAGTCTCAGCCCTGTTACAGTGCATCCAGGCTCACTACAGAGGAACAAATACTCTATAATGAGTACACACAGCGCATCATTAGAGCGGTTTAATGAGGAAGAGTAGCACTAGCGAGGCCAAAAGTCAAAACTAAACTGTGGCTTTTAATCTAAGAACACAAAGTAATGAGGGGCCACTTTAACTTTGCTCTCGTCTTGACATTTATACATCTGTGGGCCAAACATGGTATTCCATTTAGTAAAGCTTCAGTGTTTTTGTTCAGCTTTTTACACGGTCCACCTTCAGGAATGATTTCAAAGATATCTATATTCACAAAAGCTAGAGTAACTGGATGCCATTGACAGAAATATTGTTGAATTATTTCTATACGGCTTTATAAAAATACCTTACTTTGTTTGTCTTTGTTTGACAAAAACAAAAAGAAAAAAGAGTTCAGGCTACTTGGCAGTCACAGCATTAGTTGTAGTTATAGCCTATATGTAGCTAGTGATGCTAACAGCCAGAAAAGTAACAATAAAGACCCTATAATCCACCAATCAAGGTTTTATTTAAGACCAAACCAAGACTGAATAACAAAATAATAATAATAATAATATAATAATAAAGGTTATTTATATAGCACATTTCATATGACAAGCATAGACTCAAAGTTTTAAAAGAAGACACAGTAGAAGCACATTTGAGGAAAGGTGGAAGAGAGCTTCAAAGTTTAGTTGCGTAGCTGATAGAAGACAGATCTGGACTCTACTCGGGACAGATAAAGACTTGACTGGACAAGCGGAGGAGTTTTTGTGTTCTGGGAGCATGTCAGAAATATAAGCACGAGCTAAGCCATGTAAAAACCAAATAATAAAACTTTAAAAACAATTCTCTGTTTATAAATACAAAACAAAAACAAGGACCAAAGTATAAGACAAACCAAGCTTTTAAGTAATGATAACTAAATGCTCCTTTATTGGTCCAGCTCTAGATCGTGTTCACATTTTTAAAGATCAGCTCACATTAATTTCAAATGAGATGTGTCTGGTGCATTCATATCCCACAGAGAGGCTCACAGTCAGTGGTAGATGCAGACCGAGTTGACCTTTGTCCTGCGGAGAATCCACCGACAGCTCAGTTAAAACTGTCTCAAACAGGGATATTCAAGTTAATGTCTGATGAGTTCTATAACATGTATGTAAATGTGGCTGTAGTACCACACCTGGCCATTGTGACCCATTCATGTTTGTAGCAAAGTAAATAAGTCTAAACTCCTCGTATTTAAACCTATTTCCACTAAAATCAATACTACCTGACAGGGCCGCGGGAAGTAATTTTGAACAGGGGGTGCTGTGAATTTTTTTTTTTTTTTTGACAAAAAACCTATGAGCCTATAGGCCTATTTAAAATACATTTTAAAAATAAATACATTGAGATTTACTACTTTATTGTCATATACACTTCAGTGCACAGCCAGCCGGGGTCTGAAACACAGACATCAGTTCTCAGATATGCGCAATGCGCTATTAATCTGAAGCAGAATAAGACATAGCCTATACATACGTGCAACTTATTTAGATCAACAAATAATATTACAACAAAATATAATATTAATCAAGCTTCACAATAACGCTAAAACAACGCTGACAATTTTGGTCAGCTGGCTTGAGTCACTGCACGTTTGTCACACGCAACTCTATTAACTCTAGAATCTTTTTACGCACACCACAAGGAAATAATCTCTGACTATTTAAGCAATTTGTTTATTGAACAGTTCTCCACATCCATTAAGCAAAAAACACACGCACAGTATAAAGCTTTCTGTCTCCATCTCCAACCTTTTTACACAAACCACAAGGAAATAATCTCCGACTATTTAAACGTTATTTAACAGTTCTCCACAACCATTACGCAAAGAACACACGAACGAAATAATACTCTCCATCTCCATCCCCACCACCTTACAAAAATACTATAGTGCACTACTTACAATTGCTTTGCTAGTCAAAGCTGATCCCACACTTGTTGCAAAAAAAATAAATGTTTACAAGCGCGCAGCACCATGCTCTTACCTGAGCTACATGCAGGCGGGGTGCCCTGGTTACAGGTGTCGAGGTGCGCTCTGGGGTCGTGGAGATAAAGTCTCTCATGAGGGGACGAATGTCCAGGAGTTCAGAATGTCTGTGTTGGTATGCATCAGCGAAGGTGTGCGAGTCTTTTCTGGGTCATGGTGCTCCATGTCTTCAAAACGCAAGGCGGAGAAAGTGCGTTCGGATGAGGCCAGGAGATGGGTAGGCACAGACATAACTCGATCAGTTTTTCTATCTCTGAAAACATGGCTCTTGTTTGTGGCTGGAGCTTTATCAAACATGATGCTAAATCTTGGACTGTGACACACATAAACCTCTGTCTTTTGTGACATCGGCAAGCTGCTTGGCGATGCTTGGCCTAAGCATTTTGAGCTGGAGTTCAAGGCGGTGACCTGCCTGCCTGGCGTTGACCACGTAACTTCGAACCTGATGATTAGGCCTCAAAATATGAAATAAAATCCAAAAGAATACGTAATAGCCTACGTGTGTCAAAATCATTTTCTAAAATATTCATAAGGAATTTATAAATTGTGCAAAATATTTTAATAGATCTACATTTTTTTTAATCTCCCTCTCGTCTCTAGGGGGTGCTGCAGCACCCCCAGCACCCCCACTTCCCGTGGCCATGCTACCTGACCAATCATAATCATTTATCTAAAATGTGAAACGGAGATTCAAAGTGACCGAGGAACAGAAGAAGAACAGGTTTGTGCTTCGGCCTTTATTCTCCTCCAGGACAGACTGGGGTGTGTTTTTTTGGCATAACACCATTTGTTAAAGCTCCACTACCTGATTTTCCTTTTAACCTTATTGTTTCAGAGCTCTTTTTTACAAACTTGTAACAAATATTGCGCCGCTGCTGATATGTGCCCTCTGCTGGCTAAAAATTACACAGGGTTTCCTTAAAAAAATCTGATGATTAGCTTGAGGCTAGTGGTCCACACAACATTGGATCAATGGCAATGGAAAATCCTACTGAGAAAGTTTCTATTCCAGTGCTAGTCCTACTTACAGAGAAACAGCACTAAAAAGAAAAACTAAAGCAAAGCAAAGATAAATATTTTCAAAGCACTTCCCTGAATCAGAAGTTAAAGGTTAGCTCTTAACTTTGGTTTAATGAAATATATTATGTAGTATTTAAACAAAACTCCAACCAGTGTTTCTTTAACGACAGCCTCTCGAGTGTCTCTGAGCTGACGGTCGGCTGCTCGTTTCTTGATTTATTTCTCTGCTTTACTTCTCGTTATTGTCCTTCCTCCAATATGAACTTGTTTTGCTTCATTAGACACTGAATCCTTTGAGCCTTGTTTTAACAAGTTTAACTGCACAGCCAACGTCCACAGCAGTCGTTTGGATTATTAACTCCACTTTTATTGAATTTTATGCAGCACATGTTGAAGGGCTTTAATTGCAGAGTTTTTTTTATGACTCACTGTGTCAGTCGGTGCAGTTCGAAATTTGTCTTATGTAACTTGTTTATTTGTTAATTATAAAACCACAAAATCTAAGGCTAAATCTAAAATCTAAAACTAAATCTAAAGCTACATAGTGTATGGAGACAGGGGTGACATCTCAGACAGCTCCAGAGCCATTTATAACAGGTTTGGCCAAAAATAAAGTGCTCGAACTGTTTAGAGAAGTGGTTAATTAAATGTATGTTTGGGCTGGTGAACAGTGATAGTAATCTGATAGAATTCAAACCAATCCTGTTATATACAGTTCAGAAGTTACTGAGGCAGACCCTAGGCAGAATTTGTAATTTTTTTAGATTTTAGATTTTTCAGAGAATATGAATAATAACACAATAACTTTTCTGTCACTCATAGTTAGTGTTTGGGTGAAGCCATTTATTGTCAAACAACTGTGTTTACTATTTTTCAATCATAATGACAACAGAAACCACCCAAATGACCCTGATCATAAGTTTACACACCCTGGTGATTTTGACCTGATAACATGCACAAGTGACACAAACAGGTTTGAATGGCTACTTAAGGTAACCATCCTCACCTGTGATCTGTCTGTGTGTAATCAGTGTGTGTGTGTGTAAAAGGTCAGTGAGTTTCTGGACTCCTGACAGACCCTTGCATCTTTCATTCAGTGCTGCACGGATGTTTCTGTCTGAGTCATGGGAAAAGCAAAATAATTGTCCAAGGATCTGTGGGAAAAGGTAAGTGAACTGTATAAAACAGGAAAGGGATATAAAAAAAATATCCAAGCAACTGAGAATGCCAATCAGCAGTGTTCAAACTCTAATAAAGAAGTGGAAAATGAGGGATTCTGTTGAAACCAAACCAAGGTCAGGTAGACCAACAAACATTTCAGCCACAACTGCCAAGAAAATTGTTCGGGATGCAAAGAAAACCCCACAAATAACTTCAGCTGAAATACAGGACTCTCTGAAAAAGTAGTGTGGTTGTTTTAAGATGCACAATAAGGAGGCACTGCATTGTTGAGAAAACCATTACTACACAAATACCACAATACACAATACACCAAACAGGACAGAGACAAGCCTCAGAACGTCTGGGACAAGGTCATTTGGAGTGATGAGACCAAAATCGAACTTTTTGACCACAACCATAAACTTTATCTTTGAAGAGGAGTCAACAAGGACTATGATGAAAGGTACACAGTCCTACTGTGAAACATGGAGGTGGATCTGATGTTTTGGGGATGTGTGAGCTACAAAGCCACGGGAAAAGATGAATGCAGCAAGTTATCAGAAAAAAATTTGCACTCATCAGAAGCTGCACATGGGACGTACTTAGACGTTCCAACATAACAACGATCCAAAGAACAAGGCTTAGTCGACCTGTCATTGGCTACAGCAGCATAAAGTGAAGGTTCTGCCCATCTCCTGACCTCAATATCATTGAGCCACTCTGGGGAAATCTCAAATGTGCAGTTTATCAAAACAGCCCAAGAATTTACAGGAACTGGAGGCTTATTGCCAAAAAGAATGGGCAGCTTTACCATCTGAGAAAATAAAGAGCCTCATCCACAACTACCACAAAAGAATTCAAGCTGTCATTGATGTTAAAGGTGGCAATACACGGTATTAAGAACTGGGGTATGTAAACTTATGAGCACAACTATACTCTGCTAACCCTAACCCTTTACACTGGCCACCTGGTGGTGGCTGCCGACAGTGAATTCCCCCACGAGGATAATAAAGTGTTAATAAAAAACAACAACAGGATTTAAGGTTAATAAATAGGTTTCAGTCAGAAACAGTTATACTACATTAATTAAAAGCTGATATGTAGTAGATGAAAGGACTTGGATGCATCAATGTATTGTTTATGAATTGAATCATGGACCAATAAAACTGAATCTTGAGATTTACATTCGTTAAAGCTCGTGGAGATGGATAAAGTCACAATGACACTGAGTACTTTCATTTATTAATATGACAGATTACTGAAGACAGTTTTCTACTGTTCTTTGTCAAAGTCACATGTGTATTAAAGAATTAATAAAATACACCAAAGCTAACTGTCAATCTCTGGTGTCTATTGTTTTCTTATGTTGCAGAGACCACTAGCTGTATTTTGCCTTAGATTTAAGGAAAGTGTTGCTGTGATTTTGAACCATAATCTAATCTTAACCTTGAGTCATCATCAGATCAACATGTTTCTGCTCACAGTTGGTTAAAGCTCTGTCTGAACGTGACATTTGCCTCAGCGTTGGTCTGAAAATCGACTTGGAGTCAAACTGCTGCTAAAGTTCAGGGCTGAATAATTGATGTTTGTTGGAGGTCAGTGAGGAAGAGGAGGAGGAAGGCTCTGCTCGCTGTGAGAGGATCGTTAGCTTCAGATAAACACCACATAATGAGGACTGGTCATGAAGCAGCTTAGGAAACCATTATAGACTCTTAAATATACCATTGTTTAAATTTAAATTTAAAGCATTTAATCCTTATAGTGTCACTTTTGTGGAGCTATACTTTCAGAAACAGTTCATTCATTCAAAACATTTATGAAGCACCATTACATGAGTCCTGTAGATTTGAGTGGGATTTCCAGGGGGCAGTACAGTTATATTATTAATGTGAACAACTGTTTATGACATATTTTCTTAATCTATTATTATTTCTTTTTTTTCTCTAAGAGTCCTCTTTATTTAGTTTACCCCAAACCAAAGAATTCTCGAAAACATGCTTTTCTCAAGGAACACACTAGAGGGCGCTGTTTCCCAAATGCTAATGCTAAGGCTTTTAACTTTCTCAGTGCTTCACATTTGCCCTTCTCGTTTTATTTAGGCGGACAGTATTGTTTCGGTTCATGTTTTTGTTGGCAATTTATGAGGCTCTTCTGGTTTGGGCTTTTGTAGATGTCAGGAGTCAGAGTTCAGGAGGAAAAGCTCTAGGACTTCTGTTTTGAAGGGTTCTCATCAGGAGCATTCACATTTATCTAAGCGTTAACAGAGCGACCACACCAGAGTCCGTTTGAACCGCATCAAACACGGCAAGAGTCTAGCGGACTTTTGTTTTTTTATACATCGTCACGTAATTAACGACAACAGAAGAAAGACATGTCTGAGTTGGTTATAGTCCACTCTTTAGTGCAGCTGTATGCAGTGATTGATCAGTGAAGGACAAGATGGACCCCTGAACAAAAGTTTTGGTGAGAATGACTTCAGTCACAGTTTTGTATTTGCTTGTTTTTGTTGTAGATATCTTTCATGTACTTTCATTATAAATGTTATCTCCTCAGCAGCTCTGTCTGCTCTCTCCCAAGTCCCCTACATAATCAGAGCTGGGGGAAGTTTTTTCATCTCCCCACAGTTTAATATTCAGCCGTGCATGATGTACGACTCCTCTGCAGAGTTTTACAGCAAGAGCGGGTCGGACGTTTTTGGACAAATTATATAACGATGAGACTGTATTGTGTTTTCACTGCAGGGCTAAAAAATACTTGTACAAACTTGTTTAATATAATAATAAAAGCACTAGCATTACTAATAATACAGCCTCTGGAATATATTCATCTACATCCATCTGCTTTATCCTCCAACAGCTTCAACTAAGTGGAAATATAAGTCAGTTTGGAAATATTTTGTTTTGTTCTTATAATAATGGTGATAATTAGTGTCATGGCAAGAAAAAATACAAGGCAAAATGTTAGGACCTAAAAACAAACAGAGAGGTCTGTTTCCAGTTTTAAACAGAGCGGCGCCTGGCCCAACAATAACCCACAACCCTCCCAGAATAATCAAAGAAAAGATAAAGTATCAACTCAGAGTCACTAATGTAGTATTTAAATCTCCCTGACAATGCATAATCAATAGCATGTGGTTTAAAAAATAAATAAATAAATAAATAAAAAGAAATGTACTTGCTTTGTTTTCTTTGTCTGTTCATCTCAAACTGAGATTTAAAAGTGCTCACATCTGTGTTTGTTGTTTGCTCCAATACTTGTTTCCTACTGAACTCTGGCGTCTAACGCAGACGTCTAAACCAGCGCAAACAGGAAGAGCCTCATAAATTAGCAACAAAAATGGATCGTCCAATCAGAGAGCTCCTTCAGACGCAGTAAAGACACACAGACCAAGTTTTGTTCAGAGTACGTTCCTCAGAAAGTGACTCAGATTTAGATTAACACTTAGAAAACTCAGAGTTTCCAAGTTTAACAGACTAAGTTTGGACCTGCTCTTTAAAACTGAGCCACTGTGTAACAACGGTACTGTATTGTGTTTTTACTGCAGCGTCGGAGAATATTAGTGCAAACTGGTCCTGGGCCAATATCAATAGTAAACCAGCCTCTGCATTACATTCATCTGGATCACATTTGGACCAGGTGCTGTTTACCAGAGCATTTTGTGAAGAAGAATGGCCTCAGAGTTGTAGCATCAGCATTAAAACACCTTACAACCACAGAACGCTGCGTGTAAATGGAGCCACGGTGATTGTCTGAACACGGCGAGTTTCTGTCGAAGCGGTTTAGAGGTGATTTAATTTCCGAAGGACAGTGTCAGCCGCGATCGTGTGTTAGAGCGTGAGCTGCTGAAAATGGGCTGTAAAGTGTGGAGTAGGCCATTATCTCGAAGGCAACGCGGTACAAGCCCCTCATTAGAGCCAACGTGGAACATGTTAGAGTCGGATAATGTGGCGCTTAACCCGCTGTGGGCTGTTAACGCTGAGCTGGGGGCCACACCACTTTAACAGTGGCTCGAAACAAAACAAATTATACAGTCAGATACAGGGCATACACTGCTGCAGGCTTTAACAGGGCCATACAGGAGGTAATGAGCAGCCTATAGCTCACATTTGATTATATAAAAAAATAATGGTTATGCTCTGTTAAAATTTACACAAGATGTATTAGAGCCTAATCTGTGCCAAGTAAAAAGAGGCTTACATTGCTAAAAAAAAACAGCAGCTGTACACCTGGTTAAACCTGTTGAAGACTATGTACCCTGTATTATTTAATGTATATAATAAATCCATTTAAAATATCATAATCTAAAACTGCAAATAATAAACCACATTTTAGCACACCGCATGGAGGATATAATCTTTACTCTCAGTTTCTGACATAAAACCACAGCTGCTTTATGTGTCCACATAATTTTGGACTAGGGTCTAAGACTGGACTTGGACAACTTTTCCCTGATGCCACTGACAATCTTTGTTTTGACTCAGCATCAGTCTCTATGGGCCTGATCTTGCAGCTGGTGAAAGGAGTATGGTTTTGTGCCTCTGTGGGTGTTCTGGTCTAGAAGGAGGCGTGGCTCATTTGTTCTTGAGGCCGAGATACACTGGGCCAAAGACCGACTGAAACCTGGAAACTTTAATCTATTTAAAGACACGGGAGCAGTGCCTAAAAAAGCATAGCGTCACATTTAGCTAGTAGCATCACGTAATTGAAGACCTGGTTCTGGTCGAGTCTCCGGAGCTGGAGTCTTCAGTGAGTCTATGGGGTCTTTTTTATCTGGCTCATCAGAGCGAGCGTGCGGTCAACGATACCAGCATGTCCCAGCAGGGCTGCCATACTCACTCACTCCAAATAGGCTTAAGAAAATGGGCGGCAGTAGCTCAGTGGTAGAGCGGCCGTCCTTCAACCGGAAGGTAGTAGGATCGATTCCCGCTCGCCCCACAGTTCATACTGTCGTTGTGTCCTTGGGCAAGACACTTAACCCACCTTGCCTCCAGTGACTGTAACACTGGTAATGTAATGTAATGTAAGTCGCTTTGGATAAAAGCGTCTGCTAAATGAATAAATGTAAATGTAAATGAAAATGCCAGAAAAAGGTATGACTCTATGCAAAGAATCATTAAATGGATGCTAAAAGGAAATAAAACTATGATGTAAATATTAACATTAAATTATAATAAAAGGTCAAAATTAGGCTAATAACAATATGTTATGACAAAGAAAATAAAACATAAAAAAAAACTAAACCAAACCAGAAAGTATGGTAGGTCAATATTTTTATGGACTTCTGAATAATGGGAAGTTGAATAACATGTTGGAAAAAACTTGTTACATAAATAGAAATGAATGGAAAAGTAAAACTAGAGAATAGTACAGATGTTTTTGATGAAGGGGGCCCTCACTGCCCTGGGCCCTGAAAAACACTGAACAGGCCCTGGAGACAAAGACTTCGTTAAAACACTGCCAGATATATTCAAATCAAATTAACCCAAAAAGAAAGGAAGGAAGAATGGAAGGAATATGAAAAGGAGACACAAGAGTCTTTGAAGCACCGCTGTCTCTGCTGAAAGTGTCTGAACGCGGCTTGTGCGTCAGTCTCTCTCTCGTCTCCCGCTGCTGCAGTGAACCACAGACGCTGCTCTTCTCTCCTCCTCTGTTTATTTCAGACTCTCACCGAGACTACAACCTCCGCTTCTCCTCTTTCTCCTTCCTCTTCACCTGTTTATGTCTCTTCTGTATCCTCTCTCATTTACGCGCCGTTTTCTGACGCAAAGATCCGTGCGTAAAAACTAAGCAGGACGTCAACAAAAACGGAGGATTTTTTTTTCTTTTACAAAGCTTTGGTTCATTTTGGAGAAAGGACAGACGCTGGATGTGACTTTGGAGGAAAACTCATTGCATCGAGTGGCTCTCTTCACGCGCAACACGTTTAAATTTACGCACAAACTGTGGCTTCAGCTCTTGCTTTGTTCTTGGCGCTTGTCTCAAAGAAATCCACTGCTTTATTGTTGCTTTTTGAAGGAGTTACATTTGTAGAAATTGAACTGCAGTGCTTTTCTCCCAAAATAAACGATACATTGCCTTTAGCCTTGAATTACGCAAAGAGACCATGGTATTTATGGCGTTATAGAAAGAAAATGGATAGATTCAAACTTGAATATGAGCGAATTAGACCAAACGGGATCTAAATAGCAGTCTGACCACTTTTTATAATTTTCTTTTTTTTAATCCCTGCACCTACTGTACATTGCCAAAGGACTATAATATGACAAAAGTGGTAAAGAAAAAGCAATTTTAACAATTTTAACAATCTGATGATGTATTTGGTAATAAGGAATACACTTTTTGTGGAATAACTGGATTTTGGGGTTGGACAAAGGAACATGGTTAAATTAAAGACAAGTTTTTTTTTTTTAATGGAGCAAATTGAAATAATGGAATAAAGTCTTTAAAACCAATTTGACACAAGCTCAGAGCAGATCTTAAAGGCACTTTTAGTCAAATACAGAATATGATGAAGCTTAAATATAGTACTAATACTTAAAATAACAAAGCATTGAAAGGTCTTATTGGTTTTAACAGCACTTCATTGTTCATTGTTGGAGTAAATGAATAAAAATAGCTGAAATCTGCAAATCTTTGAAGGAAGCATCCACCTGGCATCTTAAAGCATCCTAAATCTAAAAAGACCCAGTCTTCAGAAGCAGTTAAAGATGATTTTTTAACCTTATAATAATAAGAGGGTGTATAATAAATGTAAAGCACACATTACATTGTCATTGGTTTTCACCAACATTATTGCATTTAGAAAAACTCCAGCACAAGCTCCAGAGTGTTTATTTTTTATTTTTGTTTGTTTTCGCTCTGCTTGGCATTTACCCAAAGGTTTTCCAAGAACAAAGGGAGACTGGGATCCAGAATAATAAGAGAAATTACAGGTGGAGTTGGGAGAGGAAAATGTGAACAGCTGAAGAACTGAGCAGCTGAAAGACGAACATATTTGATATAGATCCATCACAAATAGAAACTATGAACTGATTTGTAAAGGCATGTGTTGATGAAAAGGCTTTAAAACCAACAATAAAAGTCCGATCTGTTGATTTCTTTTGCACTGATTGTTCTCTGGGACTCTGGACTGACCTGTTTTCCGTCGGACTATGTCTCTTCTCTCTCCTCGGCTCCTCTCTCCCTGGTCCGTGGTCCCGGTCTTGGTCTCGGTCCTGGTCCTGCTGCTGTGTCCGCTGTGCGCCACAGGGAAGAAGAAGCTGTACATCGGAGCGCTCTTCCCCATGAGCGGTGGCTGGCCCGGGGGTCAGGCCTGTCTACCCAGCGCTCAGTTTGCCCTGGACCTGGTCAACAACCGCACGGACATCCTGCCGGAGTACGAGCTGGAGCTGATCTACTACGACAGCATGGTGAGTGCAGAGCGTTCAGAGGGAAGAGAAGAGGAGTGGGTCTGAGTCAGGGGCAGTGGAGGGAGGGACTGCTGCGTTACAAGAAGTAAAAGAAAGTCTAGCATGAGAGGAAACAATAGAATGTGATTAAACAATTAAAACCTATTAGACCCATTAGTGTTTTAGAGTTAAGTCCTGTTAATGACTCATGAACCTGAGCTTGACAATTAAATAAAGAACCACACCCTCATTATTAGATGAGGCTCATAGTAGGCCTATAGTCGTTTTAACGAGGGAGCAAACTAAAACTGGTAAGTAAAGCGTTTCTAGACACTGACTAGTTTTATATAATTGATAAGAAAGGATGTATTAGCATAGACATTTGTGATTTAACATGATAGGTCTAACCTAAACCAATTACTTTGAGGACCACGTGACTGCACCATTAATATTGCCATCGCCATGGTAACTCTGTGATTCACAGAAAGATTTGCTTTGGTTTTAGCATTTGTTAAAAACAGAGACATTCGGAGGGCAAAACTCTGACATTTTAGTTTATTTGTAGATATCCACCGGTACACGGGCAAATCTGGACTATGTTGTTATAGAGCTAATGCTAACTCTGCCATTAAATACGTACGGTCGGATTAACTGACGGCGCCTAACTAGCAGCGTATGTTAAAAAGATGACACTAAGAGGGTCTATAAATGACCAAGAGGGTTCGCTGCTGGTGTCCATATGGCTGATGATTGTGCCAATGCTTTTACATTCAGCTGAATCCTTTTTTATGTCACTCAAGACTTTACATTTATAATTTCATCCTTTGTTTGAGCAGCTAATACAGCTCATGGGTTACATACAGACTTAACAACGTGAGACAGTGAGCTCAATGTTTCATAAAGACCCACACATCTTGAAAGTGAAAGGCGGTCTTTTCTCTGAACACAGCAGCTGTTTAGAAAAGCTTTAACCTTCCTCTTGTCTGTCGCTCATCAAACATTAATCACAGCCTTAGTATTTCCAAATGTCATCCTCCACCACCATCGCAGCGGTTATATAAAAGAAAACTTAAATCTAATATCCTCTTCATTTCCTCCGGCTTTACCTCCTGCCGCTGCCTGACATTCACTTCAATGAATCGCTCGCATTATTTATCAGCACAAACCATCTCCGTGTTCACTGATTTAATTGCATTTTCTGAAATTTAAACCAGAGAGGGATGGATACAGCAATTATAGGACGTTCCTCAAAAGAGCTTCAATCACCATGAAGGCTCTCCGTGGGATTTAATGTTGCTGCTAATCCCTGGACACTTTGAATAATAACGCTTCTGACATGAAATAATGTAGGGTTTATACATTTCAGAAGTGTTGTAGTCAAGACCTGACTCTGACCGAGACATGTCTTAGACCAGGTCCAGACTCACAGAGGTCAGTGTTTGAAGGAGACAGAGTTAGTCCAGACTTAGACCAGGTCCAGACTCACGGAGGTCAGTGTTTGAAGGAGACAGAGTTAGTCCAGTCTTAGACCAGGTCCAGACTCACGGAGGTCAGTGTTTGAAGGAGACAGAGTTAGTCCAGACTTAGACCAGGTCCAGACTCACGGAGGTCAGTGTTTGAAGGAGACAGAGTTAGTCCAGTCTTAGACCAAGTTCGAGTGCTACAAGGCTACATTCAAATGCATAAATAAGGTCAGTGAGGTTATGGTGCTATCTAATAAACATTTCGAGGATGTGTGGTTAGTTCTGTGGGCTTTATATAGAGCAGCAGATACATGCCTTAAGGTGTTTAATTAGGTCGCCCCATCTGTTAGTTACAGTGAACTGTGGAGTAGAGCAACTCTGTAAAGAGCAGAGGATATTTATATTTGATAATGCAATGATCGACTTTATGGGCTGTGACAAGATCTCGAGGTAAAGGTCTGTCTGGTGATATCAGCTGATGGAGTGCGAGGGTGACATTAGTCTCAAGATGCCACTTTTAAACCACCTGTGTGGCAACGTTTAGTTTCTTCTGGTGGAAATAAGAAACAGCGAAAGACAAGACACAACTTATAACAGACAGCTCTGAGTAAAGACACAGAACAACCACAACTTTAACCAGACACAACTGGAAACAGTGGCTGGTTTCATTAAATGGCAGCTAGATTAGATTAGGTTACATACTTTATGTTCATTGCTGAGAAAATGTACAACATATCTCAGACATTCATTCACAAAAAGCAACACTTTCTTTATGAAACCACACACTCCAACTTGTGTATTAAAATGAGGTAGGTTTGGATTAAATAATGTCCATATAAATATATAATAAATAATACTGCACAGAAAGTAAAGTCAGAATTAAAGTATGTATTGTCCTTTTGGGTGAGTTTTGAGTTCATTGTTCATGATGGATATGATATGTGTTTTTATGGAGCTGTACTAAACTAACTTCATCTTGAGCTTCATCAGGAAAAAGTTGCTGCAAAGAAACTTTTTATCTGATCTCTCAGCTGCTGGTTTTCCTGGGAGTTTTTACTACAACTTCTTAAAACTTTTCTAGTCGATTCTATTAGGAATGACCTTGGTTTGGCAAGATCTCATTAATCTAATAGCACATTGATACAAGCCTAAGTTCACTAAAGATTTATTAGCAAAGATTATAATAGACGTCAATGTTCAAGTCCGCTTCAATTCCAGTGAAGGGACGTTTCCAGTGACCGTTAGTCAAAAAGTGCCGGATACTCAGAGAAACTGCACAAAAAAGAAAAACTGAAACAGAGAAAAGGGAAGCGAAGTAAAACAGGGATAAATATTGTCAAAGTATTCACAAGACGGACGTGTGGTCTGACGCTAAACTCAGAGCCAGAAGTTTAGGCTAAGCTCTAACTTTAATTTGATCAAGTTTTGATGAGGTAAATTGGTTTGTTGGTTTTAATGAAATAAAAGCCGGCAGGGCACTGTGAAGTCTAATGAACTACTGCAATGACTTCTTATGAAGATCTCATCTATTTCCAGGATATTCAAGAAAGTCAAAATATTATTAAAGCTCTATCTATTTACAACCCATTGTGTTAAATATAGCTCAGTATTTAACAAAAAGCCCGGCTGAACATCTGCTGTTTGAGGAGCAACACGATCTTTGGAACAAATGCCTCAGACTTCTTCATCCACGACTAAAAGATAATGCAGTTTAGTTGAATGTGAATATGTTTTGTGTGTTTCTGCCTGAACCGGGTTTTGGACTCACGCTGCGACATCACAAACACTTAACTGAGCTGGAGTTTGATGCAAAACGCTGCCAGCTTTGCCCTGATTGGTCGAAGGGACTCTGCATTGAATCCAGTTAAACAGAAAGGAGACGGGGTTGTCATGGCAACGCAGCTACTCGGAGCCAAGCGCAGAAACAAACAGGGCTCGGGCTGTGAGAATGTGTGTGGACGTGTTGAGTGGCACAACACATGCTTCAGACTCACAGCTTTTATAAAAGAGATGAAGGGCGCCTCAGAAAACCCTTGAGACGTGAGAGGATCTCTGAGGGTCTGAGTGGAGTCAGGTTCTACTCAAGACTGGGTTTAAGACCACTTTGTAAAGGTCTCAGTCGTGGTTTCCATTGTCTAAAGGGATTCAAAGCGTAGACAGCCACATGTCATGGCTATGCTTTTGGTTCCATCAGTGGGGTCCACCTTTCAGAAGTTGAAGCTAAACTCTGCTGATTGGACAATAAATAATCCTGAATCTATGAAAATTCAAAAGAATAAACACAAAACTACATTGTTTCTAAAATGAAGCTTGTCCTGTTCTTGTGATTTGAATTTTCTTTCACTTATTTCCCGTTAGGGGTCGTGGGGGAATAAAGCCTGTCCCAGCAGCTTTGGGCCTGAGGCGGGGTGCACTCTGGACAGTGGTCGCAGGGTTAACACTTAGAGACAGACACTGACAGACAACCATTCACTCTCACATTTATGCAATAGGGACACAGGGAGTTGCCAATGGACTTAGTTTGAAAACTAAGTAGAGTTACAAATTAATTACAATTACATGAAAAAGACATGTTGAGCAGTCAATACTCAATCAACAGCTACGAAAGTCATGTGAACAGGTTTATTTTAGCAAAAGTATTACTGTACACAAAAAAGGCATTAATACAACAAAGAACAATCATAGTTAACTGTACGTGGAATTTAGAGTGCATTCAGTTTAAGCTTTTTTAAGTAAACTGAACAAAAACCTACAGTGTAGTGTTAATTAGAAACAGATGCTTCACTTTTTGTCACAGAGAGTTACAAACATTGTATTCTCTGTCTAAAAAAACAACCCTAAAAAACAGGAGCAGAACTTGTGACACAAAAGAGCAAATCCTCAAAATGTAGGAAAGTGGTACAGCTCTGAACAGTTTTCTTTTAATGTTTTTTTGCTAAAGACAATACCTCCAGCTTTTTGCACCAATACAATTTATGTTTTTTCACAGAGGACAGGAAGAGTGTATAGTTTCAGTTAATTTACATAAAAATAGTACAATTATTCTGACGCTTTTATCTAAAGCGACCTACATGATGCTTCCATTCAGTGTTACAGACACTGGAGGCAAGGTGGGTTAAGTGTCACTGGCTAATTGTCTAATTCCCAAAATTAAGTCAAGAGTCCAGCTACCTCTGCTGCTTTTAAAAATCTTCACCTGCTTTGAATCCTGATCTGACTCTTACCTCGAAAGAGCGATTATACGAGGGAGGATTAATTAGTGCTGATATTTACTCTGAGTTATTATGACCCTCTCCACATTTACTCGACTCTGCAGCTTGTGTTTGACTTAAAGATTTAGGGACAATGGGATCTGTGTTTGTTTAAATCTCTACGCGGAGACGAAACATTGCGCAGCAGATTGTTTGTGTGTTATTAAAACAAAAAAGATAGGCTGGGGCATATTTCAAAGCATTCCCATCTGCTCTGGTAGATATCAATGAAGGCATGGACGCCACCAGACC
The DNA here is from genome assembly GCA_024416835.2 of Perccottus glenii. Lineage (NCBI taxonomy): Eukaryota > Metazoa > Chordata > Actinopteri > Gobiiformes > Odontobutidae > Perccottus > Perccottus glenii. Next base: position 2,770,799 of record CM044551.2, read on the forward strand.
AGGTGTGCTGTGTTACAGACGCTGCAACAGCTCTAACTCAGACCAGACCTTCTTCCATTGCTCTGGTGCAGTTCTGATGCACTGTGTGTACAGAAATGTATGCCTACAGGCTTGTATAAGTTTTTTTTACTTCCAAGACTGTGGTGAATAAGTTTAAAACTACTACAGCCTGTATCCCACAGGTGGATAACTCACAGTGATTTGTGGCCAATGTATTCACTTTAAAAACCCACTTCTCCATTTGTTCAACATATTCAAATATTCATGAGGCTCTGAGCGCAGACCCAGTCGCTCGTTTGAAACCGAGGCTGCAGTGTTTCAGGTCTGTTCTGGCCACGGCTCACTATTTACAGCCACATCCTGCCGCCGCTGCCACCGATAAATCAAAGCCGCTGCTGCCAACTTTGATCAATTATTAAGAGCGACAGAGGGAGACGGAGCAGCTCCTCTCCACTGTTATTGGGTTTTAATTGGCAGCACGGTTTCTATGGCATTTGTCACAGATGTTCGGGACCAGTAATGTAAATAGAAAATGGTTGTTTTCTGTTTGATCAGATGTCCACTGTTTGAAGAGTCATAGATCTGATAAAAGCTGCACCCATCCATCTTTAAGTCTTTAGTATCAGTGCAGAGATAAGACTCCTGCACAGAGGGCCTAAGTGTCTAAGTGGTTAGCACTCCTGCCTCACAGCAAGAAGGTCCTGGGTTCGATTCCCATCAGGGCAGGGCCTTTCTTTGTGGAGTTTGTTCTCCCTGTGTCTGAGGAGGTTTCTTCCGGGTGCTCTGGTTTCCCCCACCACCAAAAACATGTACAAAACACACATGGGGCCAGGACTCCCCTGTAAAAGAGATTTGTAATCTCAGTGGGACTATCCTGGTTAAATAAAGGTTAGTCAGATTTTTTTTATGGCACGTGTCAGGAAAGACTGGACTTTAAATTTTGCAAAAACAACATTACCTGAAATATTTTTTATGTGAGAAAAATAAATATAACTCTCTGGACTAAACCAGGTCTAAACCAGGACTAAACCAGGTCTAAACCAGGATTAAACCAGGACTAAACCAAAACTAAACCAGGTCTAAACCAGGTCTAAACTAGGAATAAACCAGGACTAAGTACTGTTGTCTTTAAATAAAGAATATTATAAAACATAAAAGTTAGTTATGGATCATTTAATGCCATCATTAAACCTTGTGTGTTGACCCCTGACCTGTGGAGCTGATGGAGACAGGTTCAGGTTCCTGTAGCACATGTAGCAGTCTTTTCCTCTGCTGCCTTTATGACTCTATCTACAGTGTAATAATTACAGTCGGAGGTTAGCTCTGACTCGGGGCTGGAAACACGTCTGGTATTGGCTCCGGGGCTCGGCGGCTGGTGTCAAGAATATCACTGTGTGAGGCTTTTTACAGCTCTGTGTGAGACATGTGTTCGGCATCAGGCCCCGGCTCCTTCTCAAAGAAACCAGGCTTCAATAAGAAATATGCTCCTTCCAAGAAAAATGAGTCACATGCTTTATTCAATATTAGTGGTTCTATTAGTGATGAGAGAGTTTGAAGGTATTCCTCCGTGTGTTTTATTCATTCATCTTTTATTGCCTTAAAAAGAATGACGTCTGTAGCTGGAGTTTACTGCTGAAATACACAGTAGAAGAAGAACTGTCAATAAGAACTAATAAAAAGAAGCACCATGTGGGTAATCTTGGTACTGCAACTAAAGAAGTAAATATCAGGTCTCAGTAAAGAAGTACTAAAATAACCTCTTACCTTATCAACACTCAGAGAAACAAAGTGGCTCTGCAGCTTTGCATCTTGTTCTTTCTGGACCGACAGGATGTGCAGTAGATTCAAAATCATGTAATAAACCTGGAAAGTCTCGATCAATGAGAGAAACTGTTGGACGGACCTACATTTTGCACCAAATAAAATTCCTTGTTTTACGTTCAGGCATTAAATGTGGCTGAATCACAAATAATGCTCTACCTGCACGGACCCTTCTGTTCGTAGTTGTGGTGTAACTTTGATAGTAGACATAAGACCCACTGGAAACATGGACTGGAGACTCTCTGTGGGCATCAGTGGGTTACAACTATTTCTTCTGACTGTTATTTGACGTTTGAAGAGCTGTCTTTGGCTTTGGGAATTGCAGCTCGAGGACAGAGGGAGTTATGAGTGACTGTGTGCCACTGTACAAGGCTTTGACTGCTCCAATGTGAGTGAACTGGAGCAAGTGGATTTATCAAATGTGGTGTCCCTGTTGTACTGAACTAGAAATTCTTTTATTTTTATGTTTGAAATGATATTGCTCTCTGTCTCTCTGGTTTGCAGCATTATTATTATTATACCTTCACAGATTGTTGCTACAGAGATAACCTTAGCTGTGAACCACATTTGACGCCTGATATCAATATAAATGTCACTGTTTAAGGCTCATGCGGCTGACGTCCAACAGGTTTTTTGTGGTGAATGTAAATCTCCTGCAGTGAGTCGTGAGCTGGTTTGAACAGGAAGTGGAGGGTGAAATTAGCTGCTGGACTGACGGATGACCTGACGGATGACGGGTGATGGAGGAAAAGTGATTTACAGACAGTGGCTCACAGCGATGTATGGGTTTGCCTCAGGGTTTTAAAACAAGGACAATCAAATCTAATAATAATCAGAACTCATGGATTTTGTTGATGTTGACTCATTAACAGATAAACCAATACATGTTAAACACCAATAATGTTAAACAGACCCATTTTAATGTTTTAGAAATGATAACGTAACTGAATATTATTTGGAATAAACTGTAGTGAATGGTGCTGTTTTGTTTTCTTCCAACAACCAATCAGAGAAGAGAAGCAGACAGGGACCTGTTCATTAAAAAAAAACGTTTTCAGCTTCATTTTCAAGTTTGAATTTTTCCAGAAGTAGCACAAAGTCACGCTGCAGTAAATGATGTACTTCAGGTGAGTTCTAACCACAAGAGGCTCTGATAATCAGGGTTTGGAAAAGCCTGGGTAGTTTTACTGTGGAGAGTTATTACTTACTGATGTGTGTCCCTCCCTCGTAACGCTGCAGGTTCACAGAGCATGTTTCTGATTAGGAGTTGTGCTTGAAGAGTAGAGTAAACAACAAAACACCAGCGTCTTTCACAGAAGTTTAGTCCCACAACACATAAACACATCATATAAATTTATATTTAAGAACTCAAAACCCAACATGCTTCTTGGCTAAGTGCTTGAACAGACAGCTAGCATTTTACAGCCAGTATTTAGTAAACCAGATAATACGGTTTAAAGCAGGTAAGGTCTGATTGAAGATTGTAGACATTACATTTTGTGAGAGCGTTGTTGCTTATAAGACAGAAAGTCCCAGCTCTTACCTCAGCCTCACTCTGAGCCTGACCTTGAAGAAACTTGCTCACTTCATTGTTTCTGCTCGACTGAGTTCAAACAGTTTTATTTGTCATATTTATCTCCCTCTGACCTTGAGTGTAGTCTTTGTTAAAGAGAAACAGGAGCTGGGTCTAAAGTGTTGTGAACAGGTTGGAGCAGGAGGTGGTGTGTGAAATCGTCTGCTGTGGTGATGGATGGAGTCTATGAACATGTGCCTTTATTGGACATTTAAAGTCATGTGAGATTGTGGTCAACAGAGAGTGACCAATCATTTGACAGAAAGTACATTTACACGTGCCTTTCCTTAAGCCTGGTCTACTCTGTACGATTTCTTTAGTCTTATAAGATTAGTGCAGGCCACACTGCTCATCGTGAAACAGTTTGTGACAGGTCTCCTCCATCTTTATTGTTATGTTTGTGTGGATGTACTTTGTAACGGGTTGAACATCCAGTGAGCCAGACTCCACACAGAAAGGCCCTGCCCTGGATGGGAATTGAACCCAGGACCTTCTTGCTGTGAGGGAGGAGTGCTAACCACCAGTCTCTAGCCTAAAGATTTAGAGACTAAAAACGTGTGTGTATGTGTAAAACAAATAAAACATGGCCTTAAAACAAGATAATAACAATAAAAATAAATGTGTCAGCTTGGTTTTAAATTGCTCCAGGGACGGGACAGAGCTCATTTGTAGAGGTCGGCTGCTCCACAACTGCTGCACAAAAAAAAAGCTCTCATAGTGCAGCAATGAATTAACATAAAAGCAAAAGATTGCAGGGGGACAGAGCCTTAGAGGAAATGTAAGAAATAAACTATAATAATAACACAATGCCCTAGGTTTCTTAATGCGTGGGAATGACAGAAAACTTGAGGCCATTAGTTTTCCAAGTTTGGAAAAAACTAAATCACAATTTTAGATCTCAAAACAATCCCAAACCAAGAACTGTCACAATATCTCTATCTCCCAACATTAAGTACTGCTGGATTACAAAGTCTCTGTCCATAATTTCTTCCATAGCCCCGTTAACTTGGTCCATGTTGGCAGCTTTTTCCATCGGGGTCACTTTTATGACTTTTTTCTTTTTGTTGCATTAAATTAACTCAGGGCTCATTAATGAATTCTCCCTCCACGATCTCTGCCACACAACATACACATTCAAACATTCAGGTTTGTTTGGCAAAAAGCTCGTAGTTTGTCTGTTGTTTCACTGAGATGTTAAAAACGAATGTTATTGTGAGTTGTGTGAGACATAAAGCCCTTGAGTCTCTTCCTGCTGTGTTAGTTCACTTTGATCTTTGTTCCTTCTGTATCAGATCTACACCTGGAGAGTGACAGGGACAAACACTGTTCTTTAACACATAACTTCTGTTGTCTTTGTGTTTGGAAGCATTTTGTTTTTAGGTCGCTTCTTTGTTCTTTCTTGTTTAGATCTTGAGGGAGTTTCTGAGACTTTAAAGTCAGAGGCACGTGTCAGTCCTAAAGAAAGAATCAAACAGACACAGTGAAGCCTGTCAGTGATAAACCCATGTTAGATAGTGTCCCAGCAGGAAGTTTGTTTTCACAGACTGTCACAGTTCACACAATAAAGTGAGGTGGAAGTCAGTGGTCAGTGAGTAGTTTGTCCTGCGTCCAGAGGGCAGCAGTTTGAAGAGGGTAATGAGGGGGTGCTCAGTGTCCAGAGCTACTGTTCAGGCTCTGTCATTGAGATGGTGGGTGAGTGGATTATTTTTGTAGTTCTGTCCTGACAGCAGTCACCAGTCTCAAAAATGAGCCTGATGACTTGACTCAACTCGACTGATGAGTCAGACTTAGACTTGGACTTGAGCACAAAGGACTCGCGGTTAGCGACAACACCACACGACCTCTGTCTGTTGCATGTGTTCAGAGTGGAACAAGCTGCTCTCTTTTAACTCCAGACCCTAAATGTGACACTGACGTAACCTAAATAAAAAAATAGGGTTATATAGGCTACAGCCTTAAATGATATGCCACAATGAAAACAATTAAATGTGTTTAATGAAAAAGGCTTAAACAAAACTAAAATCCCAATCACTGTATCAGTTTGGCTCCCACAGTTTTCAGATTTGTAACTCACTTTGGTCTGACTTGGACTCGACTTGGACCTTTCTTTAGTGACTCGGACTTGTACTTTAAGTGATGATGACTCGACTTGGACTTGACTCGGACACTGAGGACTTGAAAGTGACTGGGACTGAATATCTGGTGACTCGACTACAACCCTGCCTGACAGTGTTTTTCTTCTCGCTCCAACAGTGTGATCCTGGAGAGGCCACAAAGCTGCTGTACGACCTGCTCTACACCGAGCCCATAAAGATCGTCCTGATGCCGGGCTGCAGCGGGGTGTCCACGATCGTCGGGGAAGCCGCTCGGATGTGGAACCTCATTGTGGTCAGTGTCTTAATCACAGTCTGCATCACTGACAACAAATACATCAATACAACTTTGTTTAATGTATTTAAAAACAAATGCTGCTTCATTTTGTGCCAAGTGTAAAGGATTTATCGCAGACAGATGTCAGAGTAAAGTGAGCAGCAGTAATCTAACCTGAAGGAAGACAGGTGCATAAAATAAAAGAACTGTATTATGGATATTGTCTGGAGTCTGAAGAAACTGGCTCTGACAACAGAGTTCATTCTCAAAATGAAAGTGAGTTTTTTTTTTGTGTGTGTGAGTTTCATTTTGGAAAGTTTGTGATTTTTAAATTTAATCTCACAACCTCTGAAGCTGAAAAGCCCTGCTCTGTAAACAAGGAAATATTGATTTCCTTGTGGAAAATTTAGACTTGGACTGGTGTTGAGTCATTGTGAAGGTGAACTGAGTTTGTTGAGTTTTATGTTGTTTTCACATCCGCACCAAGGTCTGCAGATGTGAACAGAATACATAGTATTCGTCGAGTTTGAAATAATTTTTCCAGTTTCTCTTCTCTGACGCTGTGTTCACTGTCGTCCTGTTTCCTGTTCAGGGCGTTTACTCTGGTGAATGTGTCTCTGCAGAGGCTCATTTTACAGCTGAACTGGAGAAATACAATAATCAGAGTTATTCCTGGAGTAGGGCCTATGGAGACATGTTAATATTAAAAAAGAGTTAATTCAGACATAATTTAAATCACTAGCTCATTAGGAAAGAGAGCAGTGTTCACTTTGACAAGGAATTTTAATTTAGTTTTAGTTTCATTTTAGTCATCTTATTTGTTTTAGTCTAGTTTTAGTCGACTAAAATTAAAATAGATTTAGTCGACTAAAATTAAAATAGATTTAGTCAACTAAAATTCCAAAAACATTCATGAGGTAATAATTTTGACCTTCTGTATCAGACATAAAACTAAACTTTCTTAGAATTGAGAATCTTTAAACCCTCTCTCACACACACCAGACTGACCCTGTGTTAAAGGCCTGTCAGTCATCGATAACACTTCCTGAAGATCAGCTGTCAGCTCCTGTGTGTGTTCTCACCTCCTCGACATTCCTCTGTCTCCTCCGGGGTTCATCACTGTACGGGCTTTACATCCGAAATGACACATGACATCCATCACACCCACCCCTCCTCCCAGTGCATTGTGGGAAACTGTGTGGTCTCTGTCGTCTAATAACTCCACAAACAGAAAAAAACTATTTATTATTTTTATTTTTTCAGTTGTCAGTTGTGAGAATATTTTTATGGAAGCACAAATAAACTTCAGACTAAAGACTTTTTTAAATAGATGAATGCTTTAGTTCAGACATGTGCACAGTCTGGCCCGGGGGCCAATCATGGCCCAAGGTGAGATTTTATGTGGCCCTCAGCTTTTGTGAAAAAATTTATTGTTTATGTCCCCAGCAACAAACGGGGTTAAATCCAACTAAAACCTGTTCAAATCTATCTAAAACCTGTTTAAATCCAACTAAAACCTGTTCAAATCCAACTAAAACCAGTTCAAATCCAACAAAAACCTGCTCAATTCCAACTAAGACCTGTTCAAATCCATTTAAATCATATTCAAATCCAACTAAAACCTCTTAAATCCAACTAAATCCTGTTCAAACTAAAACTCGTACTTGTAGAGACGGCCCATGTAAATGTTCTTCTCTTTAAAAGTGGCCCTCTTTTAAAAGGTTTGGACACTTCTGCTTTAGTCTAACCAATCACATTTGTCTAAAAATGTGTGGGTGTTCAGTCAGTGTCATCGCTGTCGGTCTTCTGTTGGACTCTGACGGCTCTGTAGAGAAATCTCTAGGCAGGGCACGGTCTAGTGCAACAGTAGCTCCACCTAAAACCACATTATCTAGAAGTGTTGGACGAATAAAGAAAAATGTTTTTGTTTTTGTTGGACAACAGAGACTTTTTTAAACTAATATCTCTGTTTTTTGTTTTGTTTTGTTTTTATGTCTTCAGTTGTCATACGGCTCCAGTTCTCCAGCTCTGTCCAATCGCCAGCGTTTCCCCACCTTCTTCAGGACCCATCCCTCGGCCACTCTCCACAACCCCACCCGAGTCCGGCTGTTCCAGAAGTGGAAATGGACTCGCATCGCCACCATCCAGCAGACCACTGAAGTCTTCACCTCCGTCAGTACCTTCTCTCCTACACTTTCAGCATTTCTCTCATGTTTCTTGCAGGTTACTAACTCAAAAACTCCCAGTGTAAAGCCATTAACCTTTGCCATTAACCAACCCTTACTAAG